>VXBW01006074.1:1731667-1832564 GCA_013400375.1 Thinocorus orbignyianus | reverse complement strand
ATTCTGATTGTGCCAGTAGTTTCATCTCAGCAGTCCTGCAGTTAGTCACACACTAATCCGGGAACACGAGCTGCACTTCAACTGCTCATAAACATTCACAGTAAGAATTACAGGTTGGTTACCTCTAATACATACTTTTGGAGCGCAGAGATGAACTCTTACATTATAAACCCGAAAAAAGAGATTAATAGTTTTCAAAAGAACCAACCAAAACAAAATCCACTTGATCATTTTTATATCCTTTCATCTAATCAAGGGAGGAAAAGTGCAGAAGAAAAATGTGATGGTGGGAAGGCAGAAAAGCTGTGCCAGAGAGTGAGCTAAAGAACACAAGCTGTCTTCTAACACCAGAAGAAATCCCCAACTGGGTCCAATCAAAGGATATGTATAAAATTACACAGGAAAGTAGGCGATTTATAGCAACAGTTCCCATCTGCCTCTGTTATGACCATTAGAGAAATAGAAATAATTTCAAAGATGTGTAATAGAACTGGATTCTCTTCAACTGCTCATAATCAACTTGAAGTAGTGAATGTAACTTTAGTCTTCAAACAGGCAAAATTCTTTGCAAGCAAATATAGATGAAGGGTGCAAATAAACACTGCAATATCAAAGTCAAGGATTTTTTCCTCTGGTTAATATTAAAATAACATGACATTACTTTTATCTCTGCTGCTTCTTTCCCATTCTTCTCTATTTTCCCCTTTTTCTTCATCATCACCTGAATCCTCTATATCTTGAATAAGTATTCTTTTTCCTTTGCCTTGAGTCTCAGGTACAGGCTTTAAACCTTTCAGTTTCTTTTCAATCTCTAGCAGATTTTTCTGCAATAGAGAAAAAACAGCAAAAGCAGAAGCCTTTTTTTATAGGTATATAAATTGTATTTTATATAGAGAAACTACATTCTGTTAAATAATCTAGATAAGATGCTGAAGAACTATTGAGACATCATTTTATCAATACAAAATCAGAGAAAATAAAAATTACTTTTTCAAAAGTCAGTATTAAAACACTCGATTTCTCTCTCAGAAACTCAGAAGATACCACACAAATAAGTAAGTACCTTTCATGAATGAACTGCTTAAGAAAAAGAAAAAAAAAAAAGCTAAATTAAAAAGAAAAAACAAACAAACAAGCAGGCTCTTTCCAGACTCTCTGAAAAAGCTTAAAATCAGTTTATAAAAATTTATGCTACGGAGAATTTGGTGTCTAAAAGATACCTGCTGGAGGTGTGTAACTAATAGAACTAGAAGAGACAAAAAAATTCTTAGCAGTGTAGCAGAAAGACACTCTTAAATTATGAAAAGGTTGGCTCCTCTTGTAAGAGCTGCAGATTAGATGACCAAACAGCCTCTCATTCCATAAACATTTATTTTTGATTACTCAAAAAAATTACTCCAACTGCATCTTACACTTTCAGAGCAGAGTAAGACACATGCAACATTATGCACTATTCTGAATTTAATTCACTGCTGTATAAGACAATGCCATTTCAGTACTCACTTCCTCAAAAAAAGATAAAACTAGGACAGAAACAAGCAAAGGTTCACATAGACAAAGTACCTTGAAAAATTTTAGTTACTGACAAGCAATTTACCTTTATTTTACTGACTCTGCACATAAACTTTCACTCTGCATGTGTGCCATATTTTCATATTTAGCTCAAAAGGCTCCAAGCAAAGAGCAACTCAAAAAATGCTCTACCAAGCACCCTGTTACCTCTAGATGTCTCAGCCAAGGCAAAATAGCTGACACAAATACAGACAAAGCACCGGCATCTGCTTTCAGCTATGGAAATGTTGCTCAGTAAAGCTACTCATGTGTTTGGATCTCTGGAAGAGCGTACTCAAAATGAGTAAGTATCTTATGTCTGGTACTATAAGAAGTCTCAGCACAGCCGATTTGATAATCTTTTCACAAAGACTATTGCAGAGTTTGTCAGCACAGACTTACAGGCTATTTAGTGGTTCAGTCTTGCAAATGGAAAAAAAAAACCCAAAGCTCTTTGAGAACTCAAATCTAGAGAGACAGGTGTTTAAAAAGAAAGGAAAAAAAATAAAGCAAGCAGATTGATTCCTTGATTGATGTGAAACTCAGGAACTATTCTGCGGAGGAATTTAGCTCCAAGAAGACCCTAAAAGGGATGAATGCTGTACGTGGTGAATTTGAAATAATAGGTTTGCACTTCTCTTACAGGTGCAAGCAATAGCAGTGATCAAGTAAGTCTGGTAAGTGATCAAGTAAACATGGAAAGAAACTGCCAACAGCTCACAAAGGGCCAACATTAAGAGCTGAACAGAATTCAGGTAATGGGGCAATTGCACAGCATCCAAAAGTCATACATGAAAAAACCTGGGAACTTCGCAGTATGACAGACCCCTAATAAACAGGAAAAGAGCAGTTTAGTATAAGAACTGCCTAGTACTAAAGATTCTGAGGACATGTAGAGTCCAAATGCAAGGACTGGGTTCTAACCCACAAAACAACCCTAAGAAGATACCAATCAAATGACACAGACTAATACTCTCCTAAGTAGCTGAAGTAATAGTAGTACAAGGACCCAACCTGACCTTGAGTTTTCAAAAAAACCATCCAGCTTTCTTGGATCCAAGAATGGCACAGATTCATCAGAAGGTGTGAAAGTTTTTTCATTCTAGCCTGGAGGTCAGAAATGAGGATTTATAACATCTCGCCTAAGTGAGGGCAGAACACAGGTCCTCTCCGTTTGGGTCACTACAACAATAAAAGCCTGGCATCTCTTTTGAATTTTTCTTGTGAATTATGTGTCAAACTTAAATCCACCTGTCCCAGTGGATCTTTTTGAGAGAAATTTCCAAATAGCTTTCATCAGCTAACACACTAATGGGTGTAAGCATGTTCAGCAGCAAACATTTAGGCACTCAAATTATGTTGATAAAGACAACTTGAGTGCCTACAGCTTCTCACCATTAAGCACTGAACAGATGATCTGGTCACATTCAACTACCTATGTTCCACCACAGGCACCTATGTGATCTTGCAAAACTGATTATTTGCACAGTAAACTGAGTGTGTCCTCAAAATACGTATTCAAATCAAACAATACAAACTGTACTCACTTTCTGCTACCACTGCATACAAACTTTTTCCAGTGGCATTCAACTCATTTATCTTTACCTTAGCTATAGCATTTCCTGGTTCAACACATAATACTTTGTTCAGATCCTCTATAGCTGTCTGGTAATTCTTCAGCTGATTGTGTACAGTGGCATGGCGTATCAGTGCTAGAAAGAAGGAAAGTGTATTATTTATTTATTTATTTAAAGTATAAAACAGATAACAATGCACTTTTTTCTAGACATATTAAGTGTAAAAGATTTAAAAGTTGCGCTTTTATGTCATAATGACTTTACTGGTAATAACTGTTGATTGTTTTCAAAGAAGCAATTTCATTTAACATCTTTTGAGATCGCAATCATGAATTGTGAAGCATCTTTTCATATTTTTCTCCTCTTCCTGTGCAAATATAGTTAGCTACATTCAAGTCCTTGCCTTCAGAAAGGATTAAATTAGCAACTTCCATTGTTTTCATGTCACTTTTAAGGTAATTAAATACTTCAGGGCGGGTATTACAGAAAAAATGCTCTGGATGAATACAAGAGGGCTCATAGACATCATAGAAAAAACAAGAGTTAGTCCCATGCTACTGCATAAGAATACCCATCACAGATCAACAGGATGGACTGAGTAAAACTTTCTTGACCCTGAAAATACTGTTAAAATTACTTTGGGGGGCCACTGTTTCCTTCTTTATACTTGCACTTCATCTAAAGCTCACTGATGTCAACTAACATCATGAATGGATATGTACCATTTTATTTGCTAGAAACAAAATAATACATAGAAGGGTAAATTTATGTTCAGCTTTACCTTTTACATTGTCAGGTTCCATATCTAGCACCTTCTCACAGTCCTGCAAAGCACTGTCCCAGTTCTGTAGTTTGATTTCTGCTTGAGCTCTGTTATTATATGCAGCCGCAGTAGGTATTACTGAAATACTCCTGAAAAAAGAGTATTGACCATGGTAGGTTCATAGATAGAAAAATCAAACGTAGAAACACTTCACTATTGGAAACTGAAAACAGTATAATGATATTAATACTGATATTCTAACCACAATAGTGGTTAGAAACTCCTTCCTGCAAGGCCAGAGGAAGCCACCCACCAACTAGATTTACCATCTTCAGAGGTCTGTTGCTTGCCGTTGTTTAGATTTGAGATATTTTTGCACAGATGACATGGCTCATCTGTCCCTTAAACTATTAATTCTGGCTGCCATCCATGTAGACTCAAATGAAAATCTTGTGAATATCAAGAGCAACTGCAGAGCCCTGGAGGCTATGATGAAGAGAATGGGGGGCCACATGGGATCCTCCCTGGGGCTTGTAAAGGAAAAAGACTGAGGTAGCAGTGGTTGAGTCATCCAGGTCAACGTCTGGATGTGTTGCTGGTACTGTAGGCAGGGCTTTAGCTTCTGCAACAACAGGATCACCTCTGAGGAATAAGGACAACTGGGATACATATGACAAAATGGTGCAAAACAATCTTTGCCAACACTCCGGATAACCTACCAAGAATACTCTAAACTATGTTCACTGTGAAGAGGGGGCAATAGAGAAGTGCCAAGGGGACAGCATACTGGAAGAGACTCTCACACTTTCCTTGCCAAAAAAAAAAGCATGACTGAGGGGCAATTTCAAGTGCTTGTGCATAAGTACCAAAGCATGGAAAACAAAAAAAGGAGAATACAAGGTCTGTGTAGCTCTGATCTCAGTGGAATAACAGAGATATGATGGGATAATCTGTGTGGCTGGAGTGCTGTGATGGAGGCACTTCCTTCTCCTCCTTACTTTCCTTGTCTTTTTAAAGAGCCTGCATGCCTCCACCACAGAACTATGTCACAACACATTCTCCACAAAAGTATTGAATCTTGTTACAAATGAGAGAGAAGTTTAAGAGTTTTTGTAAAATAGGAATTACTCTCTTTGTTCACCTTAGAGTAACAAGACAAAGAGAATGAATCTGTACCTAATTATTTTTTTATAGAACCCTACTCTTTTTCCCTTTCTAGCCATATACAAATAACCTCTTCAGACTATTATCAATTCACTCAAAATATGTTTTATTTAAATATTTCTAAATGTAAGAAAATAGGAATTTTCAAATGGTATTAGAAAAGTGCCCAGTTAGAATAGTATCCAGTATAAATAGCATATGTATTACAGAAGATGTACAGTACCCCATGGGGGTCAGCAGTTTTGCAAATCAGCAGTTTTGCAAATCATAGAATCATAGAATGGTTAGAGCTGGAAGGGACCTTAGAGATCATCAAGTTCCAACCCCACTGCCCTGGGCAGGGACACCTCTCCCTAGAGCAGGTTGCTCAAAGCCCCATCCAACCTGGCCTTAAACACTTCCAGGGATGGGGCATCAACAACTTCCCTGGGCAACCTGTTCCAGTGCCTCACCACCCTCACAGGAAAGAACTTCTTCCTAATATCTAATCTAAATCTCCCCTCTTCCGATTTAAAACCATTACCCCTCGTCCTGTCACTAGACTTCCTGACAAAGAGTCCCTCCCCAGCTCTCCTGTAGGCTCCCTTCAAATACTGGAAGGCTGCTCTCAGGTCTCCCCCGAGCCTTCTCCAGGCTGAACAGTCCCAGCTCTCTCAGCCTGTCCTCATAGGAGAGGTGCTCCATCCCTCTGATCATCTTGGTGGCCCTGCGCTGGACCTGTTCCAACAGTTCAATGTCCTTTCTATGTTGAGGACTCCAGAACTGGACACAGGACTCCAGGTGGGGTCTCACAAGCGCAGAGTAGAGGGGGAGAATCACCTCCCGTGACCTGCTGCTCACACTTCTTTTGATGCAACCCAGGATACGGTTGGCTTTCTGGTCTGCCAGCGCGCACTGCCGGCTCATGTTGAGTTTCTCATCCATGAGCACTCCCAAGTCCTTCTCCTCAGGGCTGCTCTCCAGCCCTCAGACCTCTAGCGTCTCGAAATGAGTAATCTACAAATGAGAAACAAATGCTGGTCTCACGTGAAAGACCTGGTGTGTATAAATGGCATCACATTTGAACACTATGAAAAGTTAAGAGAACAAAAATTAGTTATCCCAAGACAGTATTCAAATACCTTAACTGAAACACTATCCTTCTCTACGTGTCATACTCAGTTCCGTTCACCTTGAACTCTTCTACTTTTGAAACAAATACAACAGAGGTTCTGTAGAAACAAACTCTATTTATATAAATGAAGACGAAGTCTGAATGTAGTCCACTGGGCACTAAATAAGGCAAGCAACCTGTAAGACTGGTTTTTTCAATCCTGTGTTTATATACTTTTTTTCTGCTACTAATTACAGACAGTGTTGTGATGAAGCTGCACAATGATTTTTCTTTCTGCTAAGACGAAGTCATTAAATCAATTTTATTTATTAGTAATTGAGACTATCGTACTAATACTGCTTATCCTTTTATTTTTGTAAACTTGCCCTTGTCTCAATGGTTTTGAAAAATCTGAAGTTTGTGACACATGCAGATTGCATTCCATCATTGTCCACTTCTCTTCCTGACAAATAAAAGTTTAGGTATTCTTCTGTCAAAACTTTTTGCCCTTTGAAAATAATCTCTCATAGTTGCTCCAGTAAGAAGTTGCTTTAATTGCATTGCTCTAAAAATAATATGCACAAGTAATAGTCACTAAAATAAAACAACACTATAGTATTTACTCACCGAGTGTAGTAAGTCACTGCTTCCACATAATCACCAACAGCAAAGGCTTCATTGCCCTTTTCTTTTTCACGAGTAGCAATAAAAATCTTCTCTTTTGTTGTCATCCCTAGAAAAAAATATTTATACATAACAAGAAATATTAGCTTGCACAAGTGCAATCAAAACACTGTTGGCTAAAATACTTTCATAATCTGTGCATTTTTTTAAAAGAACATGGCTTACTGAAAGATAAATTTGTATTCTATTTTCTGTAATAAAATCCTAAATTATTCTTATAGGCATACAATTCAGAATGCAAAATGAAAGTGGTTCGCTAACTTCTACCACTGCTTTATAATAGCAGAAGTATGCTTTACTTCTTTATCCTGTGCTCTCAACCTAAATATAAGAGAAATGTTTTAACTGATTATTAACACCAAGATTAGATTTTATTTCAAATATGGCTTCAAGCTCAGTTGACCTCTTTTTACTATCTCTAGGGGCTGGAACATATATAAAGACACTTTTAACTATAATATGCTTCTTCAATTTGTATTCACACTCTACACCACAGTGTTACGATTAAAGCAAAATTATATGTTTCAAAGACCTTACCAGCTGTGTCTATTTTCTTTTCAATTATAGGTACACTGGGCCTACTAAAGAATCTTGCTTTTGAGTTATTTTCTTCACAGCCTTCATCAATTTTAGAACACTCCTTTTCCACATCGAACCTTAAATTAAAAAAAATAACCAAATTCCTTAGTGCTGCATAGCAAGACTCCTCTACTAATAGAAAGGCATTTTATATTCCCATTATAAACCAAAGGTGTGCTGGGGTTTTGTGTTGGGTGTGTGTGCATGTGCACGCATGTGCGTGCATGCTCCTCCTGCTTACACATTGCCTCCCCTCTTCCTCCTCCCTTCTGGTTAAAACCAAACCAAACAACAAAAGAAAATGCCTGTCTCACCTCCCCACCGTCCCTCCAAAAAAGACAGGTAAAATATAAGAAATAGGATCATCGGCCTAGATCCCAGGCCTATCAAACATGTCTATTAACCTTTGCCAAAATATCTACAAAACAGCTTCAAAGCAATTAATACTGTAAACATAACAGACATTTCAAAATAGTCTCTTGACAATATGAAAAAATTTCTATCTGAAATAGAAACAAATTTCAAAATTTTACCAATTCAAAACATTTTCAAGTAAGACTAATTGCTCTCCATTTTGATTCTGACCTTTAACTAGCTTAGCTTTACTTTTTATTATAAATGAACCACATTTCAATGTAAGTGTTTTTAAAATACAAAGTGAAACATTTTGTTCAGAAATTGCATAAACAATTATTTGAAGGTTTTGAAATTATCCTCAAAATGTTTTGAAAACACTATGCGCTTCAAACTGGAAGAGTTCTTTCAAATAACTTCTCTTTCAATATATTTGTATCATCCAAAATTAATACGTTATATGGGAAAATTCACAAACTGTAGTATTATCAGCCTGCTAAAGCTCTTAAAGACTGAGTACATAAAGCTGTAAACAAAATCCCCAAATGATTACTTAAATGATACGGAGGAAAGAGGGATGAAAGAATAAATTATTCCAGAAGTTATTTTGATAACCTGTTGTTTGTCCACAGTTGAGCAGGAAGAACCCAATATCTGAAATATACGTGCATGAGAACTGTAAGAACAGCATCTTCCGCAGGCGGGGTGTTTGCAGGGGCATGAGGGTGGAGGGACACATTAAGTGTTTCATTCCCCAGACCCCACAGTCTCTAGATTTAGCACCCCATCTACTGTACTGGAAACTTGTATCCATGTTAAATAACCCTAGAAGGGTTTTCAAAACAATAAATTAAACCAATGGTAATTCCTTGCTTTTACATGCCTCCATAGATATTATCTTAGATGTTGAAAGGAAAAATGAAATCTGAAATAAAATCACTTATATTTTCTGCTGACTTGCTCTATTTCACATAGCTTGTACAAAAGTATAGACTAATTTGTTCTCGGTTGTTACCACCACAATGCATCATTTGCTTTTTAAGGGAACATTTATTATGAAAAACCAAAGTTTCACCAACATGTTATAATTCCCTGAAATGCTGACCTTAATACTATGTTTTTGGAAAAAATTTTGAAAAAACCACCAGCATTCCATTATTAAACAATTAAATAAGACCTAATAAAAACATCAATAATAATAAATAAAGGATTTAACATACTTGTCCCATTCACTGTAATCTCGTGGTATGTTTTTCTTGTTTCTTAGTTTGCTTTGCAATTTTTTGTTCTGAAAGAAAAAGAGCCAGGCTGTAAGACAATTTTTTAAAGTGAAAATTCACAGCCTTTTTTTGGTTTTGTTTCTGCAGTACATATTCCTAATAACTAACACTATTCATGACTAGTCTCAGCATAGTCTCAAAAACTTAGTCTTCATGTATTTTACATGCCATTGTAATTTGAGGAGCTCTTCAGTCCCACATTTTCTCTCCACTGCCCTGTTACATGTCATAGAGGCACTGAATAAAACTTTGAGATACAAGACTACTCTTTCTAATTAGTATCTTGTGCTGCCATCTTCCAAAGCATCTTTTCAACACAGCAAGGGAGAATTCAGCTTTGGGAAAGCCCAGCCTTGTGATAAGGTGTCCAAGATGGAATCAGTAACTTCATTCTAGGCTTGCCATTCCCAAGAGAATGCAATGCACAGATTTTGATAATCTCCGGAACCCTGACAACAGCCTTCAAAATAGTGTCTAGACTTTTTCGCACTCCACTCAAGCTAATTCCCAAGATGATTTACACTCATTCTAGATTTTAGAGAAGCTGACAAGCTCCACTGCTGAGTTTTGCCTTACTTAAAATTTATCCTCAGGACCTTCCTGCAACAATCAAGTCCCAATAACAGATTTGACTGACTTGTATCGCAACCCATCTCCTACACTAATGGAACCTATTTCCACAGCTGGCACCATTGGCATCTCTTCTACCTCTGCCATTAGACTGTGTTTCTGATATGTTCCTCCCTGCTTTTTGACTTCAACAATCCTTAACAGCAAGGTGTGGTTCCAAACAGGTATTCTGCAGTGGAACAGCCAGTTCAAAATATACCCATCTACTCTGTCCTGGTCATTCATCCCTCCTCTTCCCTTGCAATCCATGATTCACTGAGTTACACCAACGTAATTGTTTGTGGAGTTGCAGATTGACAGTTGGGTTCACATAAACAATTTGATAGAGATTACAGTACAATTCCTAAATATGTGTGCCAGTTAACTGAGTATGCGATAAACTGGACCAAAGAAGCAAGCAGCAATGTCTTAAACTAGATTTACCAGTGGTGACACTGTAATAAGGAAATACTTCTGCAGTTGAATGTAAACACCTCAATTTATATAATGCAAATGTGACCCTTCCTGTAAACACCTCTAACTATCTATAATGTTAGGTTACACAAACCTTCATAGTATATAACTTCAGGATTACTTTTAATGTTCCCAGTCTTTCAAGAACCTACACAAAATGACAAGTACTTTTAGTGATCAGCACGTTCACTAAACATAGCTTCCTGAAACATGAGTTACCATTATGTATGTATCCTGGTGTATATTACAAACTTACCAATGTAATAGATACAAAATCTTTTTTTTTTTTTTTTTCCAAACCATAAGACCTTCACTTAAATGAGCACAAAAACAGTGAAACTCTCAGAGGAAAACTCCCAAGGTATTTACACTAATGCACCTTTAATTTAGGTTGAGAACTACAGCATGTTCTTTTAAGGAATACGGCAGAAATGTTGACTCAGATACACACAATTTTTAAAATTCTAGGTCTTGTATTCTTGAGACCATTGTAACCAAGTTGCAGCTCCAGTAGTCAGGAATTTCTCAATCAGTAATTATTTCAGAGCAACTCATCCAAGAAGCTTTGATGAAAAATATACATTTGCATGTGGTAGAACAGAAGAAAAAAAAAAAAAAGTATCTCTATCCTTGTCATTCTTCTAGTCAGAACTCACAATGCATGGATCCTACAGGGTCTGAAGTCAAGTGAAAAGTCTCTGGACCAAGATCCAAACACAGACTGGCTTCAGTTCAGGTGACAGAATTTGGCCTTTGTTCTCCACTGGGCCCTAAGGGATGGCCTAAGATTACTTTTCTGTGCCAAATAACCAGCATTCTTTTTTAGTTCAGGGTATCCAAAATAATATGAAGGCTACAGATTTTTATAACAAAAACTTGGAATGTGTGTTGTGCGCCCTGGACTGTACCATGAAGAGGTATCTGAGGACAGAAGTCTTCCTCCAATAGTATTAGAAAACTGTGGCAAAGAGACCTAAGTCTGGTGAAATCCCATCAATAGTCTTTTGGAAGTGAGCATCTTTAAACCCAACCTTTAGTTCTGTCTTGAAAAAAGCGAGGCAGCAAAAATAATAATTAAGCAACACAGCTAAGAACAGAAAAACTCCAGCTGTTCTCTCCAATCCTCTTTCACTTTGCAGTGTAACCTCAAATAAACTGTGCTTACATTTAATATCAGCAAGAAAATCTCATTACAGACAAAACAAGTTGCTTTCATTTACCAAACTTGTACCCATTGGTGCAATCCATTGTTTCAGGGTCAATAAGGATTTCCAGAGTTGGCCTCATTGAAGATACTCAACTTTTTATACATTGCATCAGTTGAACAGTCTCCAATCAAATAACAACATAAAATTATGGAAGGCTTTGTGAATTTCTTTCTAGCAGAGAAGAGAAATTTATCATGCCAACTTTGTACTTAATACCACATTACAAAATTATGTGATGCCAGTGTAAAAAACATAATTAAAGATGTAACTGATTAGCTAAACATTTAAAAATTATAAGATTACACATAGCTTTATCAGCAAGAAAGAAGAGAACCAAAATGATTAAGTATATTAATTGATTTTTTTCCGAGATTTCATATTACAGGTATAAATTTAGCATATACTACAAAACCAGCTTCTTTTTGTTCAGTAGCAACCTAGTAGTAGTGTAACTGCACTGCTACGTAAAAAGACTGAACTCTAAAACTCCATTTCAGGCCTCCTTTCTCTTTTCCAGGACTAGTTACAACTACTTCAGAGGCTGTCTGCTTTAAGAAAAGGAATGGAAATCATATACCACAGGTAAGGCATAAAGCTATATCTAGGTTTCCTGGGTAATAATACCAACATCTAAACCTTGATGGAGAACAAAAGTGATAGAAACTTGACCTGAAGACTGTTGTGTGGTTTAAAATAGGAGAAAAAAAAATCTGAATAAACATTCTGCCTTTGAATAAGAATACATCCTCTTTAGTAAATCTGTATATCCTACATTTCAAGCTGCTTTACACCATTTTATGCTTATACTCTAATCTGGATTCACTCACTTCACATGATGTTTTATTTACCATTTTCTGTTCTAGGAAACAGTTATACAAGACATAAATCAAAAGTAAAGCTATGGTGACACTCTTTATCTCAGCAAAATAGCACAGTCAAGAGCAAAAATGTGAAAGAGAACAGATTCATAAAAAAAACCCCAAACAAACGCACACCTCAGTCTCAATGCTAACCACTTATAAAACATTACACAGGAATTCAAAGAACATAAAAGGGTGTACAGGGAGATTTGCTCCAGAAGTGAATTCTTGATCAGAATTAAAACATTATTAGAAGACACATGGTATTACTAGGGAGCCACTTTTGTTTAAGCATTGCTTTCTTGCAAAAAAACTTAAAGGTTTTTACTTTCTTGTTAACAAAATAAATCCAGTAAGAAAGACTCAATGACTAGAAGTTTGTACATAGAAAATTTCCCAATTTTAGAAAGACATATAATTAACATGTGTTAGAAAACTGGAGATACCTGATCAGCAGGAAGACAGCTGCTAGAACAACGAATAGGAGGCAAGTTATCTTCTCTTTCATGCAGTGCATCTGTTTTCAGGTTCTGTAGTTTCTCATCATCTTCATTCATTTCTGTCACCCAGCTCTGGAAATAAATAATATATCTGTACTGTAGAGCACATATACTTCAGAGTCTACAGTGGCCCTAAAATCTATCCTTCTGATGCACTGTTCTTAATGGGGAAAAGTAATTAAGACAAAGAGCAATTGTGGATTTTTGAACAAAAATCAATCTACAAAAAAGATATAAAAATTTGTACAGTTAAACTGGGCATTAAGGATTCAGTGACATTAATTCAAGAAAATAAGAAAACCCCAACATAATCCTTTGATCATTTCCTCATTTAATAAAATAATTACATTCTATTTAGGCACAAGAAGAGGAAGATTCATATATCAAAGTGATTATATTACTGACTACTATGAATTAGAGTTATACTGTACCATCAGTTCACCATTAATTGCTTCCCATTCTTCAGCAGTGAAATCAGAAGCTGTGGCTGCAGGCTTATCTTTTCTCAGAGCTCTGCTCCTTGGATCTAAGTGCTCGATACGCTTTTCACAAAACAATGTAAGTTCAGGATAACATCCCTCTTCACCAGACCTTCAAAATGAAAAAAGTTACAAAAGAAGAATTAAACTGCACCGCATCCTCCATATTTATCCTCCATGTATAGTCTTTGTGTAGCCACCACAGTCAGTGCAGAGGACTATTTTCTTGTTACAACTGAATTCTGCTATCATATAATAAAATTTTGATCAGAAAATTCCAATGAGCTAATCTACAACCACTTTCTAATAGGCAGATATACACAGCTCAAGATTATCAACACAGTGATCATAAAAAAATGCTGGTGTCATTTTTAGCAAAAGCTAAACAGGTGCCTGAAATTTCCACAAACAGGCTGACAAGGTGGCTTCAGGGCAGAACAACAACCCAGCAGCAGCGCTTGAGAAAAACCTGGCATTGAGTTACTCAAATCTTTTGAGAGGTTAAAGTAGGATTTGGATTTCTAGTGTTACCATTTGGATACTTTTAAAAATATTACTTTAACTTTGGATTATAATTTTTAAATTAGAAAGTCACAAAGAAGTTCGAGACAAATGTATTTATGTACAGGCTTCTTCAAATTTTGCAGAATAGGAATACAATTAGTAGTGAAGTTAAGAAAATGTTTACCTTAATACCCTGAGAATCTTTTCCAGGTGTTTAACATCTGTGCATTTTTCAATGAACTTGTAGTCCAGATGACCAATAGGTATTTTATATGTTTTAGTGGTTCCTTGGTCCAGAAAAAATGGTACTGAGTCATCACCCATTACTAAATATAAAAAGGAAAAAATGTAGCAATTCTGTAAGCGCTCAGTTATATTTTGAAGCATTACTAATTTAAGGAATAACCCTGCTCATGCTCAGAAGTACTACTGTTATGCAAGCAGACCTATTGCCGCAAAACAAAACTTTCAAATTTTAAGACCCAATCACACAAACTGACAGAAGTATGGTTATACATGAGATATGCCTTGTAAAAAGAATATGTATAACTCTACTCCTTCTGCAAGGCAGAACAAGTCAGAAAGGGCTGCACAAGGAAAAACTGCCACCATTTTATTTTGCCTACCACATTCTCTGCTTTTCTTTAAACACAAGATGGTATTGCCTATTTTAACCAAATGTGGTGGGGATGATGGTGCAGGACCCTCTACTTTCT
Source organism: Thinocorus orbignyianus (assembly GCA_013400375.1). Lineage (NCBI taxonomy): Eukaryota > Metazoa > Chordata > Aves > Ciconiiformes > Thinocoridae > Thinocorus > Thinocorus orbignyianus. The sequence continues at coordinate 1,818,169 of VXBW01006074.1, read as the reverse complement.
TTCAGAGGGAAGACGTTAACCAACTTGGCGTATAATAAATACAATAAAAACCTTTGCCTTTTCTGTGGCCAAAATAAATCCAATTCTTTCCTCACTAACTCCATTTTCAGGGCCCCTGATTATATTAGTGTTTTCATCTGAAGCTTTTCCAGTAATGATGAACTGAGGTGTTCAGATTGGACATTTCCTGTCTTCTGGTACCTTTGATCTGCTTATCTTCACAGAATCATCACTGTTGGAAATGACCTCTGAGGTCACCAAGACCAACCATACACACACAAAAAAACCCTGCAACCTCAGCCACTAGAGCGTGCCCTGAAGTGTCACATCTACACATCTTCATCTTTTTTTTAAATTTTGATTCCAAGCTCTATGAAGCAGTAATTCCTTTCTTTCTCCCATGTTATATAGTGCTTAAAGCGATCAGTTATTTTTAACGAGTACGATAAGGGCTGCTAGCTAGTATATGACAACAACTACGTATGGATACAAGCGAAATTAAAATCATTGTGTTCTAATGTCTAGCATAATTACACATAGTAATTTGTAGTTGCAAAAAAACCCCCAAATCATTTACAATACAGTATCGCTTAAATAATAACTGGTCATAATTACATATTGCATAGAGACAGGATTCTGCCCCAAAAAATTACAGTTTCAGTGCAGGAAAGGAAACAACAGACAAATAGAGGAAATTATGGAACTAGAGTGAAAAGCAAGCAACACTCATCACAGGAGAGACAAATACAGGAAATTACGGGACCGGCGTAAAAAGTATGAACACTCATCACGCAACTGCAATTATTTTCTCTTGTATTTCACGTCAGGAACAGCGAATAAAATTGCTCTGGAGCGCCCAGAGCAGCTTTGGGGCGGCGCGGTACGGAGGAGACCCAGCCTGCAGCGCCTCAGCCCAAGGCGCTCCTCTCCTCCAGCGGCTGCCGGCAGCTCCCGAACCCGCAGCGCCGTGCCCTGCGATAAGGCAACTTCCACCACCCGGACTCGGGAATTCACCTTAAAATCCCCCCAAAAGAGCTCCCCACACACACCGCAGCCGGGACCGGGGCAGCGCGGCCAGCCAGTGCCTAGCAACTGTTGCTATGTACAAGATGGCGGCCGGGAAGCGGGCACGACGGTGCGGACGCGGGGCTGCCCTTCCCAGGGACCCCCGTGCGAGGGTCCCGCAGAGCCCCGCTGAGCTCCAGCGGTGTCGTGTGGCGGATCCCAACACCCACCTGCCCGGTGCGAGCTGTCCCCAGGGTACGAGAGCCACCCGGGCCCAGCCTCAGGCGAGCGACGCCGGCGCCTCACTCGCCGCCGCGCATGCGCCGCAGGGCTGCGGCGGGACGGGCTGAGGGGAGCGGCGGGAGGCGCCGCCGCCCTCAGGCTCGGGCTAGAAATACGGCTTTAATAAACCACCGGCTGCTTGCTTCCAAGGTGGTGGTTTATTTCGCTTAGAACAGCTTGTCTACACCGCCGTTATCCTATATACTCGAGTGTATCTGGCTTCCAAGGAAAAAGCTAGGTAAGAACCGTAACAGGTAAAGGGGCCTAAGAAAATCTTAACTAAACAGCTCCAGAACTAAACCTCCAGAATGCTTTTTTATCCCCTAAAATGATCCGCTCTAGTTCATTTTTGAGCCAGGACACGGTCACATAATCTGTAACAAAGATACCTCACTGTACTGATAAGAGTTAAACATATTATCTCAATGTTAACAGCATCATTAGCACCATCAAAGTTGTTATTTTGACGATTTAAGGAGGCTAAATTATTATCAGGCACAATCCAGCAGTATTTTGTAGTACATCTTAGGGATAAGGATATTTTAGTGTTACTTAACACACGTTTGAAATAGACAGATAAAAAAAAGTTTCGGCTCATCAATAACAAAAACAGAACCAGCACTTTGATCTTTTCAGTACCAACCCCTGAGAAATTACCTGAAAAGCAAAACAAGATGCATTTTAATTTTGGGATGCTACCCAAATTATCTTTAAAGCACATATCTAATCCTTCCCTTTAGTGATACCAAGTCGAGAAGCACTTTGGGCATTTCTGTTTACACACCGCTTCTCAGTATTTACTTTGCCTCCTCTTCTGATAGACGATTTTTTTTTTTACACTTCCTCCACAGCTGGGTGCCTGAACTGGCTGATCTCCAGTCCTTTGAGATCTCCTTTTGAAATCTAGGTCTGTATTTCAGATTGTATAGCCTACTTATTTTCAGTAGAATTTATTCAAACCACAGTTATGCAGTTCATAGGAGTCCAAAGAACACTTAACAAAGTTAAAATGCAAATAAAAGTTTAGATGAGAGTAATGAAGGCAATGTTAACTCAAAAAGGATACACTGCTACTGAACTTAAATTACTACATACTCTAATTGTAACTTAAATGACAGCTTTAGAAATCTATTGCTGAAAGACAGTAAGACAAAATTCAGTATCACCATAAAATTTAATATTTCAATATCTTAAAACACAAATAAGAGCATGCATTTGTACATCAACGGATTTACAGAGCAAAGTTACATAGAAAGATTGAGCTGCAGCATAAAGTCACTGTATCTTCATCAGAAATCATCGGGCATCAAAAACCACCACTAGAATAGTGAAGTTAAAGGAAAAAAATGTGTTGAAATGGTTGAAAAAAGATCAGTGAGAAAAGGGGGGGGGGGGGGGAGAGACTGTCTAAATCTAAAGTCACAACTTACTGTACAAAAGCATTTAAAAACTCATCTTTAATTAATGCCAGAACAATTTCCTTTGGTTAAAAGGCTGACTAATATCAACTGTTCATAGTACATCACCCAGCAGACTATCACAAGTTACTATATTTTACATAAAAATATGGAAGAGAGGAAGTGGCAGGAAAGAAAACAAGATCCCCACTCACACTGCAGAGATTTCCCCATGGTACTTTGCTCTGCTCTACTGATTTTTTGACCTTGAAGGATTCTTCCATAATTACTCAAATCTTCGACTTGGTTTCCCTTACAGACCTCATTTCCATCCACAGCTTCCCAAATGCATTCCATGCAAAAGGATACATCTTTTTGTTCTTTTCTTGTACATTATTCTGTAGCCACATTCTCTGCATCTGATAGGATCTCTTGCCTTTATTTCATTTTCTGTATGACATTCTGATGCGATGGAGGAAGAGAGAGAGTGGATAAACAAAACCAGCATTGTTAATGCATAGGTAATTTTTAAAAGTTCTAACAATCAAATTCCAATTTGTGGAAAACAAAACATAATACAAAAATAATTGTATTGAATTTTTATCAAGAGCTGAACGATATCAAGATACTGTGCAAAAAAAAAAAAAGCAAACTTCACTTAAGTGTTAAGATCAAAGAGGACCTTGCTAGAAATCACTGAATTATTACTGCACAGAGTACATTTCACTCTTGACACAACTAGACTGTCTACTCATGAAAACTTCAGCTCAGCCCCTCAAAGCCCCGAGTTTATTTCTTAAAAGACAAAATATTTGAGATTCGTGAAGTGACAACTCAAATTTATCAATTTTTAAGTTGTTGACTTATGTACAGGTAAAAGAGAATTTGACTACAGTAGTTCAATAACAGCTGAGTGACCATACAACAGCTTCAAAAAAACTCTCCAAGATGTACTATCTGCACCACAAGCAGACACTTAGAGAAAGTGTCCTCTGGAGATGGAGGATCTCCATGGAGCAACACAAGCTCTAGCAAATTACTTCCAGATTGCTATGCATAAATATGCCATATAAATGGTACCATCAGCATGTAAAGCTTTAAAGACACCAATATCCACACTGCAATTACTTGTATTTATGTACTCCTCGGTATAATGATTATACATTCTTCATTATTAAAACACACAAAGAAAACAAATTAAAAAAAAATGTACTGATGTCTTGTCTTTACCTCCACAGATGTAAATCATTGGCTGCTGCTTTGGAGGTTGAACGTCCTTCTGTGAATCCATGTTCTAAACAAAAAAACCCCAACAAAATAGCACAAACTTTTTAGCAGTGTCTGTTACAACAGGGCAAAGGGTAATGGCTTTAAACTAAAAGAGGGAAGATTTAGACTAGACATAAGGAAACAATTTTTTACAGTAAGGGCAGTGAAACACTGGAACAGGTTGCCCAGAGAGATGGTAGATGCCCCATCCCTGGAAACATTCAAGGGCTGGACATGGCTTTGAGCAACCTGAACTACTTGAAGATATTCCTGCTCATTGCAGAAAGGGTCAGACCAGATGACCTTTAAAGGTCCCTTCCAACTCAAACTGTTCTATGATCCTATGAGTGTCTCAATCTAAAGCTAACAGAAGATTAAAAACTTCCTTAAAAGTAAATACAAACAAATTCCATCTGTATTTGATAGACAGGACATTGGATACCTCAGGTTGGAAGAGACTTCAGAAAGTCATCTAGTTCGATTTCTCAAAAACATCAGGTTTCTCAGAGCTTGACCAATCTGGTATAGAAAGCCTCCAAAGATGGACAGCACAATACTTTCTATTAAAAAGGATTCTGAACATTAAAGCCCAATGAATATTTTCTTTCCTGTCTCCTGCCAATGGTAAGAATTTCATGGCTGGAAACAGATATCATTTCTTATGTATCACTCATGTAACAGTGCTATTACAAACAAAATAAGCCTTATTATATTCTCCCCTGCCCCTCATACAACACTATCTAACCTAATTTACCTTTTCTTTGACCTAAGGGATTAGAAATCCTAGGAACAAACTGTAAGTAGAAGAGTAACAGGAATTTAAAAAACCCAAACAAAATGAGGGGCTAGAGAGAAGAAATTCCACCCTCAAAATCCTAATGTAGGAATGTATGATTACCAAACTGATCAACATTTCAGTTTAAACTCAGTGATACCCTTCAAACACCTCCTACCGCCCTACAATGGTTTTGATTGTTCAGACTTATTTGGAAAAAAAGTATTCCTTCACAGTATCAGACAAAATAGTTACAAACTCCACAAATGTTCCACCAAGCTTTAAGTAATCCTAACACGTAAATATGGTTGCAACCATAAATTTTAAGGTTGCTACTGTAACCATTAGAGATAGTAAACTGTTCTTTTTTTTTTTTTTCCCCAGCTAAGGCTAGTCTATACTAGAACATGATTATCTCCTTGTAGTTTTTATTGAGATGGCTACTTTCTGTGCTGCTGTTCTGCCTGATACAGCAGACAAGAATTTCTAACTCTTATGCCAGTGGTAGTCTTCAAGATACTTCTTTACGAGCATAACTCTTGGATACTTTTGCTTGATATTAGAGTAAGGATTATTTCCCTGACCTTCACAGTTTGTTTCAGTATAAATTCAACCGGGGAAACAAGGATCTTGAAAACAGAAGGGTGGAATTAACACAAATAGTTCACTCTGTTTGAGAAAACCTGATTTGCACTCAACAAACCACTTTGTCAAAACACTGCACTTGGGAGAACTGGAGATAATTCATTAAACTCTGTAGCTTTCAAATAAGAGTTTACTCTACCATAACCACAGTCGCCCCTTATCCATGTGTGTTACAGTCTTTCTGTGCCGGTCCATTACAGTCAGACACAAGCAGCCACCCACGAGCACTCGGAAACAGCAGCATCTCCCCCCGACCCCAGGAAGGACAGGCCGCCTTCCTCACCTCGGCCCCCCACACCCCAGCCCTCCCCAAACCTGCGCCGGGGCCTTCCCCGCCACCCAGCAGGGCTTTTGCACAGGAGGGAAGGAGTCACCGTCTCCGAAAAGAGGAGCCCGAAAGCCCCAGCGAAGCCCCGACTCGCANGAGGGAAGCAGGCGGCTGCGCCGTTAGATAAATACCAGAAGAACCACTCTTCTCGGTGTTTTTGTTTGGCCGTGCGGCGGCGGGGTTCTGAGCCGCCGGGCTGTTGGCCCGCCCCGGCCTGGCCTTTAGCCGAAATCCCTGGATAAACCCCACGGCTCGGTAATTCAGTCGGGGGGCGGGTGTGGTACGTACCAGTATAGAGCCCACACCCGATTACCGCCCGCACCGAACCGAAGCAGCGCAGAGGGCTGGTGCTCAGGGTGGCTTCATCAGCCCGGCACAGCGCCGGCTGCCGCGGCCGCCGGCGGAGTGGATTTTGAATCTCGGGTGGGCATTTTGGGCTGTCAGCTGTCCTTGCTTCCTTCCCGGGAAAACGCTTCACAGATACCGTGTTTTGTGAATACGCCGATTTAAATGACTTAATCGTTGAAAAGGTGCCCTAGTTTAAGGAAGGGTATTTCTTTTTTCTATTTCAGAATACTGAATAAAAATTGTTTCCTGATATGTATGAGGTTTCACCAGTGGCAATTTATTAATATTCTTCTCACAGTAGCAAACCACTTTCTTACATGCCTCACAGCTTATCTAGAATCAACTCGAGGGGTAATAAGCAGTTGCTGTTTTCCCGAATTTTGTATTTGCTGGGCGTTATGAAAACACAGTAGCGCTTTTAGGCAGCTCACCTGCTTCTCCACACTGTGTGAATAAAGCTAAACATAACTCTGAGAGTGCCAGAATAAAGGACATGCAAGAAAAACGACATGTGAGAGGCAGAGCTACTCACCTCCACTCCGGCTCCATCGAGCCGCCGCTCCCCGCCTCCTCCTCTCCGCCCGCTCCCCAGCGTTTGAAACGGAGGGGAGAAAAAAGGCTGAACCCTGGCAAACGCACACTAAGTAATTACCATCTCATAAACAAACAAATAATAACGATAAAAAGAACCGGTTGGTATTATTTTTCCAGGCTCATTTCGTATTTTAAAATGCGTTTGACCAATCGGTAATTTTCAAAAGGGCTGACTAATAATGCCGCCGGGAAAAGGTCAATTAAAGTTAATTCTGTGAAAATAAGTTCCTCGCTGTTAAGAAGGAAATCATGTAGTTGCTTGTTTATTGGCATCCTTTATAACCATTCCCTCCGAAAAAATAGGATGTTTTACCAGATCTTCGGTTACTTCAGGCGTTTCTGATACAGCCCCCCTCCTTCCCGCTGAGCGCTTTAACAGTAAAACCCCATTCTGATGGGCCGATAAACACCAGCCATAGAGATGTCCCCTGGATTTAGAGTAGCAAAAAGGGTCGGGACGGTGTGGGACACCTCCACTGCCCCGCCAACCGAAGCAGCTCCTGAGGAACCGGGAGGACAGCATGAGGAAGGGCTTGCGGGCGAGGTGGGGAGCGCAGGGGTGCTTTGGAGGTGGGAAGAGAACGCGGTGGTGCCCGAGCGCAGTCCGAGGGTGTTGCAGACTGTCTCACCTCGTTTGGTTCGTTTAGAAGCAGTGTTCTCGGGTTTTGTTTGGTTAGTTTTGATTTTGTTTGTTTGTTGGTTTTAGTTTTGTGACTCTTTTTGTTAAATCGCGCTTGTTGGAGTGCATTGCATTAAATGCCATCACTACAACTTGTTACGTTCCTTGGATATTTTTGATCCAAGTCACATAAATCCACCCGGATTTGAGTGACGGAGGCAGAATTTGCAGCCGCTGTGTCCCGCTCTAAGGAGCTAACAAGCTGTCAGTTTCACAGAGCGGGTAATTTATTTTATACATAAATACAGTATCTGAAAAAGAATTTCTTCCGATTCATGTTAAATAGGTGATGCTACAGAAAGCACTTTCAGAAAACTTGTACTACGTTTCTAAAAGTTACTAATGACTTCTCTTTCTGAAAAGGAAGAGAGGAGATATCCCAAGAGCCTTTATCTTTTCATCCCTAAGAGTTATCTTGAAGTCGGGTAAGCCAATATGCTTGATCTAGAGATGTCACGATTTCCCCCGGCCCTGGATCGGTAACTTTCAACTGCGGTTCCTCTCAGGTGCCCGGCTCGGGGGCGGCGGGCTGGAGGAAGGCTGCACCCTTGCCATGCCTCACCTACAGGAATTACCTTACCTAATCTCGCCGTTTCTTTGGGAAGCTGCTTCTTTGCTTCTTTGGATCTAGGCGCTGCCTTTAGAGTCAAACACGGCGTTTTGACATCTCTCGTTCGGATGGAACGTTGTCCTCGTGCAAAAAAAGTGGAAGCGTAATCAGGGAAAGGACCAGAAAAGTTAGGGATAACCCGGAGTAAATGTTACGCGAGTGAGATGAAGGAGAGTAACACCTAGAGGAAGGGGAACAAACACAACTATGATTTACTTGCGCTTTCCTCTGTCACACAGACTCACAGAAGACTTTGAGCACCTTTGAAGATCATCTGTTTCAACACTGCCATGGGCAGGGACACCTCCCACTAGACCCGGCTGCTCGAAGCTCCATCCAGCCTGGCCTTGAACACCTCCAGGGATGGGCATCCTCAGCTTCCCTGGACAACCCGAGCCAGCCTCTCAGCGCCTTCAGAGCCAAAGGAACAGCCTCAGGGACAGCCCCGTTCCCAAGCCCGGGGCTGCCGCGGCGAGGCCTGCTGCTCCCACCGCCGGCAGCGCCCCCGCCCGGCCGGGCCCAGCCCGGGGAAACGCGCACTCGAGTGTTTGGGGCTGACCCTGGGGGTGGTTTTTATTTTATTTTGTTTATTAATATACAGATTCACTAAAGCATTGGCAAAAACTAGGCGCCATCGCTAGATATCTCCCACCCAGCTGACTGACAGCGCTTGACAGATGCTCTGCGATATTTTTGATCCTGGGCCATGGGGTGCAAACATGCTAATTAACTCGAGTTGATTAACTCATGTTTAAAGGTTGTGGTGGGGATAAAGTTCGTGGTCTGTGAACGCCTTTTGCAGGCCAGCATTGTCCGTTGCCCCTGAAGCCGCTGCTGGGCACCGGCCTCAGGGCGCTGAGGGGCTCCCGGGAGACGGGAAAGCCTCACCCCCCTCAGGCAGCTGAGGAGCAGCGGGGTGGGGGGCGGAAAGGCGCTTTTAATGGTGGACCGGGTGCGGCAGGGAGGAGGGAGTCCCAGGGCTGAAGTATAAAGTGTGAGGAGGGCACCCAGCCCCCTCAGTGTGTCCCCGCGTTCCCGAGAAGTAGGCTCTCCCCTCCAGCAGTGACCCTTCTCCTCAGGCTGTGGTCTTCGGCCGCAAGGCGGCTGCGGCGGGGCCGGGCTGAGGGGGCGGGGAGGCAGCGGTTGGTGAGGGCGNCCTCGCCACGGGCAACGGGCCCCAGGGCGAGCGGCTCGGGCGGCGGGACTCCCTTCCCTCTGGCTGCTTCAGCTGCACTGGGTGGTGGGGGACCTCGGGGCTCCGCTCCGCGGCTGGGTTTGCCCCGTGAGGTTGTGAAGCTGGTGCTTCGCTCGCCTCCGGCGTCCCAGGTGACTGAGGGACCCTCAGGTGCTGGTCCTGAGGTGGCTGCCCATAATCTCGTCGCTGGGTGAGGAGGAGGTGTTGGGGTTACAGACCCAACTGTAGCTGTCTCACCTGGGTATTGTCTCTCTTGCACCTCTTTCTCTCCTCTAAGCGTCTTTTCTCACCCTAGGTTGCCAGTAGGGGTAAGCAATACTTTGAGTGCAGCGCCTTTGCTTTGGAAGGTCTCGAGTTGCTTCACAGACTAGGGTAAGTGACCCCCACCTTACAGCCAGGACTTAGCAATATCATCCTATGCCTTATTAGTATCTGTGAAGGTATGAATGACTTCTCTGGTTTTAGGTCTAGGTGCTCAAAGAGCAGTCTTCAGGTAATCAGTTTTACTGCAGGTATTTTACATCTGTTTAAATAGCAAGTGAAATATTCTTGTTTCACCAAAACTTTGCCTTTGTCTGTTTTATTAACAACAATGACAAACAAGGGCAGAAAACGTCTTGTTTGAGGCATAAATGTTCAGTGCGTGTTATTGGGGAATGTAAATCACTGTCAGGAATAGCATGACTCAATTCTAGAACTCATGTGGAAGTTACAGGCACTATCTGCATTGCCTGCTAGTAGCCCACACTTTTGCCTCTTTAGGACTCTTTGTAAGACTAAGCTTGTTTTATTATTTCTTGTCTAACTATATGAATCCTGTTCTTAATTTAGTTTAGGTCCCTGAAAGTGAAATATGTTGCTTTGTAAACTCCCGGAAAGTTTGCAATTGACTTGTAGAACAATTTGAGAATTACAAAATTAGTAATATACATAGGAAATGTATAGAGCACAAGAATATATGCTTAGTAGGTATGGGGTTTATTCCTTCCTCTGTAACTGAATTGCCCTGTGACCAGTCTCTTCTTCCCTGCATGTCTGTCTATGGTGACTAAAGGAAGGCTAACAATACTTTCAGAAGTTACTTCAAGATCCCCAAATGAAAAGTGCTTAATGTTATGTATCAAATTTAGTAGATAAAACTTCTCCTGATAGAAAAAGAAGTGCTTATTAAACACTAGACAAATCATAAGAGGTTTTATTAGGCATATCTTACGAATGCAAGAAGCATCTCATTCTACTGTGAGAGATGCTCAGCACTTCTGAAAGGCTTTCCCGTCTGTACTGTATCTGTGAAATGAGACTTTGTATTAAATTAAATGTTAATTTGTATAAGTAATGTTTTGAAAAAGATAAAATATGCCTATACAAACCTGAGCCGTAGAAGTATAATGGACCTTTTTCACTCAGTGTCTGTATTACAGTGGTTTCCCTATATTTTTTTCAAAATTGTTCACTCAAAATCAACATAGTAAGCCCATAGGCTCCTCCTGCTGGACTTCGGTGTATCTACAGATGTCTTTGGCTTAAGTTTACCTGAGTTATCAACAGCTCTGCTATTTGGATTTCTCCTATATGCTAAAACTTACTTTTCTGTGATTTTTATCTTACTTGAAACACCAGTTTGCTTAAATTTGTTCATGCTGTAATATTTTAAATTTCCTTTACTCTCAGTTGTTCATAAGATTAGCTAGTTTCTCCCATTGAGTATCTGAGAATGAAACCATTGTTTCTTCAGTATGCTGCCTGAATATTAAGTTTATAAACCTCTGAGCCTGTGCAATTTTGTTAAACGTGTGGTTACTTTGACTATGTTTAAGGAAAATTGATATTTTTAAAAGTGTGGGCATATGTTTCTAAACTTAAATCTCTGTCCATCAGCATTTTTGGATGGAGTATCTCCTAACAATGTTTGCTAACTAACTGCAGTTCACCAAAAAAAATCATAAAATGATGAGACCTCTATTATTTTCGTAGATTACATGAAGACAATGCCTATTGTTACTACAAGTCTCTTACAGGTCTCTTATTTTTTTTAATGAAAAGAAGAGCTATGCTGATGTGGTCTTATGCTCATAGCATGAATAACAAATCAGAGTAGCAATGTACTACAGGAAGACTCTTCATACCTTTTTCCTCTCTTTTTAAAGTTACTTTCTAGTTCATGACACAGTGTTTGCAGAGGTAAATGGAAGAGGGATGGGAAGCAGAGTTTGTCATCTTCTTGAAACTATTTTCGCATACCTTTCCTTCCTGCAAGAATTTTTCCCAATTAATGTGGATGGATTTTTTGTTTGATTGAAATATGTTTGTTTTCATACTGATAATAGAATGATTCTATAGGCCTTTATGCCAAGCTCTCACAGTCTGCATTTTAATATCCTGTTCCTTTTGGACTTCTGTATGTTGCTGTATCCTCACAGTGGAAAACAAAACAAAGTGCTTCCTATATTGAAATGACCTTACAAAGTGCCTTCAGCATGGGTCAAAAAATGCTAATTAGATGACCCAAGATCATCAAAGAATAGTGTGGTGGTGTTCCTCCCTCACCGCCACTCCTCCAAACTAGGTTTGTTCCTCCCTCACCGCCACTCCTCCAAACTAGGTTCACACTGCTTGTGTTTGGTGGGTTAGGACTTCACTCTCTGGTTAGGGTGGAGAAACTCTGCTGTGTGTGTGTGTGTGTTTGTGTGTGTGTGTGGGGGGTGGAGAGCAAGAAAGTGAGTTCTGTGTTCTTACACCTCATTTAAATGGATGTATCAGCCACTTGTAACTATTCTGGGAAAATAGAGAATAGATCTTAAAAGCCTGCTTGGTTGTAATTTATCTTTGTGTTCATGTATAAGTGCTGTTGTTATTAATACTAATGAAAGTACTTTTGTAATGGCTGCTAGCTTGGTACTCTTACACGAGGCTTTCTCACTAATCTGAAGGTGTTTTGGTGACTACTTTTATCATTTGTTTCAGAAATAACACTGGTATCTTCACTTACAAAGTGCTGAGCAGAAGATGTCAGATGGTCGTTCAGTAATGTTCAGTACTCTTAAAAGAAATAGAATAACACCTCCCAGCAGCAATTTGAAATACTCAAATTTTAAGGACACATGCTGCACTTCAGTATTTTTGGACAGTCGATGTAGTGAGTCAGTAAAAGATCCTGATGTGGAACATAGAGCAGCACTGAGTGTAACAAGTTTATCATTGCTACAAGAATATTCTGAGCACATTCATCCGAATGCTCTCTTTCCTGTGTCATCATCTATTGAAAATGAAATTAATTCTATCTCCTTATCAGAAAGAAGAGAGGCAAATAGGAGTGCAGATTTTGTTGAAACTCCTAAAGTGGTTAGAAAAGGCTCCTCACTACGCAGGAGGCTGCTTTTACCTAAGACTGTTCCAGCTGGCACAGCCACAATATGCTGTGAAAGACAACCTAGCCCTTTAGGAAGCAGCAGGAAAAAAGTATTCTCCTGTGTTTTGAGCTCTGAAGAACGAGGAGTTTCACAACCTGCTTCAGGTTCTCTGAGAGATAGAAGTTACAAACCTCTGACAGCTGACACTTCAAAAACTGAGGACTCCAATCCTGATTGCCCAAAACGGAGACTTTCCTTTTCACAACAAAGGACTTCTACATTAGATGAGTCCAAGAAGGACCCCTTGTTGCTAGAACCAGAATGTTTATCTCCAATTCAGTGTAAGGAAGTTATTGCTGGTAACACTAATGAATTCAGTGAAAGTGTCCTTGTGAGCGTTAATGATGAGTTGCTCAGGACTTCTACTTACAGTGTGTTACCTGAAACCAGTGAGGGTAAGTTCCTGACTTCTGTCAACAGTCTTGTAGAAAGCTTTAACTTTGAACTTAGTGAAATAAACTCTCCTCCTGTTAAACTAACAAGTTACCCAGTTTTTTCAATACCTGAGGATAGTGGATATAATTCACTTCATCTGGACAAATCGGGAGACTTCTTGTCTGATCATGAGGGATCTTTCCAAGAGTTCTTGCAAAAACGTAAAGAAGGTTCCAAAATTCTGGATAGTAAAAGAAAGACAACAAAACTTGAAAAAGTTAGAAAGTTATCCACTCTTCAGGAACAAGGGTCACAGTCAGAGACAGAAGATCATCATAGCAGTCCTACTTCAGCATGTACGTCAACAGAAGAAAGAAACTTTGTCAGTGAAGACTCTGCATTGGTTTTAGGAGAACATCCTAGTGGAGACCTAGTTGTAAGTCACGGAGATCTCTCAAGAACTCCAGCTCTGAAAATAGTTCGTGAAATTTGCTTGCAAAGACAAAGACCAGACCAAACCCAAATATCACAGAGTATTGAAGGAACAGAAATATTTGCATTAGAACAGGTTCTTGCTGGACTTATTGGCAAGAAAATGGGCCTTGAAAAATTAGATATTTTAACAGAATTGAAGTACAGAAATTTAACACATGTTCTTGCTATAGTTTTAGAAGCTTTGACAGTGGAAAGTCTGTGCAGGTGAGTACTATTGCTTTTTATTTTTTTCCCCAGGCGAGATTAAAATGTGTTTCCGGAATAGCGGGTGTTGTCAATAGAATTTATTTGTTGCTGAGGAAATTAAAAAGTTTTATCACCATTAATCAGGTGGCTCTTTCTGTATAGTTCTAAAAGTATATTGTATAGGGGGAATAAAAAAAAAAAGTCAAAAAAGCAAACATGGGAATTAGTGAGCTTAAAATTAAATCACAGTATTAATAAATATATTAAAAATATATTTTTAAAATTTAAGCTTATAAATTTCTTCTCATTAAAAGTTCCCCAGTAATGCATAGTACTCAAAACATTTTTCTAGATTTTTTTTTTTCCTCGTATATTCTTGCTTATTTGTAAGCACAAAGGTAGTCAAAGAGTTTTATTTCATGAGTAATGATTTGGATTAGTTTTTAGTCAATAGAAACTGTCATGTGCTTCAAAGAAATTAAAAGTGCCCTGTGGGAGAATAGGTGGAAATGTAAGGGTAGTACAAGGAAGTGTTTTCAGAACACTTAACACACAAATGTGACTTTAGAAACAAACTTGGCAAGTGGCTTATGCGGAAGGAAGAAGCTTAATTAATTTTGTAAGTCAAAGTTATGCTGTGTTTATATTGCAATTGTTCTCTGGACTCTTCTATTATTCTATACAGTGGTGTGTAAGAGTGGGAGATCTGTGTTTCATAACAATACTTTGAACTCTTGTAGTATGTAGCAGTACTCTGTAAAATGACCAGTAGTATATGAAATCATGCAAAAATATTTACAGGGTAGTCTTCCTATCAGGACTTCTATACTACTTGGAAAAAAATGTGGAAGTGGATAACTTTTTCATTCATTTATTCCAGCATTTGGAAAGTGAGCAAAAACTGGCGTGAAATCATTGTACAAGACAAAAGTGCAGATAAGAGGAGAAAGTTGTACATAAAACACATGAGAAAAGAACCTGGGGTAAGGTTCATCTCTAAGGTAATGTCTTTCATTTTTAAGTGTGAAAGAAGACAGGTCAGAGGAAAAGAAACATCTTGTAAAGATACAGAAAGGTAGCTAATTGTTAATGGTTGGGCTTGGTGATCTTAAAGGTCTCTTTCAATCAAAATGTTTCTACAATAGTGACAGTTTCAATGTGAGCTTGTGAAAGATCCTAACAGGAGAATGTAATAGCTTTCCACAATTTTTTTTAGTGTTTTTTTTTTTTTCCCCCCAGCTGACCACAGTTTGAGTACTAGTCTTTCAGTCATGGACGACTTCCTTTTTCCTGTTCTCCACCCTGCTACACCCCCCACCTCCATCCAGGCACTGCTTGAGTATCCTGTAGGATCAGTTCCTTAGGTGATTCTGGCTTTAGATCTTAAATGCTGTTTGCATCTTTGCCATGCTGTTCTTCATTTTCTGTTTCAACTCTAGTCCCTGGTGCTGTAGGACACATTCTAGATACTTGCTGATTACTTTCAGGACTGCTTGTGACTAAGCTTCTTCATGGTGTACGTGTGGATGTCAGAAGGATCTACAGAAGTTCAAGGGCTGTCTAGAAAAATAAGCACATTAATAGCAGTATAATTTTTTTCATGTCCTCCACATGTGTGCACACACACTTCAGTGTAACTGTAGTTTAATTGTGACAAAGCTTGTTTGCTATTTCTGTGCTTGCTGTTGAGATGCATCCTAATTTGGACACATGAGGACTAGCAGAGTGTGAAAAGACAGTTGGCTTTTACCTTAATCATGGGATTTTTTTTTTTAATGGTTCTTGTCTGTTTTTCCCTTGTTAAATATAAACCTTTAATGGAGAATACATGAACTGTGCATAATTTCCTTATCTAATGTGTTGTAGAGGGAAAACAAAAAGAACAAAAAAGGAGCTGCAAATCCCAAATGAAATACAACTCTGATTTGCTTCCTTTTGTGTGGTGTTTTTTTTCTTTTTATAATTATAAAATTCAACAGGAATATTTATTGAAAGCTGAAGATGCTGCCACGAGGCTTAATGTTCTCAGTAGATCTGCTCTAAGGCCAGTTCAAGCTCAAGTCAGAACTTCTGTAGCGCGGACACCAACTTCGTACTCTGACCTCACAACTAGGAGATGCAATTCTGTTCCCCATTCAACTTGTAGACAAGAAGAATATGCAAAAGTAGGTATCTAAGAAATTCTTCCCTTTCAGTTTTTAGAAAAATTTTCATTTATGAGAACTAAGTAGCTCTTCTCTCCCTCCTCTTGCTACAGGTTGCTAAAACTCTGTTCACTGACGAAGCTATAAAACCCTGTCCAAGATGTCGATATCCTGCTAAATATCAATTGGTAAAGAAACGGGGACTATGTAGCAGAGAGGCGTGTGCTTTTGAGTTCTGTATTTTATGTCTGTATGATTTCCATGGGTCAAAAGAATGTAATAGTTTATCAGCAAAAGGGAAGGACAAAAAAGATGCTCTTCCAGGAAGTGCCCAAAGTAAAAGAAATTTAAAAAGACTCTAAATTTGTAAGGGATGTAAGTCCTTGCATTTAAATCCTTTTCCCTTTCTCCTAGGTTCCTAATCTTGTTCATATTCTTCTAAATATATGCATTTTGAAAGTCCCATTCAATGTGTTTTTGCTGACTTATCAAGATAATATCTCATGTATATATCTTAATCAATTTAGTATATTTTTATTTTTGAAAAATAAGCATTTTAAAACACGTTATGTCTTGTTTTACCTGTTGTGTAATAACCAGGCATTTACAAGCATCATACTTTTAAAATAAAGTATCTTAAATGTAGTCTTCAATATCTAGCTTACAGCACCTCATAAGATGTTTAAAAATGTGATTCTTGTCTTAATGACAAATTAAAGAAAATTATTTAAAAAGAACAACTTTCTTAATGGGATTTATTTATTAAGATATTTTTAAAACATCTACTGTAATTTAAAGTGAATAAAGTGAAGCATCAGGTATGAATGTAAAAAAATACTTCTACCTATGTAAGTTATGATTCTTCAAAAGCAGTATATTAGTTTTCTGAATTTTATATCGGAATAATTATTTTGTTGTTCTCTTAGCCACTGTGATGAGAGACAACAGAATAGTAACTTCTAAATCAAGATGATGCTGTGTGGATATTCTATTGTACTGGTTTTGCAGTTCTTGTCTTTACTTGAAAACTTCAGGTGATATAATACATGTTCACGTATCTAAACATGCTGTTGCATAACCCTTGTTGTTGTGAACTTACCTTTAAATTTAGTCTGGCTTTACTTCACCTCCCGGATAGTGCATCTTCTTCATACTTCTGCTTGAATCAAAGGATTACCTACTATTAGAAATCATCCTTTTTCTGTCTGTAGATTTAATTAAGGGAATTCACTGTTTTCCTTTTGGAGTAAACATCCTGATCCTTTACAGAAAAAGAAATCAGTCTGCCTTTTGGACCTCAAATTATTTTTGTGGTTTTATGTGTCTTTCTTGTCTTTTTTTTTCTTTTGTTTTAAGAAACCTCCTAGCAATTGTAAACAGCTTGACATACATGTGACAGAAGTGGACACAGTACTTGATTTACTTCTTGAATTGATATTGTCCTACTTATCATTTCAAGGGATTCACTTGTCACAAGCATCTTGCAGAACACCTGTAGGCAGCTGATGTTTCTTTCTCACTCTCCCTCTGATTTTGTCCTGTGTTATATTTGTGATGTTGCAATTCTACTGTATTTGTAGGTAAGCCCTATCACCGAGCTATTTAAAAAGTAGCTTGACTTTTTTTTTAGGAAGAGCCTTCTACTAAGCAATATGCCATATATTTGCCTCTTAATACTTATTCATGTATCCCATTATTTTTATTCTGTGGATGTCCAAGACAAACGGACAAGGATAATTCACTTCAGAATGTTCTAGAAGCATCACTTCCTGTTTCTCTTCTCTAACTGTTGTGATTTGCAATTTGGTAAGTACTTTTGGCATACTTGATTTCTGGGACAGTAGCTCCACATAGCATTTGGAAGGAGGAAGAACAGTATTGTTAGTAAAATGCCATAGAAGTTTTAGTGCTAACTCATTAACCAATCATGGTATTGTTAAAGAAGGGATCAACCCAATGTGCTTGCTAGAAAATCATGTTTATTGTCTAAATAAAACTATCAACACTTTCTTACCATATTTATTTGTATTTGCTAAGCCTTTGCATTATTCTTGTTCTGGATTAGACTGGTAGCACTTGAACTGGGAGACTGAGAGAGAAGTTTACATTTAATCTGTTCTGAAGGAATGATTGAGGGGAAAAATTTTGGGGCAAGCTATGGAATATAGAGGTATGTTTGTATATAGTTTTGGTTTAGGAAGGATGGCAGTTCGTAGGGGAGGCAATTTGGAGGAGTCTGCAAGTAAGAAAACAGCTAAATTATTTGATTTAATATTTACATTTCTCTAATTGTTTGGAACTTTGTTCATGGTCTACTTGAAAGTTAATTTAGTTCAGAGAACTATTGGATTGATTCCTTGATTCTTAGGTATAAAATAACTATACTTTTTTAGAAATGCTTAATAGTTTTTATGAAAAGTTAAACTGGTATGAAGAACAGCTTTCTAGACAGGAAGTCATATTACACAAGAATCTGAAGGTACACAGTCTGTAACTTTATTAGTTTTGTTTCCTGCTGTTGAACTATCAAATAAAATAGGGGATGGCAGTAACAGCAATGCCAAATAAGTACAGCATGTTATAGCGTATCAGACCGCTGTTGGCATGATTGCTTTTTGCATTTGCTAAGTATCAATGTACCTTGTCTCAAATATAAAGAAAGGGGAGGAAAAGATGAAGCTTTAAATGCATCCTTGGAATTGAGAGAGTTATGACAGTAAGAGGATTTAGCTGACTTTCTGGTGCGGAGAATTACAGTCCACTCCAGAAATTCGTGAGAGACAAGCCTTGATTTGAAAACTTTAGCAATATTTCTAAAAGTATTTCTGAAACAGATGCTCCTTTGGATGGAAACTGAGTTTATGAATCAGTTGCTAAGTATTATTTCTTTTTTGAGGAAAAAATTCTTGTAACAGATGTGTGACTTTAGCTAAAGCAAACTCTTTGGATAAAATTTGAATAATTCAAGGAAAATAAGGGTGATAAATTGGTTCTGTTAATAGGTGTTATTTGTTTTTAAAGGTACTATCTTTGATATCGACAGTGTCCATCCAACAAGGAGTAGTTTGGGAGGAAAAAATACTTGAATCTTATTTTACAGTTTTAAATAATTTTGCCCCTGTTCTGGCAGGTTTAAAACTTTTTTCCCCCTTCTAAATCTGTCTCAAAAGATCTCTTGAATCAAATGTCTCTTATTCATTTAGATCTACTACAGATGCAACTATGCTCTTATGTTCAGCAGAAATGAGTTCTCTGTTATTGTCTACTGCTACACCAGAAGTGGGTAAAGTGAGAAAGCCAGACTTCTCATCTATCAGTAGTGATGCTCTGACAGCTTTTCCTCCTTTTTTTCTTTTTTTTTCTTTTTTTTTTTCCCCAAATAAACTTATGCCCTGACATAAGGGAGAAGTAAAATCATGATATACTTACTGAGTGGGTAAAGGGTAATATATCTGAAATATTTTATAGTTCTATAATAGCCTCTAAGAGCTTGGGCAAAAGGAACACTGTTTTTTTTAATGATATGTCATTGCTTTATTGATGGAAATGAAATCTTTGGCGTAGGAAGAGTGGAAGTATCACTTTTTCAAGTCCCTGTTAGCAGGCTTTTTTCTGTGTACATCCCTCAATCAGTCTCCATCAGATACCACTAAGCTATATGAGCCTGGACTTAAAGAAACAACAAGGGTGAATATAGGCTCCTACATTCCCCAAAAATCCTGACAAAAATGCCCTAAAAAAAAAAAAAAAGAAAATCCAAACACAAAACCAGTGAGTTCTAGGGAGTCTAGGAATTCATGTCCCTAGGGCTGAATTAATTCTCAGACACCTGAGGGTAAGATACTAACATTTCTAGCTAGTATAGAGAAGGATGCAAAAGTGGTCATTGGGTAGAAACTAAAACAGTCAGGAGTTTCCTAAAATTCCCTGTAATTATTCTCCGGCTCAAAGATTTTTCTTGCAATTGACAACAGGCTGTCAGAAACAGAGGAGTGAATTGTCTTTTACCTTGTAATATGGGGATAATGAGACTTAAATTAATGTTCAAGGTATAAATTGACATTCAATGGGCACATCAAGAGTTTATTTGCTGCTGAAAACCTTATTTTTGCAATCCTTATTTCCATTGAGACAGATATGATCTGTAGTAGGAGTGATGCTGCCTATGGAGGATGCCCGGGGAATGCGTTTAGATTTTTGAAGGTGATGGTTTGAACAAGAGCTGTGGGTTTAATTTCTAAAAAGGAATTCTTAGAAGTAACCTTTTGCTACTGACAGATATGCTGCAAGAATTGTACTTCATAAATCTCTTTTTTTTTTTTTTTTTTTTAAATCTTTGGAGCAACAACCATAAACCTCAAGTAGTCTGTGAGAAGGAAATTGAAGTTACTTAAGTCTCTGATCATTCTTTTCTTGATGACAAGTATGGAAGAGCTTAGGTAAAAAAACCCCAAAAGTTATAAATCTTATGAATTGCTTGTAGGCTAGAGAATGTTAGTATGTTCTATCACAAACTAACTTAAAATTATATTAAATTTTGTTTATTAAATAAAGGAGCTCATCAACATCTGTTAGATTATTTTCCTATTCCATATATTGGTTATTCACTGGTACCCCTTAAGTAATTTAAGTCAGGCAGGTTAATTTTAATACAAGATATAATTTCTTTTTTCTCTTTTCATAGGCATATGAAGAGATACAGGAGTGTCAGATAAGAAAGGGACTTCTGGAGCACAGTGCCAAGCTCTTCTGTGAACTCGTCAAGTTCTGTACTAAAGCTGCATAGAATACTGTCTCATGACCATTATGTTGGAGACTTATTCCAGATTGTTGTACTATTCACTTAATCAGTTGCCTTCTTTGTGCCAGCATTGCTATAAAAAGCTGTTCTATACATCTGTTCCTCCTCTTACACTGTTCCCCTCAATGTTATGGTTGGGCAGGGTATCCCCTCTGTCTTTATCTCCCTGACAAAACAAAAAAACTCTCAACTTAATCACATCACTTAGATACAGCCTCTGTCTCATGGATTGTCTTAATGACTATTCACTGTTTCCATTTCAATCTATTCTTTGAATCTATGCAACCAGTATTTCAGGTTAAACCTCCTCAAGACCTTGAATAATATTAGAGCTTTCTTTTCTCTACCAGAAATACTTTGACCAATCTATTCTAAGATTAACATATTTTTGTCTTACACACACTTGCGGTTGAGTCCCTAGATGTAGTACTCCCACATTCTTCCCTCACAAGTTCTAAAAAGATCCCAGTTTCTTCCATAAATTCTCACTGCACCTTAGGTGCACAACCTTGTATCTTGTACTACTGAGCTTTAGGCCTTTTTTCTGTCTCTACTTTAGCCTTGTAGTGATTTAGTATTTGATGTGATTGTGTTACTTTTTTTTTAATCAGTGAGCAATTTTTGTCTGTAGTGAATCTTAAACAATTTTTTGATTAAAACATCTAGCAGATTCTGATATCACCTGTTAGATGCCCCCTAAAATCCAACTGCTTCTTGAGAATGATGTATTTATTTGTAGTTAAACAAAATGCTTGATTTTTACTTTCTGAATTTAAGATTTGATGAGTTGAAATTCTTGTTACAAAAAGACTTAACACTTTTTTTTCCTTCCTAAATTTGACAACCCTCTCTACAGTGTTAGAACCTACCTGAGCTTGTTGGAAGCCTGAATGATAGTAAGGCCTTATTGACCTGGTTGCTAATGGATAAGTAGTAAAGAAACCAACTCTTCAGCTGAAAATATGGATGACGTGGAGTTCTGTATGAGCTCATAAACATTGATATTTAATACTAGAATCTTCATATAATGAACTCCAGTATCCAGGTCAGAGAGATGCTTATATGTTAAAAGCTCCTCTAATTTTTCCCCTCTGCATTCTATAACTCGTTCTGAAAATAGTTGTGCAAAGATCACTAAATTGTTGTGTCTTAATTCTGTAGTTGCCTTTCAATCTTTGGCAGATGGGATAGAAACTGTGCCTGTATTTCAACTACTTCTTATCAGTCCTGAATCATAGTGAAAAACCTATTTCTGTAAGCTGTTTAAATTTAGACATGGTGTCTTCACTAGAGCCAAGTAGAACGGGTTGAAGGATTGTAGCTCCTGGCAAGAGGAACAGCTAGCTGGGAGGCAGTTGTACCCTAGATAAATGTAGTAACACCAGCTAAAAGTAGTCATTTTTGAGTGGCAAGACTATTGCAGAATTAGCAGTAGTCTTCTACTTTAGGATGATTATTAACATTTTTGCTAAAGTGCTGCTGTTGTCTAAATGCAGAACACCTATCTCATGTTCACTGAGCAGACACTCAAGTTCCACAGCTACTGAACTGATTGTAGTATATTATTTGGGGCCTGAAGGACACATCTCCTGGAAGTGGCTTGTTCTGCCAGGACTGAGTAGTTCAGTACCTAGTCTTTATGCAGACACCTGGGGAAAAAAACCGAAGTTTTCCTCTGGTATGAATCCATCACACTTTCCTGGTGCACACTTCAATATATTACATGCTACACAGATTGTGGTCATAGCAACACTTTTGGTTTTTAAACACAAATTCTTGTTGTGTTGAGAACGTTCTCCCGTCTCTGGAAAAACTTTGTCCAAAAGAAGCACTCCCACAAAATGTTGAAATTTCAGCTTCAATTTTCCTTTTTACTCTTCCTGTTGTGTACTCTCTGGTGTACAAAAACTATTATTGGGATGCAGTTATTCTCCAGACTTGCTGTTGGGAGTGTTTCTGTCAAGAGTGTATTCCAAGACTCTGCATCCTAACTGGGCATACTGAGAGCTGGTGCATTTCTCTTTTTTTTTCTTTTCTTTTTTTTTTTCTCTTTTTTTTGGAGGGGGGAAGGACAGGATATGGGTCCTGTTTTCTGCTCACTTGTGCACTGTTTCTGTTCCTATTCAGGACTTTTTCTGTAGTTTAAATAGGTTAGTCTAGGGAGAATGTCATACTACACAGAATGGTTTACAAGAAAATGAACTAATTCTAGAAATGCTTTGGTCAATTAACTAATCTAAATGTGAAACTATCTTACAGGTTGAACTGCTTTCCCACTGAGAGTCATCCTTTATTTCAAATGCCTGCATTCTGCTTAAAAATATCACAAGGGGGCACCAAAGATTTTTCTTACAGAGCAGGATGTTTGTTGTTTTTTCTTTCTGCTTTAACCCCTACACAGTAACTCCACAAACGCAAAATGTTTTGAATAGCTTAAAGCAAGGCTGGCCGTAATTCCTGCCTCCCGGAGCTGCATACCAAAACCTCCAAGTGGAGAGTGGCATCCTGGGAAGCAGTTCAGATGGTGCTACTTCTCCAGGGTGAAGCTGAGCTGGGCACATGGCCAGGCCCTACAGCAACCAGGCAAGACTGGCCTGAAGGGCGCCCGCTTGCTCAGTTCCTCAGCCCTGGAGGGCAGTCTCCATGCCAGCCTGGTGGTACTCACAAAAAGTAACTCTCATGGAAGTGTTGTAGTTGAAGTATTTGAGAATTTATAGTTTCAGGAACTGCACACTCTGGACTTTTGTTTCCCAACTGCAGAAAAGGTATTGGATAATAAAATCCAGTATAGTTGTGCAAAGTATGGATAATCTACAAGTGCCTCTTCAATCTATCATGATTTAAAATGATCACAGGAAAACTATCTTACTATATGCATTTTATTCATACTTGATAGATGTTCTGATGCCTTTAGCAAACAAGGAAAAAATTAATTTTTTTATACTCAAAATTGGAAAGGGGCTAAGTATTCCCACATCAATATTTTAAGCAATATCAGAATGGCAGCTGCTTTTTTTTTAGTCTGTTAGATGAAGACTGAATGAAAATTTGTAAACTTAATGTGTTCTTTATTTGTTAACTAAATACTTCTGGAGTCCAGGAGAGCGATAGGTATGACAGTGGAATATCTACAAAATAACAAGGTTGTAATTTTGTAATTTTTTTTTTTTGGTTGGATCATTTGCCCAGCCTGCTTCATTATACAGTTATACAAGCAGCTGTGGCAGTGTAACACAAAAGGGTGGGAACTGGTGGTCAGCGGGATGTATTGTCTCAAGCAGCACCACTGCTATGCACGGGCTTGATGTATCAGTAATATCTCATATGGATAACTTACTTCCTGTCTGGGGAATCCTGGGTTGTTGGTATCTGCTTGGATGTAACAGCAAGACTGGAAAGACTTGCATACATTCTGTGTTTATTTGGTATATGCTGCGTGTGGCCAGGAGATGATCTTAAAGGATGTGTTTGGCATTAGTGGTAATGTTATTCCTATCTGCTGAAGCTTCTTCACATGGCTCTTGTGTTGTCCCCATAATTGGTTAGAATGTCTGTTAAGCCTAGATCAAGGAACTGGCCTGACTTACATCAAGCTACAAGTAACCCCAGAAAAAAATTGTCATGAAATTTACCATCACTTCTTACTTCTAGTTGTGCAAGCAAATTTGCAAAGCTTAAATTAACACGGCCAAAAACGTATTACAAAACATGACTCCAGTTTATCCACACAAAAAGTGGAGAATAGACAGTGACAATGCAATCTTTTATACCTAGTGCCAAAATTTGATACATCCCTGATAGTGAAATCTCTGTGAGATATAGCTGTCATAGTTTCTTCTGATCTGTATCTTATGTTTCAGGTGAAAGCTATGCTATGTTAAGTGTAGCAGGGCTGTTAGCCATAAACTGTCTCTGCCTTCCTGTAAACTTAGGCACCATCCCAATTGTTTTTTATCTTGTACGTGGTTTGGTAGATATGGGCCTAGTAGTTCTTTCTTGATTTTCACATTGTCTTGACAGAATGACTTTTTCTAATACACCTCTTCAATCTGCCACAATCCTTCTGCATAGTTTTACCAATTAAGTTTTAATGTTCTTCTCCAAACTTAGAAAAGATGGTGTGATACTCTCCTAAAGCCCTAGCAGTTATCTCTTAAGACACCAGTACAAATTTCTGAAGGCATCAGATGGCTGCAACTATGAAGGCTGAAGCTGGTGTGTATGAGTTAACAAGTGTACAAATGTATATCACAAAATGCAAAGTGGTCCTTCCAAATTCTCATTCATTTTCCACATATGCCTCTGTTGCCTTTGTCTTTTCTAGGACCCATACCATGGCCTCATATTGTATATGGGTCAAAACATGGCCCATATGTATTGAACCATACAAACAAAGGGAGTTTAAACTTTATTTAAAACCTTTAAACTTGATAAAACATCTCTACCTTGTCCTGGTAGAATAAGGTTGTTATAGGAATCCTTGGTCCATTAGTGACATGGACAAGCGAAGGAAAATTCTCCAGTGATTAACCCAATAGGGATTTTTGAAGAGGTCAAGCTCTTTGGACCAGCATTCCCTCTGACAGTCTCCTCCACTAGTAAAGCATTTCTAATGTTGATAGACCAAAGCTATGTTGCACCTCTTCCTTTACTATTTAATCCTTCCTATTTTATTTTTAAGCACTTTTTTTTTTTCTTCACCTAGGCTGCCTCAGGAATATTTGGGGTCTCTTCCTTCTCCTTTCAGAATTCTTTTGAGCTTTCACATTCTCAATAACTGCTTCCTCAGGTGTCTGCATTAACTTTTTCTGGCAGCCACAGAATTGCATTAAACTGTTGTAAACTAGAACTTTCAGGTGTAACATACAGAGGCTGTACTACTACAACAGGCAGCTTCTGCCATTTTGCCAACTGAATAATTGAAGGCACTTAAGGGCCAGCTATCTGATGATCAATTTGTGCTTTCCTCTCAGGATCTGACTCCCATTTTGGCACTTCTGCAGTCAATATTTAAATAGGTTTCCTAGCACCTGTTTCCAGTTTATGAGATTGCATCTGAAAGCAACGAAAGCTAAAATGTATGTGGCGATCATCCAAAGAAGAAAGAGTAGTTATGTTTGAGTAAAGTTGGATTTCTATAAAGTCTAAAGATATTTAGGTATTGCAGATATCTCAGAGCTCCCCTCTGAGATGGAGAGTTTCTTTTGAAAATTGATGGGAATTAGTTCATAGGTGCCCTTGGAGATCCCTTTAGATGCTTATCTGCATTATATTTTTTTTTTTAAATAGTACTTGCTACTTTTTGAATGAGTAATTAATTACGGGGATGTTCATGACTTCACTGTGACCACTGCCAGGAATCAAACACAGATTAGCACCAAAAAACACAAGTGCACATTTGGATTTAATAACCCAAGTTATGTCTTGTCTTTACTTGAGCAAGTCACAAGGAAGAGACTTGTTCACCCAGCAAGCTGGCATAGTTTATACACTTGTCTCAGTACTTTTGATCTGATGTGTCTAGCTGATACTTTGAAACATGCCCTGGTAAACGTTTGAAAGCATAAATTTCTGAGAAGCATGGAGGAAAGGGACGATGGCAGATTGAAATCCTGACTGAAAGTTCAACTCTCCAAATGGCTCTTCACTGAGAGCGGAAGAAGGAGATGCCAGGACCAATTTGTTTTGTTCCCATTTGTCATTCTGTGCTGACCCTCTACTAGATTACTATTTCTCAAAATGCTAATAATTTGAAACCTGCCTCTAGTCTTTTTTTCCTTTCTCTTGTCTAGAGTTTTACTGGTATCACCTTTTAAAGAACTTATTCTCCATCCTGTCTAGCCATTCATCTTTTTGATAAGATCAGATGGTTTTGAGGATAGATCACAACTTTGGCTATATTTATGAAGCATTCTATAAGCCTGCAGTTCTGCTAAGATAAATAATCATCAAAATGAAAATGAGATAAGAACACGGAAAGAAAAAAAGGAGAAAAATGAAACTAATTTTACATCTTTAGCTTTATTACCTGGTGAACATTTGACTGGGAATATAGAATGATGACTGAAGCATATGCACATGAAATGTTTGACTTAAATTTATGTTAACTAAGATTGTGAGAAAATAACAACTGCTAGTGGATTCTTTGTGAGAGAATACAGTGTGCATTTCCTGATAGACTTGACCCAAAATGCAATCTCTGTAGCACACTACAAAGAAAACAAAGACCTAGGAATTTTATACCAAAATACACCAGATGACAGAAAGAGAGGAAAAGGATTATTATTTATTTTTAATTAACTCATTTCCATTTAAACTGTAGTCCTTGTTCTGTTTTTACTTGATTGTGGATTCCACCAAAGTCATGTATGAATTAAAATAAAACTTCATAGCTGAAGAGAGTTACTAGATATACTAAACAGTTATTCAGAAAGGGAAACAAATAATGGAGTTTAGTGGGAATGGGAAGCTGGTGGTGCATTTTGGGCACTTCCTGAACACAGCTGATGGATTAGGCTTCTCAAAAGAGCCCTTCATGTAACTTGCATATGCGACATCTTGTACAGCTGATCCCAGTGGCGTTTATGCCAAGCTACTGAAATCAGTGTTGTTCTGGAAATAAGCAGCAGTAGAACCTTTGAGGGAACTTTCATGCCAAAAAAACTGAAGGTGCTTGAAGAATTTAAGCAGTTTTAGGATCGGATACATACTAGGTAGAATGTTTCCTGATCCCAGTTGTGGAACACCTGAAGTCCACTGAAAACCTCATATAGGAGCCTTAATTCCTTCTTTGTACACAGCTTTAGCTGACCATACCAGAAGAGTGACTTTTTCGTATATCTTTATATATTAGGATTTTAGAGGTAGAGTGTCTTTTATATCTCTTAATGTCTTTTCTCTTTCTACCTGTGTTATTTATAAATGCCATAATTTAGGAAAAATGCATCTGCCTTTGGATTTCTGCTAGGTCTGGGCCTTGGCAGCAGGAGGAAGACTTTGCCAAGGCTGCAGGTTGTCTCATACAATTCTGGTACATTGCGATGGAGCCATTTGTACCTGTTAGAAAAGAGCCCCAGTTTCATCTCAGCTTTAGGAGTATGAAGCTCCTTGCCTTTTCTTACTCAGCTGCAGTGGAAGTTCTCTACTATAGACAGGATTGACTTTGTTGTTTGGGATCAAGCCTCGCAGCTTGCTTAGAGGTGCAGAATTATGTGATACGTGAATTAAATTTGATGCTCGTTAGTTGTATGTTTTGAGATGTTTTTTATTTAAGGCAAAATCTTGCGTGGCTGAATAGTTTTGCTAATGTGAGAGAAGGTAGAATATCGTTTTAGACTGAGAACTGCCTAGGCCAATCGAGAAAAGAGCATTTAACTTAATTTCTTGCTGCAGATATCCTCAAGTTCCTAGTTCACAGGCATCTGTTTTGGCACCGCATCAGCAGTGTGCTTGATATCTGAGCCTGCTTCCCATCAGCAGTGGAAGTATTTGCTGGCTGCCCGGCTTGTCCCGTGCGTTGTTTGCTGCGCCATAGCAACCCCGCTTGCCGTGAGCCCCACAGCAGGGCCAGCGGTCCCCAGGCAGGCCCAGCAGCTCTGCAGCTTCTATATCTGGGCCGCAGCCCAGGATTTCACCTCTGCTAACGAGGTGGTAAGATGCAGGTGTGGATGCCAGCCCCTACGTGGGTAGATCCGGGATGCGGTCGAAGAGGCTCACCACGGGTAGGTAGCGATTTCCAGGCAGGGTGGTGGAGCGGCCCTGTGCCAGGCAGGGGGCCTGGTTGCCTCAGGTACAGGTACAAAAGAGAGACGTTTTGAAATGCGAGGTTTAAAGTTTCTCAGCAAAATTTATTGATCCGAAGAGAAAACTTTAGTGCCTTCAAATGACATCACACAAAAGACAAAATATTCTCCCAGAATGAGTGATATTTGGTCATCTGCAAACACACACAATTAATATATGTTTTTTCTAATAACGATTCCTAATATTTACTGTTCGAGGCTCTTAGAGTCTCATACAAATCTGTGTTTTCATTAAGCCCAGCAAGTTTCTAGTAATCAATTTTGCAGAGGAAAACTGACGAGAAGTGAACTGATTTCTGTGTAAAATAATCTAGTTAAATAATACTTTAATTATATTTAAATAATTCTTGTAATTCTCAACCTTTATATGCGTGGGTCAACATCACCACATTTTCTTGAAGTTTCTTTTGTTTCCTCAGACTGAGTAATTTTATTTCAGAATATCCAGAAAGGTTGTCATGCCTTACTACATCTTGTTTCTGTTCAGTAATCATAGTTGAACAAGCTTGATTGTATTGCTCGGGTAACACATGATGTTTCATTTTTGTATTTCAGAGCCTCCGTGTATAACAGAAGAAGTGTTCGTAAGTATGCTTTATAAGACCTGATCTTTTGTTTTGTCATGCAACTGTAGAGGGAAAAAAAAAGGTTTTTGCAAACTGTTGTCTTGTTTCTCGTTTTTTTTCCCTCTGTGTAAGTATGGAGTACTGAGTCATTTCTTACAATTTTCTAAGAGAAAAAATACTTTGTTTGAAAATAATTAGGGAAAAAAAAAAGTAACAGGAAACTATGGAGACTAAGGATGGATATGGAAAGGGATTTGGAATAGGATGAAGGAAGGAAACAATCAGGAGGAATGTTCAACATGACAGATTTAACAATCTTCTCCTTACTTTACTTTTTCTGCCCTTTGCTTGTAGCTCATTGTAGGATTTCCCTGATGTTTATCTGCTCATTTGAAAGGCAGATATGTTTGTCTGTTACCTCATAGGAAATGACACCTTAAATCTTGCAGCTTAGGTGATGTTTGCCTCTTCTCATTTTGGATGCCTGTCTAACTGTGTGTTTTAAAGTGTTGCTATTCCTTTTGGGAGCCTTTATTTTATTTATACTATTTATTATAAAAGAATCAACATGAATTCAGGTAGAGATAAATTACATATATAGCAGATTTTTAGCATATGTAAAAATGTATGTGAGAACATCTCTCAGCTGCATATTTACACTGTATTAAACCTTGATTCTGCAGGCCGCTTAACATGACTAGACATGTCTGAATCCAGGTGAACTCCAAACAAGGACATGAAGCTGTCTATGCAGGATTGGGCTTTTATACTGATTTTAACTTTTGACATTTTTTGAAATTAAAATCCCATTTATTATGTATGTTTCAAGAGTGGAGAGGTATTTATCATTTTAATGGGTACTGAAACGTGAAATGAAAGCATTTCAAGACGGTGCCACTTTTACCCATGTTCAGCTTATCCTTTGGATAATAGAATAATATTTCTGTGTTTCTATATTTTTTCATGGTGGCAATAATAGAGAAAAGTATCAAATACTATAAATAGAAACTAGGTTTCCTTCCACAAAATATCTACAATGATTGTATATCATTACTGAAATGATTTTTAAAATTCCTTTCAATTTTTTTAAAGAATGATAGAAATCAGGCCCAGGATATTCCTATTTGTACACAGATTCCATGAAGGCAAAACTGCAGATTTGGACCAATTTTTAGCACACCTTGACACCCAGTTGCAATTGTAAGGCAGCTTTTTCTAGTCATAATTTGGACTGTGCAGCAGGAAAGATGGCATGGGAAGAAATGAAAGAAAATGCTTCCTGACACAAAA
Source organism: Thinocorus orbignyianus (assembly GCA_013400375.1). Taxonomy (NCBI): domain Eukaryota; kingdom Metazoa; phylum Chordata; class Aves; order Ciconiiformes; family Thinocoridae; genus Thinocorus; species Thinocorus orbignyianus. The sequence goes on along the minus strand of VXBW01006074.1, from coordinate 1,787,973 downwards.
ATCTAAGCTGCAGTATTGTATATGCAACTCCATAACCTACAATGTTCAGATATGAAAGTGCAACTATGCTTTCAAATGAAAGTAAGACTGACCACAAAACTCCTCCAAAACCCAGAGGAAAGTGTATTGTGTATAGATGCAGTAAGATCAGTAAGTAATAAAGCTTGCATTAATAAGATCATAAACATTTTATTGATTAATCAACCACTGTGTTTACATTTCTTGCTGTTATATGGGACTACAGAGAATTATATCCTTGGGAAATTAAAAACACATGTTACCTGCATATTCTTAAAGAGCTTGTACTTCAGCCAGTAATAAATGAGTTGTTTTGAATAAGTTCTTTAAAACAATAAAATATTCACATGGCGTATTCTATCTAGACATCTTCAGATTCATCCTTACCGGTGTCAAATCTAGCTGTGTGTTACCCAAATGGAATATGAGGCAGATTGCAGCTTGTTTCAAATTACTTTTTCTTGTTAATTGTGCTAACACATACTGAACTGAGATTTCTGGAGCTGATGGATTGCCTAGTGACATTAGTGAGAGGATTTTCTGTTGACTTCAAAATGCTTTGGGTTAGACACTTTAGTAAATTCTCCTACTTAATTAGTGCCCTAACATCTCTAGGTCCGTGATATTGCAACTGCATTGGACCACGGGCCTGTGATCCAAATAAAGCACAATCTGTGTGATGCAGAAAGCCTCTTGGTGTTCAGCATTTTCCAGGAATGAGCATGAGGTAACTTGCCTGTCCTGTATCAGTCATGGCAGCAAACTCAAGTGCTAAGGAATAAATGTTGGCAGACTAAGGCTGGACAAACACCATCATGTCTTGTCATGTAACGCACAGGGGCCTTCCTGAGTTCATATTAAAGTAGATTAACTGAAGATTTCTTCCTTACCTAAGTACAAGCTGTCTCTAATTAGGTGGAGACACTGTGCAGTTTGTATCAAGACGCTGCCTGCCTGTAAGTGATACCACATACACTCTGCATAACCTCTTTAACACCCTGTTCATCCCTAGCTCATTTCAACTTAAGAAAGAGAAAAAAAGATCGGTGTCACAAGACCTTTGCTGATATCAGCAAGTACATTTGATTTCAATGAATTCTCCTTGTGTTTCAAGGCAGAAATAATAGAATATTCAAAAAACTGAAACTATTGACAAGTGTTCAGAAGTCTTCATTATACTGAAGACAGATTTCTGAAGATCAATGGAATAATATTGTACTTTTACCTTCTGTTGAACTGAAATGAGGGCAATGGTTGTATTTAGTGCAGTGGAAGTGAGGTGGGGATCCACATTTGTTGATTTGTCAATAGCAAAAAAAAAAAAATATTATTTTGAGTCTTATTAATAGCATTTGAAACACAGGGGTCAGAAAGGGTACACAAACACCTGCAGATGCAGTCTTCATTTCTGATGAGGTCAACGGGAAGCCTCCCAGTTCTGTCAGATGTCGAGTATGGCATATGCTGCTTGCTTAGTAAGCCAAATTATAGATCAGTGAACTCCCTTCTATTCCAAACATCCTCCAAAACATCCCCAAGCAGCAGTGTGGAAGCAGAAGCAGGCTCTGGTGAACTTTTATACTTCTCTGCTTCTCAGATGTGAGAGAGAAAAGTATAATGTGGGGAGTTTCAAGATTGGTAGCTTATGCACGCTGAAACCGTTGGGTTTATGAAGGTTTTATCTGTGAATTTCTTGGCAAAGGGCTTCCCTTCACAGGTGTTTTTTAAACTGCTAGGACCTCGGTGATGTGCAGTGGCTAGAATATAATAAAGTTGTAATGATCATATTCTTGAAAGTGAGAAATAACCTTCTGCAAAAGTTTGCATGTTGTATCTCATGGAAAAGTAATTGTTTGAGGCAACAGTGTGTTTTGAACCACGTTAGAGCAGATTAGTGCAAGCCTGTCTTTGTGGTTTTGTCTCTGTAGGAAGAATGCTTAGCCACAGATGATATGCTTGTGGACTACTTCAATGAATTTTTGAGTCTTCCGGTAAGTACCTTACAGAAATTCCTTGCAAAATACAAGAAGCACTTTACTAAGATTACTAATATTTTGCTTAGAACATTTTACATTTTGCTACTGAGAAATTAAATGGCTTTTACGGTATGTCTATTTTAATGGTAGCAACTCTTACTGTTCAATGTTGTTATCTGTCAGGAAAAATAACTTAGTATCTGGACTTCTGGAGACAGATTTTTCTCTTGCAAATTTCCATATCTAAATCACAGTGTACCAAAATAATATGAACAGGAAAGAAAGATGTAAATATATATTTAAAAAGCATAAGGAGTCCACTTTTATTCCAGTATCATGACACGCTGACATAACAAACATTTGCCCTTTTACACTCTTCTGGACATCGGAGTGATCAATAACCACTTCACCTGAGCAGCCCACTCTGTTTCTCTTCATGGTTGTGAAGACCTCAAAGTTGGCACTCCCCCTCCCATCTGTAGCTAGGATGCAGCCTTACACTCTCTTCTGTCTGATGGTCTGGCTGCAGTTAAACCAGGTGCCCTACATTTTGCTCCTTTTCCCTGTCAACTGTCCTGCCTCCTCACACTCTCATGGGAGTCACATGTACTGTCCTGCTCCCTCAAAGCAGCAACCTCACACAACTTCATCTTGGTTGTCTCGGCCCTGACTCTCCCCATTTTCTCCATTTCCATACCTCACACCCATACTCCTCTAGAAGGTGGCACAGACTTTTCCAGAGTGTCACTCATGGCTCCCATGGGGTTCCCCAGCCTATTTACCCCAGAGCTGACTCACAGCCTGCCCCCCTCCTTAAGCACTGCAGCCCAACAGGCTGTACTACAAGAACATATATCCATTTCTGCAACTTCTTTGGAAGGAATCACCACCAGCGTTAGGAAGGGGTAGAATATTTCTTGATTGTCCTTGGAACTAAGACTATGGTGAAACAGCCTAGTGAAATAAATTCAGTTATGGTTCAGTACTACCAAACTGAATTTGACATAAATATTCTCTCTAAGCCACATTGCAGATTTGTGTAAAAATACACATAATGGGAGTTACAGAACGAAGAATGGTAGATCGGGCTCCCCATGCCAATTTTTTTGTCTTAAAATAGAATCTGGAGGTATTAACTCTATATCAGAGTATGGGGTTTGTGCACAGCAGCAATACTGGCTTCTCTTAGGATCTCAGTCCTTACGTGTTTTCACCATGCTGCAAGATTCATGAGAGTAAGTTTTACAAAGCTAGGGAGACAGAGATGTAAGAAAATGTGTGGTGAGAGAGCTGTATTTTTTCCTCTTTTTTCTCCTACCTCCACCCTCCTTGCAGCTGCTTTAGGATACCTGCTTAAATCCAAGCCTAACTGCATGGCTTTTAAAGCCAGACCTTCTTCCATGTGGCAGATTGCTCTTAGCACAGGAGTACCATCCTCCACACCTTTGCTGCTTATTTGGAAATTGCTCCAAGTTTTTGCCCAAATCACAGAGGATGGAGCAGGTAAGAAGTTCAGCCTACTTAGTCTCTAGTTCTCCTTGGACATGCACAGATTTCAAGGCATCTATTAGAGCCAAAATTCTCCTTGACCTCAGAAGGTTCCTTAGCCCGCAGTCCAGTTAAGCAGCTCTGAACCGCAGCAAATATCCAGGTGCTCCTAATGGTTCTGGAAGCCCTCAGAACAGAGTTCACAGACTCTCCTCAGTAAAAACTGTTTTACATAGGTAGTCTTGGTAGGTATCCGTGATGACATATGGTCTCTCTTCTATATATTTACATATCTTTGTGAAAACAAATGTTCTATTAGCTATTTTTATCCGTAATGTTCTCATAAGTGGTTTAATTTTCTCTTTGATCTTTTCTGAAGATTTACCCTCCTCAGAATTAAGTTCTACTAATGCCTTCAGTTCTGTGGTTTGAACATTTGATATTCCCAATTTCCCTCTCCTTCTCAGAAGGCTTCTACTAAAAGACCATATTGAAATTTACATTGCTTTATTCTTGTTGTGCTTATATGTTGTTGCCTGGGAACAGTATTACCCAGGTGTGCTAGTAGTTAGGCAACAAGTTAAACTGAAAATATTGTGTGACTTGATACAAGAAATCAGGGGTAACGTGCTTATTTTAAGAGACTGCCTCTGCATTGATTTATAATGCACCTCTAGTGTGTGGAAAATTGTATCACTGGGGACTTGCTATAGCAGCAGCAGGTTTGGGGTTTTTTTTGCTTTGATTTACAGTCTATCCTTTAAGCGATCCTGTTACTATAATAGTATTCAATAGAATCTGACATGAATATCTAGGTACTCCAAAGATCTATATACTGTAATAAAGGATAGTTTGTACAGAAAATAGTTCTGAAAGATAAAATAATACAAAAACCCTCATGAGGGCACTCGTTGCCAGTAGTAAAGTGATTTCACAGTAGCAGAAACAAATTACATGACATACAAACGAGTTACACCTTCCTTAGTAACTAATCTAAAATGAAAGATTTAAGAGAAACATTGGCCTGAATACGTTTCCATTTCTAGCCTGTCAGGCATCCCTAGAATTCGAAACTTTGATCCATGTATTTAAAACATCCAAGAACATGTTTATCCAGCAATGAAAATTCAGAAGTCAGAAATAGTTTTCCAGCTCAGTGTTGGTGGCCTCAGTAAGAAAGTGCGGTAATGTCAACTTGTTTCTCCTGCGCTCTACAAGCTGCCTGCTACTCATTCCATCCCAAGTCCATGCTGGGGCCTTACCCCTCATTTTCCAGTTACCAATGGAACAGGTCCTGATGAAAATATGACCGTTCTTCAGTTGAAGCATTTAGGGAGATGGCATTCTTTGCGGCAAGTCCCTGGCTGTGGGTTTTGCTTACAATAGAAAGCTACCAAGTAACCACCATTTTATCAACTTCAGATTTGAAGACTACTTCTTTTGAGAGTCATTCTCAGTATAAAAACTCTCTGCTGAATAGTCTGGGATCCAGGATTTGGTGCAGGTGATGGTTTTGAAAAGAAATAAACCCCATGTAATAAAGTTTGGGCCTGAAAACCTGGTGCTGTCAAGGGTAAAACCAGTCCTGATCTATGAGCAGCAGATGACAGAAAGGGCAGAAAGCAAAAAGCAGTCTGCTCTGCTGCAGGTTTCAGACCCTTCTCTGCTTTGAAGATGGCTGTGAATAATTCAAAGCATCAATTCAAAGCATTGATTCATGCTCATGAGTTTTATCTTGTCTTTTCCAGGTGTGTGGAGGGAGGCTGCACATGCCAATATACAACCTCCTTTAAAAAGGCTTTTACATCAATAAGACTCTACATGCATGTTATGTTGACTGAAACTTGTTTGATATCTTTGACATTAAAGGAAGACTAAAAATCCCTCCCAGCATCTTTTATTATTGATAGTGGGTTTACCCAAAATGCACTCCTCTTCTCTCCTAATTAGATTGTGGTATGTGATTGTGACATTTGTCTTATTCATCAGGAGAAGGGAAATCCTGGACTCATTAAAGTCAATGGGAGATTTGCCATTGACCACATGCAGTGGGAATTTTCCAGGCACTTTCTAGAGCTGCTAAAATTCTCTTCTGGTCTGGCCTCTCACTGACATTTATTTATGATACATGCATACCCATCTTAAGAAAGTTTTGGCAAAGATCCTGGATGAGGACTCTATTCATTCCCACCCTTTCAGGGCCTTAACCTAAGAGGCAGCCAAGCTGTGGTCATTCTGTTTCTCTTGGGATCAAACTACATTACTCAGGGTGGGATGTGGCAAGCATATTTACACATTTGTTAAGTGTATCTGGAGTTAAGTATATCTGAAAACTGTTAAGGCAGAGAACAGTAAGATTTATATGTCTGATATCCTGGCAACATTGTGATGGATGCTGTTTTGGTTTCTGTTTTGGGAGGACTGAGGGAAATTTGCCTTCCCTTCAGTTAAGCCTATAACTTTAGGTTTCAAAATTATGTATTCTGTTTATTCTTCAGTTGAAACCTCATTCAATGTGCATTTGACAACTAAGAAATTTCATTGCTGTCAAAAGTGTACATGTGATTGTTTAATTAATAGTATTGCTGTACCACAGTCTGAAAGCAGCATTTGTTGTTGCTTGGAGATTTTTTTCTGAAGCTGGGATTACTACACTGAGTTACATTGATCACACTGGATTCAAGGGGAGAATTGCCTGTGAGTGAAACATTTTGCAAAGTCTCTGTATTCTTCTTATTTGTTGGTATTCTCAAGTCCTTGTTGATACTATTTATTGTGCTAAATCGATAATGTATGAATCCCAAGCTTCAAGGCTCCCACCAAAAAGGATTTATTTTTTCTTAACATCTTGAGCTATAATTTGGCTCTGGACTTTCCCCTCTCTATCTTCAAAGGATCAAAAATTGGCCCAAACTAGAGAGAAAATGCAGGGAAGAATGCATTGATACACTCAGTCTTTGGTTAGTGTATTTTACTTGTCTGTAAAAATCCAAAGCACTTGCCAAATGTAGGGTAAGAAAGACATTTCTTAGTATATTAGATTGGCACAGATAAATTTTCCCCTTCCTTTATAGTGTAGGCTATCCTCTACTTCTTAACAAAGGCATCTTCACTGAAGATATTCCTCATTATTGCAATGACCTAGTATATTGGTGGTGCCATAAACCTTTCTCATTATTGTCCTGTGAAACATTGTATGATTTTACAGCACTTGGCTTCTGTGGAAAAGGTTTAACGTTTGCTACAGGGTATTGAACAGGATTTTTTTTTTGTGGCTTGTAATGTATAGGAATGGTTAGATTGTGTGTTTTGCTCCAAAGTTTTTCACGTACTGAGAGGGAAACATTAACTGGTTCTCTCTGTCCTGTACTGTCGCTGGGAAAATGTTTCCTACAAGAAATTGAGTTACTCTTTTTTGTGTGTTCCCATTTGATTTTTGTTATGACATTATCACTTTTTTGTGTGTGGTGGGGATGAGTTAAGAAGGTCAGGATTTACCTCTTCTTTTATTATGCTTGTAAAATCCATTCTGATTTATCATTTCAGTTTTCTGCAGTAAGCAAGTATGCTTCTCCAGAAAGGCTTTAACTATTCTAAAATGCTTTTATATGATAGTTCGATGAGATGTTCTGTCTGGTTAGTTTTTTACAGATCATAGATTGCTCAGGCTGAAAGAGATTTTGAGAAGGTTTGTGGTCTGGCTTGCTGCTCAAAGCAGGGTCAATGCTTTAGTGCTGAGACCAGGTTGCTTGGCACTTTCTCCAACTGGTCTTGAAAACCTCCAGCAGCTGTTTTCATAGTCTCTCTGGGCAACCTGTTCGAATATTAATCATCTCTCAGAGGTCCCTTCCAACCACGAAGGTTGTGTGATCCCACAATTACATTTTTTCATATATGCAGTTGAAACCTCTATTGTTTCAATGTATGACCATGGTCTCCCACAATGTACCACCATGAAAAACCTGGGTCTACCCTCCCAATAACCTCCTTTTTTGCACAGTAAGACCATTCTCAGGTCCTCCCAGAGGACCTCCTCTGCTTCAAGCTAAACAAGCCCACTTCCTCACAGGGCAAGTGCTCCAGCCTATGACCATCACAGTGGTCTTCTGCTGGACTTCTTTAAACATATGAGCATGTGCTCATATACATGTACTGGGGACCCAAAACCAGATGCAGTATTCCAGATACAGTTTTACTATTGTCAAGTAGAGGGGATCTACTGGCTATTCTCTGACTGATACAAGCAGTATGCATACCTCTTAATGTTTCTGAAGATAGGTAACTTGGCCCAAATCCCGAAAGTCTGGATTAGAACCACTATTTTCAGTCAAGTATGTAGTGTGTGAAGTCTTAATCTTCTTGTTCCATCAATGTATGTTCTTTTGTTCCATGTGTCTTACAAATTATTTGTAGTCAGACACCCAAAAGAGCAATACACTTTACATTTTAAAAATTGTCACCAGCATGCTCCACTATGTTAAAGTTGCCATATGTTTTCTGTTCAGTTAATTAGAATATGTATTGAAAAACCTAGATCTACAGTAAATTACACAGGATTAAGTAAAAATAATGTGTGTGATGATAAACTGTTGTCTCTGCATAGTTTTCAAGTTGAAGAACATGGAACTAGAATAATCTGGCCATGTCTAGTCACATAGCTCTCTATTATGGAATTTATTTCTTAGTGTGTTTTCTTCTGCTTCCTTTGTAAAAAATGAAAAAAATAAAATAAGGAATAATACATTTGGAGGTTACTAAGGTTGCACAGTTAGTCTCTTTCAAGTTGGTAGCAGCCCAAATTAGGTTTGAAAGTGAAAGAAACTTACACACAGTGAATTGGGAGGGGGTCTAAATGAAGCACAGAGAAATCTACTTACTGCACATAAAGGCCTCTAAAATGCTGTTCAGTACATCTGGAGAGAAAGCACTAAAACCTGCAGAGTACCCTGGAGAAAATTAATGCCAAAAGAGGCACAAGGTGTCTCAGAATGAAAACCAAGCCATGATTTTCAACTAGAGTTAGGTAACTAAAGAGACTAATGCAACTCAATGCATGGCTCTGAGCAGTGACAGTCTGATGTCACAGGCACTAGTAGAAAGCTTAGAGCTCTCAGACGCTGGGTGCTTTGCCAGGCTGAGCCTCCATGGTGAGACATCCTAGGATGAGTATGGAATGTTGTAACCACATGTTGCAGCCACATGGTTTGATCCAAGTCCTTGATCAACAAGGGGGCTTCAAATAGAAGCAACAAAATAGCTGACACTGACACAGTTACTTTGGACTTACTGGTGAGAAAAAGAAAAAAATTGCTCTGTAATATATTTCTGTATTATATGTAGCATATATTCCACATATGTAGTATGTATATGAATTATGCCTACGTGTGTATATATGTGATATACAAAAATGTTCAAGGAAATAAAAAATGCAGTGCTTGAAAAAATAAAATAATCTTATTAAGTGCAGGGGAATGACAACTGTACAAACAGCTGGTGGGATTCTGTCAGGAATGAAGCCAAAAAGAATTTTGGCACTGGGTCTGGGTATGGCCAGGATTTTATTCTGTTCTTAAATACAACATGTCGCCTTGTTCCCCAGCTTGGTGCAGAGATGCTTATATGCACTGGTTGAAAATAATCTCATATTCATACCTGTCTTGGGTATCACCCATTGCTTCTTTAATATCCATCATATTTTCCCTCTTCATTTCAAGTAGGAGAATTTGAAAGTTAATCTTTTAGAAGAAAAGGCAGGGAGATACCTAATACCAGAGCTCAAAAGATGAAAGATGTCTTTTTTTTTTCAATGTGTACATATGCAGTGGGTTTTTTGGAGTTGACAAAAGTTGCAAGTACATAGCTGACGATGAAGTTTGGTCTACCTCATATGTTATACATTATGTCACTGAACTAGATGTACAGGCCATAGGTTTTGGTAGGTGTTTGACCTACAAGTAACAATATGGTGAAAATCCTTTCTTACATATGGAAATCTTCACGTTCATCCTCCTCAAATGCATCTCACGTTTAACAGGTCAGCTTCATTGCTAATCTTTTCAAGCCTTGATTTTTTGTGTGTGTCCTAATGAGTGGGAGAGTAATACTGTAGATCTGATTCCATAGGTAAGTAGCCTTCTGCAGAACAGATTCTAAAGTCACTGTACATTTTATATTCTAAACATCTGTGTATGGATCTATTATTTGCATGTGAAAAAGCAAGGTCTATGATCTAGAATGAGTTAAATTCTTTACAACTAAGCATAACTGAGACAAAAAGTAGGAATGCTTTGGAAAGCTATACAGCAAAGAGACTAAAGAAAAAGAATGCAGAAAAATTACTATTCCGGGCCCTGAAGATAAACTACAGCAGGCAAGAGAAAGAAGCCTCAAAATACCAGCTGGCACTCTCCAGGATGCTTCTATGCTATAAAAAGTAACTTTCTTAAATGAAAGAGGTCCCTTATTACAATGTTACAAACTTTCCAAACTTCTTTTGCAGACTTTTGCCCAGGCAATTAGGTTTAACTCCGACTTCGGGGTTTTTGAAGTAGTTAACGATGCCCCACAAAACCTGGAAAACCAGCTGAAAAAAAATCTACATGATCAGAAACCTCCAAACCCCATTTATGATGTTCTAAGGAAAGCAAAGAATGATGGGCAGCTCTCCAAAATGCACAGTGATTCTCCAGCCTTCCATAGTGATCCAAATTACAACACTATGGTAAGCATCTTATAGCCTTTAAGTTTATATTTAGATCTTACTGTAGAGATACTGGCAGTGGTTATTGTTGTGTTTGGCTTGGTAGCTTGGGAAAAATGTTAATTTATGATAGGAAAACATAATGATGGGCCAAATTATGCCCTGCAATGCGCATGTGTCTACCAGACGAGTGAATAGAATTACACATATACATCCTGTAGCACAAAATTTTGAAGATTTTGTAGGACAGGATTCAGTTGTGTGGTCTGAATACTTTTTAATATTAAAAGAAAAAATATTATGACAACAGTGACTTTACTAGTGATCCCTGGAATGTGTAAATTGACTGAAACTAATGCATCTCAGTCTTTCCTTATTAATTAATTTCCTTGTGTGGCTATGAGCTCATCTGTGGTCTGGCAACACATAAGACTCTCTTCCATTAATTCCCAAAGGATTTACATGGTTGCAATCAATTGAAGTGTCCAGAGAAAATAATCCTTGGCCAGAAGAAAGCTAAATTAGTGGAAAGATAGGTTAGATTTTAGAAAAATAAATAATCTTGTTTCAGACACTATCAATTTTGGTATTCTTAGCTGTTTGTTTTCAAGGCTTTCTCCAGCATCAAATTAAGCAAGGCTAAAATTGGGAATTAAAGTACCATATACACCTGTGAGACTACAAGACAGTAGAATTAGTTGTGGAAGTTTACCTTTAAACCTCTTTTGGAAGAGAAAAAAAACATTTCACTGGAATACTTAGTTTATTCCTTTCTTGCTTACTTTGCATTGGTGTGACCCATATGACTTTAGTTCATTTCATTCAAGGCCAGACTAAGGTCTTGCTACATTTTTAGAGGCGGCTGCTCTAAATTATGTCATAGCTGGAAAGCTGAGGGAAAAGCAGGGAGTTGTAACAGACTGCTGCTTTGCCCTCTATTAGCTTAATGGTTTTCAGAAAAAACCCACAATTTTGAGGGAGGTCAAAAGGCAGTGCTGTTCAACAAGATGATAGTAATGGGAAATTGCATTTATCTGCACCTAAACTGGACAAATGCTACAAAAGGACCAGACTCACAGACATCCCTACCATGTTAAATTATTATTTTCACAAATATTTTGCTTGAGACCACGAAAGCAGAAGAGCTGTTCTCTGTATCTTATTTGCTCTCAGGATTCAACTGAGGAAATGTTGTGTGCTTGTGCAAGTGTGCTTAACACTCCCTGGGATAATTTCACATCATTGCAACTCTGGATGGCCTTACTTGACAAATTCAAAGACATTTCGCTATTACTGACATCTTTCACGTGGTTTGGAGAAACAGGGGTCCTGTACTATTTAAGAATGCTTTTTGGGGGGGGTTGGGGGTGGCTGGGTATTTTCCATAGATGGGAAGTATTACTGCCTTTTGAGGACCAGCATGCCTCAGTACACTTTCTTCTTTTCGGGGTGGAAAGGGTGATGCTGCTTCTTATTTTTGACTCCTCCTTTACTGGACAGGTAACCTAGATGCCTCACCCAGTTCAGCTTGGCATCTCCAGGCTGAGCTGGAACAAAATGACCTACAAAACATCATGCCAAAAAATTGTTGCTGCAACTACATGAGGTGAAAGAAGTCAGCTTCATTCATTGTACTACACTATGACTGAACCAAAAGTTATCCCAGACCAACACCATCAAGTAGTGCAGTTCAAATCAAATAGGATTTGATCTTTCAGGCATCATGAATGTGGGCTCCTTTGCTCTGACGGCTTTCTTCACACTGGCTGAAGAGACTGAGTGTGGCTTTGAATATTATGTTGATACAAAAAGTCACCTTGTGAGCAGCCATGACTGGTGCATTATTACTGAAAATGAGCTATGATTGGAGAATCTTGGTAGGCCTTTCAGGCTACAGCCTGAATTTAAAGACAACCTACATAGGAAATACACCCAGTGGTATTTTTCTCTGAGTTTTACTTCCCTCTTGGACTGTGAGAAATTTACAGATAAGCAAAAGTTCTCGGCATGCGTGCATGCACACTTGCAAATTATCGACATGGAGGTAAGTATCTTCTCATCACTAGCCAAAATCAATTTGGTGTAACTTATGTTAAGGAAAAAAACCTGTGGAGCTGGGTAGAATTGATCACAACTATGGAAAGTAACTGGCTGGCATGCCACATACCTTACTTCAGAGAAACCCCAGCTCAGCAAAGCATTTAAGTATGTGTTTAACTTTAATCAAGGGAAGTTAAACACATGCTTAAACTTAAACACGTGCTAAAAGCTTTACTGGATTGGGTCCCAGCAAGGCCCAAGGCTGACTGGGTAAGGAAGATAACCAAGGTAACAAACCCCATCAGATTAGATGTAGCATCCTTCTCTGGGGAAGGGGAAAGAGTAGAGTTTCTTTCCTTCTGATGGTATACAGAATTTTGTATACCAGCCATGTACAGACATGAACATGTTATAAATTACTCAGATAAAAAACTGGGCTGTGAGTCAGTAAATACATAAATATTAAATGCCAAAACAAAGAGACAATCTTCTGCACTCCAAAAAAGCTTGTCAGTTACCAAAAGGAGGCATACACCGTGTGGTTGGGAGTAATTAGTCTCCATCTTCACAAATTACATTGTATGAGCCACTGCCAACATAAGCTTTCCATATTTTGAAATATTTTCTTCTCTCTAAATGAAACCACCCACTTTCTGAGTAATTCAGATTTTTTTTAATCCCCTACAGATATATATGTGGCAGAAATAACCCTTGTTCCTAATGGAATATTAGGTCATGGAAAGAAAATCTGAAACGTAATCTACATGAACTGATTATTTGATATAGCAAGTAGCACCCACCCTTACTCAAACTTCACCTGTTTTTATGGACAAAGGGAGCTACTGCATTCTTCCAAATCATCAGCCTCACCATCACTAAAAGGAAAAATACACCCCAGATAAATAAATCAGGTCATCTCCTAAAAGTGGGAAGAAAAAAAAAGAAAAAAAAAGAAAAGAAAAGAAAAGAAAAAAAAGAGAAAGTTTAAAAAGTGTGCTATGTGTAATTTCTAAGGGAAACAGCTATGGATCTCTGTGGCCAGTAGTCAGAGGGCTCACCCTCTGTGTAAGACCCGAGGCATAGTTTTTGGCTAGCTCTGGCTCTGTGTAGCTCACTGCTCAACCACCTTCCTTTCACCTCACAACCCACTTACTGGAGCTACTTTGCTTTCTGTGTTGATGAGACACTGAGACTTACACCTCCTGCGCAGAAATCTGCTATTGGCCCAACTCAACACACTTTTGTTTCCACTATCAGAGTTACTGTGTGCAATGCAGTTCTGCAATGCTCCAGCATAAAAGCAGGGAAACTGATAATTAATTGGCATTTTATTTGTTTGATTTTAACATCCACAACTCTCCCATTCTGGGAGTACAGTTTAATTCAAGAGTTCCTTATTCTTCAAATTCTTAAGGAAAAATGTAATAGCAGTTATTGATAAACTGTGATAAAGTCAGAAAAATTAGCAGTTTCTTATTGCGGAAAAATTATGAGCATCTAATTTGCATTTGGTATTGCACTGTAAAAGCATGATTCACACACATTATTTTTGAAGAAAAACCATTCTTATTCGATTTAAAAAGTTGTATTCTCATCGGTGAAATCAGATTTAGACCTTATTAGCTGTATATAGGAAAGTAAATTAACTAAATTTTCCTAGCACGAATAGGGTTAAACTGAACGCCAAAGGTGATATTAATCGTATATTTGTCTTCCTGAGACAATGCTTCTGTAAAAGGTGGATGGAGAGGATCAATTACATGACAAACAAAATAAGAAAGTCAAGAATACTGTAAATGTTTGGCATTTCTTTTTTTTAATAGCGTCTTGATCGAGAACAAGCAATTCAATGGATTAAGAGAGAAAGACTTCCAGCATTTCTAGAAAGTGACTGTTACTTTGAATACAGGTATTCCAATCCTATATACTGTCTCTGTTTTAAATTTGTACGTTTTTATCTTCTGTTTAATTCATCTTGACAGTTCTCTTAATATGTTTTCTCCCACCTCTAGTCCTGTTTGATTAATTTTAGCATTTTAGTGAGCTGGATAAAGTAATCAGTGACTTTTTTCACTCATTGTTCTGTAGTTTTCCTTGACCATGAATTACATACTGTATTATACCATTATAAAGAAAGTAAGAGTGGGGTTTTTTGATTTCTGAATCTGCTCTCTACAGAGATCTCATGGTAGCAATGCATCTCTCTCTAATCAGTATGGAGGACATATGAATGAAGATACGAATCCATGAAATCTGTTTGGAAAAAAGAGCCAGTCCTTTTAATTTAATTTTCAGTTTCCTGTCTTTGGGCCCATTGTCAGACTTCGTTCTGCCAGGTATTCTGTGGGATGCCATGGCATAGTTGGATGATTTACTGTTATACACTTGCTATACATTTCCAGATGTCCTTTAAACAGATGTTCAGGAGGTTTGGTGTGCTTTTTGGAAGGATCTTCCTCTACATTCCTTAAAGTTGTGTCTAGGTGCTGATAATTGCAGTGTGTTTTAGGGGTCTTACAAGGAGAGGCAGCCTGGCATTAGGGTTCACAAAACTTAAGTTTGTTGATTGTAATAACTGACTAGTTACTGGGGTATGGGCTTCCATATGAAAATTTTCAAAATATTTTTAACTTTCAATACAGGAAGACTGCACTCAAATTCAAGGGTAAAACTGTGCAAAGAATAAGCAAACCATGAAAGGCTGCTCCTTTTTACGTTTAGTAGCATTCTGCTTTACAGGTACCTGGGCCCCGTGAAACCCCAAACATTTGGTCTTCTGCTATTGCAAAATATTTCCTTTGAGCAGAGTTATCTAAGAGAAACAGATAAAACTACTAACCTTAAACATGTTCCTAATTTTCATTGCTATCAGTATCATAAGTTGCTTTCCTAAGTCAGGATCAAGAAAAGCTGAGCTACTAAAAAGGAAACCTGTGTCTAAAGATGAAGAAAGCCCAACCCTAGAATTGAATCCTATTTGCCCTCAAATAGTGGGGGCAAATAAAATTGGGCACTCAACTCATGTCCACAGGCTCAGGCATAGATTGCTTCTTCCCTTCACATGCACTTGGGTTGGTTGTGTGATTTCTAATTTAGTTAAGTTCTATTGCAGTTCTTGAGCTCAGAGCACCCTTGTTATTGTCATGTAGCTCTAAGATTGCCTTTCTTGTACATCACAAGGTAGCACTGGAGTGCTGTTCAGTACTATGAAGTCCTTACACAGCAGTCAGCCGAACGCGGTAGTGCCAGCTGCCTTGTTATCATCTTAAAGTTCAATTAGCATGATCACGGCTGTGGCACTGCTGCTGGAGGATTGCTTGTATCAAGATCAGGAAATGTAATGTCTGGTAATGATGCAGGGCTTCTGCAATCTGGGAGAATAGTTCCATTTTAGCAGTCCAGGGCTTCTTGGCAGGGCTTGGGACTGTGTAGGTACATACAAGATCATCCTGACAGAAAACA
This sequence comes from Thinocorus orbignyianus, assembly GCA_013400375.1. Taxonomy (NCBI): domain Eukaryota; kingdom Metazoa; phylum Chordata; class Aves; order Ciconiiformes; family Thinocoridae; genus Thinocorus; species Thinocorus orbignyianus. The sequence continues at coordinate 1,772,289 of VXBW01006074.1, read as the reverse complement.
GTTTTACTGGTAAAGCCGGATAATGCAAAGCAGGCCACCAACTGTATAGCTGGTGGACTATGGAATGGCAGTACTGGTGTTTATATATGTGACAGCAGGTGAGGGGTGAAATAGTAAAGCAGATCATGAAGTTCCTTGTAGCAATTTATTTTTAGAGTTTGTTCTAGGGAAAAATCAGCTGTTTTTCTGACTAAAAGCTAAAATCAACTACTCTCCTGTCTCAACATTTAATTTCAGGCTAGCTAAATTGATATCGCAGGTAGAATGGAGCAAGACTGGCATTAATTTCATTATAGATAGTGACTATTATCCCTGGATAAAGAGGAGACACACAGATTCTCCCTCTCCTCAGGAAGATGACATCTTATTGACTATGAAGAAATTCTACATATCACTCGGCCAGGTAAAATAAACATGTTTAGTGAGTGTAACATCAAGCTAAATTGAATGCATTGGGTTAAACTATTCTAACTGAGGTCACAACCAAATTGAACAACTGATTCTCTGAATATCCCTTCTTTTCAAAGTTCTTTGTACTGTAGAAGAATATTGATGAGTTGTAGTATAGCTTAAACAGAACTGGGGACTATCATTATAGAAATCTATGCAAATGGATTGCACAAAATGACTGCAGACAGTAAGCTGTCTGCTCTCAGAAACACTGCATTAAATAGAGAAATTTGTATTATGACACGTATCTATGTATGATCATGTATCTATGACATTTCTTTTCCTAGGCTACAGTTTCTCAGACAAAGGATTGGTTTACATTAGCAAAGCAAAGTGAATCCATGAAAACTACAGATTCATTTACGCATCCTGTAGCCTCTAGTCAAATTCAAGACACTCAGTGTTTACCTGGACAGCATGAAAGAGATGATTCATTAAGTGAAAAAGATAGCCTTATGGGTAAGTAACAGGGGCTCAGCCATAGCATCTGTAACACAAGTCTGACTACTTATTTGCATGGTATCTTAGGCTTTGAACAGGGATTTGTTTCTTTCCATAGACACAACTTTTAATTTAAATTTGAGCTAGTAGCCAAATAATTTTTGTAATAACAGACACTTCTTTTCTTGCATATTTCTATCTCATAGATGTCTGTAAGTCTCAGCTAAGGGGCACTATTTTTCATTTGATATGTTTTGAAAGACTTTATTGTCTGGATTCTTTGGGTATTTGATAATGTATGATTTGTGTTGCAGCCATCTTCTTAGGGCATTTTCATTTGGCTACTTAAAGGCTTTTTAGCTGTGAATTTTTATGAATCTTGTAGAACATCATCACTTATGACACTACTATCTGTCAAATTTAACCGAAACCATTCAGCAGGTTTCAAAGGCATTGGGAGAGAACATGCAGATGCACATATGGACATACCTCATTGCAGAGCCTTGCTTCTGCTCTGTAGGCGGTAGCAAGATGAACAGAGAAGTCTCAGCTCACATGTTAGGAGCTTTCTCTCCTCTTGTCAGAGGAAAAAGTAGCTGTTACACTCTGAGACTTGTACTGCTGGGATCTTGGGGTCCAATGGCTGAATGGAAAATTGAAAGACATGGTAACTCCACAAGTCTGTCTTCTTCTCCAAACCCATGAGACCACCCTGGGAAATATATCGCTGATTCATGGATTAACTCAAGTTGCACTTGTTTGCAGCTCACCATTCTGTATTGAGGTGGGCTGGGTGTAGACCTGTGGAAAGCCTCTCTGTCCCTTCTTTTGCTGCTATTGTCCTGCAGTCAACAGCATTTTGCATCAATTAATATTTAACATCTTCTCACTGAAAACTTTATTTTTAAAGGACATCAGCTGAGTTTCTCTCAGCCACCCTGCAGTTAGAAGGAGTTCAATAACTGAAGGTATAGGACAATTCAGTTTGAATTCCTTGCTCACTGCTTTAATTGGGTCACCATTATCAATTACAGTCTTGAGCAAAACCCTGAGCCGCTGGATTTTTGTTTATTCAAGAGCTGTGTATCTCTCCACCGAATTTCCTCAGGTCCTCTGAAATCATTCTTCATGTTTCAGTTTCACAGACCTGTGTTGAGAAGCTATAATTTTTCTTTGTCAAGTGAAAACATTCGAAATAGTTTAGAAATACCATATTTTCAATCACACTGATGTTTATAATAATGTCAACATATTGTGCCATACATACTTACACATGAAATTATGTAAGTGCAGAGCAGCGAATCTCTATGCCATATTCCTAATCCAAGTGTCTGACTGACAGTGGCCAGCACTGGTTAGATGTGGCTTATTTTTGGAGGAAGAAGGAAGGATGTCTAACTGCCATTGCCATTTATTGACTAGGCCACCATAGAGGGCTACACAGGCTGATAATATTACAAACGTGACTTTAGTAGATCTGAGAGATTTAGCCCTTTTCTGTCAACAGCCTGATGTAGTGCATGTGCTCAGAGGTTGTAGCAGTCTCCTCAATGACAATGTTTTGCCTTAGTGATACAACAGAGTATGAAAGCCTACATCTTAGCTTCAGAGAAAAACAGAAGATTCAGTTTACTCTGTTGTTTAAATACTGGATCGATATGAAAATATCATAGACGCACAACTGAATTATGACTTTTTTTTTCTTACTTTCACTTAGATTCCTCTGCTGTTCACAATATCTGTAGTTATTCTGCTCAGTTTTACAGGACTGACTTGAACAGTGCCAGCAGCATTGACTGAGCTAAGCAGTATATATAGTCAAGGTCATCTTTGCTAGACAAAGAATTATTACTTCCTATCACTTTCTCATGCCTGAGCAAAACCCAGTCCTGCTACGTACTGTGGCTTTGATCAAATGACGACCAAATGCTCAGGGAGAAAACAGGCCTTGCAGCACAACAAGGTGGTTTAGCAAGTGCTGAGGAGCTGGGATGCTCAGCTGAGTAAATAAGACAACTGGCTCCAGAGAGTGTTGTTCCTGAGCTCTGCTGCTCTGCTGGAATTCAACAGGGCATGAGTTTCTGAGTCATGGGGCTGAGTTTCTAGCCAGATAGCAACAGCAGAAGTATCTCTGCTGTTCCCTACCCTCCTGTGTGACATGGCCTGATTGTTCTGCAGCAGCACAATGTAAATATGTTGCATTTTTTAACTTAGAAATGTGGATATGCAGGGGAACAGTCCTGAGTCAAAAGAGTGTTCAGAGATATTTTCTTATGCAATGCAGAAGCAGGTTCCTTGTCTAAGGAATACCACCAGCGGAGTCTCCTTTTCCCTCCAAGGGAAGCGTCAGAAAAAGCCAACATTACTGGGGAGAGATTCAGAGAGGCTGAGGAAGGTTCTTCTGTGGCCATTGCTGAACCTTCTTCCCATGCTCAGTTAAGAGTTTATCTAGACCTGAAATTGGACGGTGCAGCAAAAGAAGAAAATGGACAGGAAAGCACAACTTTTCAGACACCTCAAGAATTCACACCACCTTGTACTCAACTTGTAACAAAGGAACCCGTTTCAGAACTGACCCACCAGCCAGAAGCTGACATTGAGAATGATGTGGATTTTCACAAACAATCTGAAGGGTTTATACATGATCTACCAGGTAATGAATTTGCCCATGGTACTGCAGAGTCACCCTTTACCCAAAGTTCTTCTCCGTTTACTGTCTTGGACTCCAAGGAAGATGTAACAGAACGAGATACTGAAGAAGTAAGCTTAACATCAAGTTCTGAAGGTGATGGGGCAGACAGCAGGGCTGCCTGGTGTATTAGTCACAGCACTTATGACGCTGGCAACAGACATGAGTTTGAAAGATTCAAGAAGTTCATTAAAGGAACACTTGGGGAGAGGTACTGGTGGCTCTGGATGGATATTGAAAGACTAAAGGTTCTTAAGGACCCTACAAGGCAGCAAAGGTAATTCCCATTATTTAATAGTTTTTCCCATTGCTTTGATACTTGTAACCGAGCTAGATTGATGTGGATTTTCAGAGATTTCCAGAATACATTGTAGTGTTGGAATAGAACAGACACAGTTAAAGTAATCATGAGTGTCCTGACGAGGTATGTCAGAAATGACTCTACTAAAGCTGATAAAACTCTTTTTGAAGAGTCATGTTTGCAAAGGTTACATGAAATCAGAATCACCTTAATATTTAAGCTTTGCTAGAAAGATATTTGAAAAACAGATGACAACAGAAATTAAAAAAAAAAAAAAAAGAATAAAGGAACTTAAATTCTGAAGTAGAACATTCAGTATGACAAAGTGCTTTAGTGAAAGGGTCTGCTAGATTCAGATTGTTTATTCTAAGGCACTCTATGCTGTTTCTTATATATAACCTCTTTCTAATTTGCAGAGAAATTGTTTTGGCTTCTGCCACTTGCAATTAAGAACATGTTGCATGACAGCAGTTTAATTAGTAGGATGAACTGTACTTAGTTTTGTATAGCATCTGATACATGCTTATGTGAATATTTTTATTGACTCAAGGCAACTCACTAAGATGAGAAAACTCTATCTGCTGAGCAGTGGGGACTATTTCCTTGGTTCAGAAGTCTTACTCAGACTGCATCTACTGCATGGGCATCAGTGGAACACAAGGCATTTAAGACGGATTCAGCCTGAAGTACTGAAACCTCTACTTCTTTACTGGTATGAAAAAATGAACATGAACTAAGATTCTGTTGTTTAACAAATTTCCCTTTTCTTTGATAAGCCTATTAAGTTTATGTCATCTCACTTATCCCATTACAATTATGGGAAGTAGTGTCATCATAAATATTAGCAAATGTTGCCTCTGAATTTTCAGTTGAGCTTAAGCTACACTGTGATCTGCTGAGAAGTCAGATAGATCTGTCATACTGAGCCCTTGTTATTTTACTGCCGAAGTGTCTGAGCTACTTTGTGTAAAGATGCCTTGGATACATTCAACTAAACCTTAGGCTTTAGGGTAGAGAAATCCCTTCTGGCATACAAGGGTAATTCTGTCCTAACCTATTCCCCATATTGCCCTTCCCAAGTTTCTGAGGATACTCTGTGTATACGTCTATGTGGAATTTGTCTCCAAGACTTCAGTGTTCAATGTCTGTCGTACAAAATACCCTTTACATATTGACAGCTTAGGTGAGAATGCAAATTCTAACCCGTTTTCAAAATATAAGCTAAATTTTTGAAAGTCTCTCCTCTGAGGGGAATCAACAAATTGCAGACATAAACAAGCACCTGCCATTGTGAACTTTGCTGTGGGACCTCATGAGAGTTGTGATCCATATCCTGTGACCTACAATCCTTTTCTATTCTTTGCTGTAGGATGGATGGAGCATATCTTACTGTGAACTCATACAAAGGCAATTATGTAATGGTGCAGAATTTGCAAACAAATTTTATTTATGTGTCTCTTGGTTTTAGATTTGCAAGAGTGCAATGTCAAAGTATATGTTTAACTGATTTTTAATTTTAGGTGCGTATAGCATATATATCTCTTAATGCAGTTAACACCATCAAGGGGGGAAAAAAAGAAACCAAATAGTCCAATAATTCATGTTTTGGGAAGTTTGTACTCATGAGCTTGTTCTTTTCCCTAGGGGTCCCAGGTTCTGTGTGACTCATTCAATAGCAATAGATACTGCCAGTGCAAAACTGAAGCTCTGGCATAGATGCCAAGAGGGACCAAGGGTGGACATTGATCCTTTTCCACAAATGGTATCATTGCTACCATTGACACCGAAGTCTTGCATGCCTAGGACACCACCTTCCCTTCCTCAGGTAGGTAGAATCACATCACCGAAAAAACAAAGCCTTGTCCCATCAAACATGATGATAAAACTCCTTGAATTCAACGGAACAAGAAAACGGTACGTGTTTGTTAGGAAATCAAGATTTAGCAAGGTGGTCTGTTGCAAATGCTTATGTATAAAAATGCGTTAAAATTTTACTATACTTTATGCAACGTATTGCTACAAATTGAGTCAAATTATCTTCTCAGTTACATCCTGGCTATTTCATAAGTCTTTTCGATAGATATTTTAGTTCAAAATTCTCAGAACTGCAAAATTATGGATCTAGTAGCACAGATTCTGCCCTTCAAGCAGACATTTTAAAATCCAGAATAATTCTTACAACTCAACAAAGCTAGGTCCAGAAGCCAGATTCTCTCTGATCACAGCAGGAATGGGAGACAGAAGCAGCTGCCTCTTACAGAGACCCATTCTGTCTTCACAGGACGTGCTAATGATCTAGGACTACCTGTAGGTCAGGCAGACAGGATTCTAACGCTGCAGGTTTTCCAGTCCCTGTGGAGGTCAGCACTTGAAGAAAACTATGACCTGGAACCCATGAACCATTTATTGCTGTTTTTTTTCTTCGTTTCTTTGTTTGTTTGTTTGTGTCTTTTTGTTTGTTTGTTTGTTTTTAATTTTTTTTTTCCTGTGAGAAATCCTTACTTTTGAACCTTCCTGTTTCACTGTGCTTGCAAGAGCTTAGAAACAGAAATATATCTAAATAACTCTGAATATTCTGAATAACTCAGAATTTCTTAGGGCACTCTGAATGCAACTGATGTATCCAAAAACTCCTAGCACAATTTTGTTCAAAATAAATCTGTGATGTGTGATAGAATCTCCACTTTCTCTCTTATTCTGAGTTGATTGTATCTGTCTTAAAGTGAGCTACTTAAGGTAATTTTACTAAAGATTCACAAAACATATTCACATCCTCTTCACCTGACATCCTCTGCAATTCTGTCCAAAAGTGCATGTAACATTTCTACCTGTTAAAAATGTGACTTTTAAGCTATATGGATTATAAAGGTGTGCTGAAAAATCTCGCAAGAGAGGAGATTTTAGCAGTTTGCACTTTTACATATTGTGACTGACAAGGAAAAATAGTCCTGGAAACCCTTGAATGTTTTTGAGTAGTTAATGAGAACATGTTAAGAAAACACAAAGGTGTAAAAATTATCAGAATGGCCTTATTTTTCTATTATTTATTTTAGAAAAGCAGAACAAGCTCACCATCAACTTTATTAAAAGTAGCTACACCAAATTTATCTTTGAAGAGGTCATCAAGACCATCACCTATCCCGCCACCAAGTCAGAGTCCCCGAAGCGATGGCATTTCTAGCAGCAGGAAGTGGCAAGTACCCATGTCCCTTGTACATCTTTTTGCACATCAATATACCTGTACTACTTATGAAAGACTTTTAGATCCTACTGTTTTCATGAATACTTTTCTTTAACACAACAATCTGCTTAGTGAAGCACAATTGTGTTACAGATTGTGTGTTTGGAAAATTCCATCCTGCTTGATTAGTTTCTCATTTGTTTGTGTTGCAGTGCAAAAGGGTTTATTTCTCCAAGTGCAGGTGTTCTACCTTCTTTTGTATAATTGTTGTTATTATCTAGATACCTTCTTCACTGCCAAGGGCTCTAACCATACTGCCCAAGTCACAGAAGGCAAAAACAAGGGCTCTGAGAATGAAGAACTGCCCACATGGCTTCACCAAAGGCAAATCATGCCTGACAAATTTGATGGCCTTTTATGGTACTGCCACAGATTTGGTCGACAAGAGCAGGAACAACAGTCTTCATGTAGCTGGACTTAAGCAAATCATTTGACACTGTTCCACATGACATCCTGGTCTCAAAATTGGAAGGTCATGGATTCAATGGATCGATCACCCAATGGATAAGGAACTGACTGGATGACCACACTCAAAGGGTTGTGGTCAATGGCTCANCCTCTGCTCTGCGCTTGTGACACCCCACCTGGAGTACTGTGTCCAGCTCTGGAGTCCTCAGCATAGAAAGGACACGGACCTGTTGGAATGGGTCCAGCAGAGGGCCATGAAGAGGATCAGAGGGACGGAGCACCTCTCCTATGAAGACAGACTGAGAGAGCTGGGGCTGTTCAGCTTGGAGAAAAGAAGGCTCCGGCGAGACCTTAGAGCAGCCTTCCAGTATCTGAAGGGAGCTACAGGAGAGCTGGGGAGGGACTCTTTATCAGGAAGTGTAGTGACAGGACAAGGGGTAGTGGTTTTAAATTGGAAGAGGGGAGATTTAGATTAGATATTGGGAAGAAATTCTTTGGTGTGAGGGTGGTGAGACACTGGAACAGGTTGCCCAGAGAAGCTGTGGATGCCCCATCCCTGGAAGTGTTCAAGGCCAGGCTGGATGGGGCTTGGAGCAACCTGCTCTAGGGAGCAGGAGGGGTTGGCAGGGGGGTTGGGACTTGATCTTTAAGGTCCCTTCCAACTCTAACAATTCTATGATTTCTATTCTTTTAACCTGTCTCAGGCACTTGCCCTCGAAGATATGCTGTGTCAGTGACTTCCACAGGGCCACATGAAAAAGTATTCATCTATATTTTTCACATTTTTTTAAATTTGAACTTCATGTACTTTTTACTCTGCTATTCACTATACCCTTTTATGTCACTCTTTTTAGCTGTTTATTTTATAAGCAACCCTCGTTTTTTCCTTAAATACGTATTGAAATTTTTTTTTGTTTATGGATCTAGGCCAAAGTCAGTGAACGAAGACATGATTCATTGCTTAGCTTTGGATGACACCAAGGACTCGAATTACCAGGTTCATAGAACATACACCTACGCTGAGCTGCTCCCGGTAAATAGCGCTTGAAAATTTTAGTTGTCTTGAATCATGGGTTACAACACTTTATTCTGTAGTGTTAAAGGGGAAGTAGTCAATGATGGAAAGAAATTGGTTTGATTATGTGAATGTTAATGCCATATGCAGTGGTATAATTAGAATGTCAGCATTTTCTGTGTGGTATCTGTCACTTATTTGATAGGAAGTCATGGCACATACAGACGTTTATTTTCACTAGAAACTGTTGATCTTCTCCATGGTGACTGTGTGTTCAGTAGGCTGTTATGGGAAGCCCACTGAATAAATGTTTCAGTGGAATTGTTGCCTACGAAAATATGCCAGACTTACAGTGAAAATTGAATCTGCCCTATAAAGTCACTAAAATAGTGAAATTCATAAGAGGAAAATGCTTATTGCTTGTGTACTTCATTCTTTTCTTTGTTGAATTATTGCCTGCTAAGCAAGCCCTCGATCCAGCAAACCTCAGGAGAGACAGACTGCACAGAAGAGCCTTTTCTCAATAGCTGTTAAAATGCTGACAAATTGAACATGAGAGTTCAAGTTTAGCTATTTAAAATATATCCAAAACTTTTCACACTTGTGGAATGGTCTCGAAACAGTCTGCAGTTTCACCAATGTGTTGATATCCATGGCCTCTCAACTAAAAAAAGAATAAAATATTAAGTCTGGGCCTGTTTACATATGCATGGAGGTTGCTGATCACTTGAGCACATGATTGTTTTTCATGACAAAATCATACTTTGTTTATTACTTCACTAAGATCATTTTACTTTTTTGTTAATTTTGACATAAGAAAAGGCAAGTCTTTGCAACTAGGGGACATTTGCAGTTAGAAACTTATAGTTAGGAATGTTCACACTACAAACTATTGGTTTTTATACACCTTCATCAGGTAGAGTTTGTCTCTCTGGCTGAGGGAGGAAAATACTATACCTTCACACTTATAGGGCTAGAATGGGACCTACCGTCAGGACCCCACAATTTACCGTAACAGATATGATACAAAGGGAATGCAGGAATCCATAGTTTAACTTTACACTGAGGAGTGGGATCTTCCCACTCTGCTTCAGAAGTCTGGCTTTCTTCTGCCCTTCTCCATCCCTATTATTGTTTGGAAAGAAACTGGTTGTCATGTGCTCACACTTCTGCTATCAGAATCAGCAAATCAGACACGGTTTCTCTCTTGTGATCATCAGAAGCTGATTTACTATTACTCTCCTCTGGTTTCTCTATGAACATTGTCAAAGTGGACATATTCTTCCTCAAATGCTCCAGGAGCTAGCCACAGTAAAGGGCACGGTTTTCCTCTCCCTTAAAACATACATGATTTTGATGCTGGTGTCAGTGGTGTAACCCCAAGAGACATATCTCTTGTTCCATGACAGCTAATCATTTTGAGGCTTGACAAAACAACCACCTGTTGGTTCAAAAGACAGTAGCCTAGTCTGAGACAACTTTTGATGGCTGAGTGACGTGATTTAGTATCACTGGAACTCCCCATATCTGGACCTAAGAAGTTAATGGCAGAATTAAGGCCAGGTTTGTTTTTCTGTTTCAAGTATTGAGGAACCACCTAAGGGATGTTACGGTGATTTTGCTACTCTGCCTGCCTTCAGTCACCAGTCTTATTCCACTGGATGTGAATATTTAGTGGGAAAATGGTATGGAGAGTTATGATCAATTGCATATGTAGTAGAAAATGGAGTGTAGTTTCTTGGGATGAAGATACTAATTGAACACACTGCATGGCCCTCCATTGCAATGTACTGACATTTGAAAATAATGAAAGCCTGTTACTCTTTGCTGTATAACTATATTTTATATGTCCAGGGGAAAAGTGCTTCTGGCAGTGTTGTTTTAGGGCAATCAAGAATGGAAAGCATGCTGCAGTCTCTTTATTTGGAGAACAGAGCAGGCTACTACTTCACACACTTCTGTGAGAAGTCAGGGAATAAGGTACGAGCATTTTCCTACCCTGTGAAAATTTAGTCCACAATTGACTGAATGCCAAGTTATAGAGGGTAGCCAGACTGAAAAAAAAAAAAAAAAGGAGAAAGAAAGATTGATGACTGGATGAATTATTACTTGTGAGACTCCAATCCCTCAACAACAATAAACTGTTCATGTGTATATTCAAACTAATGACAGGTCTTAACCAAGCTGTCAGACTCTAACTGTCTCAAACCTATTGGAAATCTGATTGTACCATCAGGAATAAAAAAAAAAAAAAGACTAATCATTTTTAAAAACTAGCCTTTAACTTGGCAGAAAAAATGAGGTCTTAACCCACAGAAACATTTTTTAAAAAGATGGAAAATCTGCTACGCTATTACTCATGATAATCTGCCTCCTTCTTACTTGTTGGGTTAGTGATGTCTAAAATCTCCAATGTTTCAAAAACGTTCTTCTGCTTCCACGAAGCTTCTTGGATTTCTGAGAAACATAACACTATTTCTTGTCTGCAGTCAGCAGATCTGTCATTCATTGCTGGGTGTAAATTGAGGATTGGTTGGAACAAGTTACGAATCTGAGTCAGTGTTTAGTGGCTTTGCAGAAAAATTGAGTCTTTAGGGGAGATTTGAATGCAATCAAGATGGACATCTGTTTCACCGCTGGCACAACCCAGAATCCAGCAGCAGTAGCTAGAAATGCTTTTGGCTACCAGAAGGCAAGAGCCAATGTTTCCAAAGCTGAATACCTTCAGCCAAAAATGTTAAATGTGTATAGATAGAAATCTAAGTAAAAGTAACTTATTTTTTCATTGGAGATATGCCCCCACTGACATGTTCCCTAGCCTTTGCAGGTGCCAGAGTCCTTCAAAAATTATTTCCTTAAGGTTATGTCTACAGCTGTGGAGCCTATTTCATTCATGTGCCAGGTCTGGCAGGCTACAGTTTGTGGAACAAAGTTCCCTGTCCCTATCTTTTTGGAACACTTTATTCTCCAGTGATGGGTGTTTCAGGGTATTTTTAAGATCCAAACCCCATAAGCACATGATTAAACCAGAGGACTTGGGGGAAGATCTAGACTCCTCCTTCTGAAAAATCTTTTGATATGTGTTTGAATTTATGACATGACTCCAATACTCTGTGTCTCAGAAATGCATGTAATAAAAATGTAATGGTAGTCCCAGTAACATACATCAAGTACACAATATTTAATTGTTTCAGTTATTATTGCAAAATGCTGTTTCACCATGGCACAAATTCTGCATGTCCATTACCAGCATTTCTCCTCTAGTGCTGGCTTTATGCCACTAAGATGTGGTTACTCTTCAAATGTTAACTACAATGTTAACAATTTTAATGGCCAATTATGCATATAGGAGACAATAAAAGATACAGTATCACAGTGACGATGCCATTAAATATGTTGTCCTTCTGCCAGTATGCAACAGAAGATTAAATCCATCTTAAATTGAGTTTGATTTATGATGAACCCAAAGAGCTAAATAATCACTTCTGTTGGAAAGTCAACCTTTTATAAAACTGTGATATTTGGGTAGCAATAACTTACAATATTTTTTGTCTCTAGTTGTGGAAGAACAGTGCGTACTTTTGGTTTGACCTACAGGCTTATCATCAGCTTTTCTACCAAGAAACTCTTCATCCTTATAAAATACGCAAGCAAGCTCAAGTAAGTTGTAAATAATGTGTTTTCCCTTCACAAATGCGTTTGTTCAGTGTAGAGACTGAAAAGAAGATAGAAAGTAGAAAAGTTTCCAAATTTTCACAACCCACACAAAAGTAAATCTGGGCTGTGGACAATAAAAGAAGCTCTTTGGATAGCTTCCATGGAATATCTTTATTTAAATATTAATCATGCATAGCTTGATTTTTAGGCTCTGCTGCCTGTTCCCGGTTTTATCTATTATACTCAGTTTACCTAATCTCCCCCTTGCTACTCTGTGTCATATTTGGAAACTATCTGCTTAGTGTTAACATCAGAGATAATATTTTTCCCAAATCATCTAATTATGCCATACCATTCCTTTCACCTCTTGTGTGGGTTAGAATTGCAGGTCTCACAGTCCAGACCTCAGACAATGACCTTAGTCATGAAAATGGATCTTTCAGTTGTCAGTCCTGTTTTAATTTTTCTGATTGTCAGGGCATCATTATGCACTTTTTGTAGTCATCCCCCCAATTTGATCTTTAGACCCTCATTTACTATAAAGTGGATCTGGTACTTCCTATAAAAAAGCATTCTTAATTGAGCATACGCTTTAAGTCAGGGAGTAAAACAGAAGTGAACTGGTTCCCCGCATGGGTGCTGATGGCTGTCACCGATTGCGGAATAGTCTGACACTGCCAGGGAAGGAGGCAGCAGAAGTGTGGTATAATTAGAACTCCAAGCAACTCTTACAATCTCTTTGTGAAACTTTGGTCTGTTTTTTCTCTGTAAACCTTGTGTAGGAGTATATCCTATCTGCATATTTCAGTATATGCTGTAATAGAGCAAAGCTACTTCACGGGTCACTGGAACAAGTATCTGTAGAAAGTAATGGAGAATAATCTCTTTGTATGGCTTATGTTACTGAGCATCTGGACTTCCTTGAATCTGTCTTCTTTTCCTACTTAGAGGTTTTACTGGGGCAAAGGACAGAATTTTGCACAGTTGTTCAGAATTCTCACCTGAATTGTGCTGTTTGTACAGAAACATCAAGCAAAGGCTGAGGCATGGATTCCTCTCTCTCTTCTGTCACGCATCGGCTAAGTTGAACTGCTACCCTATTTAGTTGCCTTCTCCTCCAGCTTTACTTAGAGCTTGAGGCTGAGGGCTGCTGGCTGCACCCCTCAGGCTGACTGTCTGGTATAGGAATACCTGCCCAGGCCTGTGTGTGGCAAGGGACCCCATTCACAACAGGTGTGCAAAACTGTATCCAGACTGCCTCTTTATTTTCCTATATGTTTTGTTTCAGGTTAAATCTTAGTTTATGGTCCCCGGTGATTTTCAGTTTGGCTTTGTTTCATGCCAGATTACATTCTTCTGCAGCAATCGCATGGCTGAAAATTAAGGCCCAGGTTGTTTTTTCACTTTTCTTATCTTATTTCCAGTACTTGCCTGGTGGTGACAGCACAACATCATACAATCGGTGTTACCAGGCAATTGCAGAGAGCTACATACGCATAGCCATTAAAGTAAATACATCAAAACAAAATATGTGAAACTGTTCCATTAGCATAACTAACAGCTGAAATGTAACATAACAAATCAACACATGTGCTGCAACATTTGGTATCATTCTCAAGCTTGCCTTTTAAGGCTGCACAAAAATTACTCTTGTTTTCATTGGAACACGGTAAAGAGTCAAGCTGCATCCAATCTACAGGGTTTGCTTATGGAAGAGATGCCTTCCCAAATTCTGTGCTCACCTTTGGCACAATAAGATAGTCATTCCAAATACTCCTAGGAGAATGCGGACCAGATTCATACAGCACATCGTCCTATATATTTTGCTTATTTATTACAGAAAGAGACATCCAAAGTATTCTGCATGTGTTCTGCCTGCTTCCTGTTAGAAACAAGAGCAAACTTGGATTGCTATTTATCTGCTAGTCATTGTTTCATTTGTTAGGCGTTTTTATCTCAGCTTTATGACAAAGTAAGAAAATGCATTCCATAGTGTATATTCTTTCATCCAGGGAAAGAAACTACAGTGAGAATGAAGTCTGATGGGTAAGAAAAATGATAACTGGTAGTTATCATCCAGCAACGTATATTGTTATTCACAATGAACATATGTAAAATAAATTGGGAAAGAAAAACAGTAAAGAAACACATATTGTAGTTTTTGATAAAAAAACTCAGTTATTTAGAGTTAGAAAATTGAATACAGTTTTGGGAAGTTCAATATTTTAACACTAGAACCAATTTAGATAGAGGGAGTTATCATTACTGTGAACTTCTGGGGTCAGACACAATATTTATATTAGTGGAAAGTGATGATGGGGGTTAAGGCAGTTTAGCCTTTCCATCTAAGACCAGTCAGTGCATTGTATTATTCCATCGTATGATTCTGTCAAGCAGCTGCACAAACCCCTCATTAAGATCAGAGCAGTATCCATGCCTTTGGGCAGCAATAGAAAGCATTTGGGCTTAAATTTTTTGTCATGTTTCTTGCTTCACTCTAGTCATTCTGAGAATGCTTACCAAAAACTTCTCATCTGGGAATGAATTCATACCAAAACCCAAGTCCTGAACAGTCCCTGATTTAGAAAGTCATAAATGAGGTCAAAATTGTAATCTGAATTTCCTAAGCATTTCCTATCCTCAGATTTGTGCCATTATAAGTAATCTCAAGGTGCAAACTCTGATCAAATTTCTAGATAGGGTTTTGAGTTCAATCCATCACATATTTTAATACATTTATAGGAAAACGCATAGCTGGCAGGTAGCAAAAGTCTCTGTGTTTTACAAAAGGAACAAAACATTGAATACATGAAGTATGATGTGCACTTGGTGTCACATGCTTAAATTTTTGCATGAATTTGATAACCTTGGAGTTCATTAAATGTAACTTTTTCCAGTTGATCCTTTAGGAGGTTGGCCGATACAACAGTTTCACTATTCCACTGAGATCAGAAAACTGTAAGACTTCTATGACATGGAAGTCAAAAAACTCTATGAATATTCCTTTTTAAAGGGTGCAATGTATTTTCCCCTTATATCTTGAAGACTACATTGCCCATTGTTGAAAAC
The DNA here is from genome assembly GCA_013400375.1 of Thinocorus orbignyianus. Classification (NCBI taxonomy): domain Eukaryota; kingdom Metazoa; phylum Chordata; class Aves; order Ciconiiformes; family Thinocoridae; genus Thinocorus; species Thinocorus orbignyianus. The sequence goes on along the minus strand of VXBW01006074.1, from coordinate 1,757,018 downwards.
TGTAGACACAGACACTTTATATTTTTTGGCATGTCTAGAACATTCTGCAGGTTTCCCTGCAGCCCTTGTGTTCAGATCAGTGCAGATCTACAAATGCACTTGAACCCTCAGCAAGGGACACAGGGACAAAAGCTTCTTCTCATTTTCCCCCTGTCTGTGAGTGCGTGCATTCACTTTATCATTTTGTGATGCTATCTTTCTACTTGGTGAGTCAAATCACATAGCAATGGATTCTTACAAGAATTTTAGCAAAAAGATGGTATCATCCCAAATCCTCAGACGCTGTAAATCTGCATCCTTCAAAAATCAAGATACCATCCTGATTACAGCAGTGAGGGTCTGGTCCTTTGAGTTTGGAAAAGTATGCTCCTACAGCTAGCTTAACCACTTCTCAATTTCTGCTTCACAGGTATTACCAGCCTTAACTATTGTTTCTGGGAAAAAAATAATGTCTGTTTTTACCATAATCAAGGTTTTCATGTGAAGTTATATAGGACTGGAGGCAGCTCTGCAGGTAGAGCAGCTTGCAAAGGCAGTCCCTAATATAGGAATATATTATGATGGTAATTATGTGAGCCAAAGCTTCCTTAGTCTGGGCAATTTGTGATTCCATAAGCTGCTATTTTTTTTGGTCAGTTCTAAAGAAGAGTACCAAATATACTCAATTTACTCCATTTCAGACAAAATCATGGGGGAAAGAAGAATTCCACCCAAGGAACTTGTGGAGTGTTTGTTTTGATTTTATTCTTAAAACTATGCTAACAATGACCAGCCTTTTAAGAAACCAGGTTAAATATGTGTTAAAATATTGAGGACCTATTATGGGACCCTTTTCACCAATTTATAGATGTCTTGTGTTGTTTTATGAGTCATAACAGGTAGACCAACATAGCCCTAATGATGAATAAAGTTGTTAACCCCTGCTTAAAAAGTCTATTTTTAAAGATATCACATCTTTATATCATTGGACTGGTCTCTTCTAATTTGGCTATTTTATACGTTAAATGTTTTGGACATACTAGAACATGATGTAACTGAAAGTTTACTAGAGTTAGGGTTCTTTAAAGCAACTTCCAATTTTTGAAGTCACTATGAATCTAATTAATGCTGTCCCTGTTAAAGTTAAATTTATTTGGGGATTTGCCGAGAAGGGTATAATTTAGGATAAGCGTGGTATTGTTCTTCAGCTAGAACCCTTTCTGTGGACATCCTCATTCTTTGACCTTACCCCTGTATTTGGGGGTCTTTATGGCACTATTATATGGGCCACAATAGCCACAAACCATCTTTGTTTTCAGTGATGTATCTAGGTAGAAAGTGGGTGGAATCTTGCACAGTCAGTAAGTACCGTAACCATAACAAGTTCTAACTGAGGGATTGATGTCAGCTGTTGTAGCCCTGTTTTCCTCAGTGACCTCTTATCAGGAGAGTCTAAACGGTCTGTGTCAAATTGTTACAGGCCAAAATAATGGGGATGTAGTCTGGTACTGTTGCTGTTCATTTAAAACAAACAGAAACATAGTTATTTAATGTACCCAAATGTTCTCCCACTACGCTTGAAATCTAAACACAATAATGTTTTATAATGATTGAACACAGAGCAAATGTATTATTTTCTTCTTTTCTACTGCTTTGTACATTTGCTAGTTACCGTTGGATTTTAGCAACATAAGGAAAATGAGAATTATCAGAAATCTGCATTCTTCATCGTCCAAACTGTATGACAATAAACAGTGAAGATGGGCTCCTCAGTTCTATCACAGAGAGGCATTCTGATTCATGCTACTAACCTGATCCCCTGACCCTGAAAATTAGTTAGACTTCAACAATATGAAGAAGATAAAACATTAATAAATATATGAAATTTGTTATGGCAGCATCTTTTTTCACTTGAGTTCCTAGCTGCAGTCAGAGTCATGATGTATTAGAAAGATATATATTCTTCTTCCAAAATATTTCTGGAAGAAAGTTTTTCTCTGAGTGTTCAATGTTCTTTTTCATAGCAATTTATTAAACATTTAAAAAACAAGAATTTGACTTAGGGGACTATTTGGAAAAAAAATAATCCTTTGAAATAAATAAAAAAATTACTCTATGCTTCAAGAATGAACTGCTAGTGAGAAGGAAACATTCTCCAGGTTCAGCTTTCTTCTTTTTGTAGATGTTGAATGGCAAACTCTGCTTCATAAAAAAGCACATTGTAATCCTTGCTTTGGTAAGGATTTAGACCTCAATTGTGCAAGGGTAACTCCTGATACGGATCCTGTACCATGACAGAGCCTCACCAATGTCAAACAACTGCAAGAGAATCCCCGCACAGAATGAAGTACTTTAAGTTTTTATTAATTTTAACCCTGAATTTATAAATTCTCTTCTATTCAGAAGACTCCTTCACAAGTTGGCCCAGCACATAAAAAAACCAATGTGACTTCATGAAGAATGCAGTTACTGTAATGATTGTGGTTGTCTGAACTAAGAATCAGTCAAATATCTCCAAGCAAAATTTACATTAATCATTAATTTGTGGTCTAAACAGTTTCACAAATAGGAGTATAAATGGCAGGGAGGTCAGTTATGGCGATAACTGAATTTTGGACAAAATAGTAATATTGATTAAAAAAAAGGCATGTGTGATTAGATATATGTTCAGAATAAACAGCAGGGCAGCAAGAGACAAATATGCACTAATTCTCTCCTTAATGGACTGTCCTGGATAACGTCTAAGAAACATTTTTCTTATGTTTTATTGTAGTTCCTTTATGCAACTTATATTGCCCCATCTGCCAGCATGGACATTGGACTTCATCAGAGTAAGAGAAACATTATTTATCAGAAAATTGACCCTGCTTTTGAGGATCTTTTTGACCCAGCAGAAGAATATGTTCTCACTGTTCTGCTAGAACCGTGGATGAAGATGGTAGAAGAAGACAAATACAACTATGGAAAGGTAACTGATCTGGATGACACTGAAAAATTCTTATGTAGGGAAAGAAAATCACAAGAGCCTTCATGCACAACTAAGTTTACATTTATAGTCAGGAAGTGAAAAGTATTATGGGATGTTTCGTTCACCTACTCCTTTCTATGCTGATTCATGGAGTAGGTTGAGCATCCTGTGGAGAGCAGACTTCCCAACCAGGAGGAGGGTTCAGGCTTCATAGATCACTCGGTCTCTGAANATCCTCATAGGAGAGGTGCTCCATCCCTCTAATCATCTTGGTGGCCCTGTGCTGGACCTGTTCCAACAGCATCTTGCTATGGCAAAACTCCTCTTTGCATTCAGGAGGTATTACGTTTCTGCAATCTTATCATTCATCAAAAATTATTTTCTTATGATGGATTGCCTGCAAGCCTTTTATGTTTTTAATGACAAGCACAAAATAAACTGTATTTCTAGAGTGTCACTACTGTGACGTTAGGCCCATATTAATTTTATGAAGTGTTTCTTGGTGCTCAGAATTCAAGTATAGTTACTGATTAGCGTAAGAGGAAATGTGATATGGTGATCCAGCTGTATTTCCTTCAAACACTTTTTAGGTAGCTGCTCTGCTGTGTAAGGGCTACCTGTGCCTTGAAGGCTTCCTGGAGTAGGTGGCTTGGTGATGTATTCAGGTCTAATTCCAGGGAGCCTCTGAAGGCTTGAGTTGAGCAGGCTCATGCAAGCCAGAGGAGACGGCTGCCATCCTGACTCTGCTTTTGACAAATAAGAACAAAAAGTGGTGGAGGCAGTGGTGTAGGCTGTGACTCTGCTCTTTATAAACTTATCTACAAGGTACCAGTTGTAGGTCAGACTTCTAATTCCAAGTCTTCAACATCTCTCTGTCTGATATGGAAGGAGAAACCGGCAGTGAGGAATCAGAAGTTGAAGGGCAGGTAGTTCATTCTAGTTCCTGTTTTTCTCCACTAGGCAAAGCACCTCCATTTTTACAGGAAATATCATTACTTGCTGCTGATGCTCCTGTCAGCATGTAATGAGAACATGCATGCATCGCCCACTGCAAAACTTCTGAAATCCTTTTGCAATGCAGTACACTTTTGTTACTATATAATGCATGCATGTATAAACGACGAGGAGAACACATACCTAAAATCAAAGTTGAGAATGATCTAAGCCTGACAGGTGGTGGACAGTATTAAACACTCAAGAACTGAGTATAAAAACGGAAAGAAACACTATACTGAGTATTGACAGCTCCAGCACTTTGCAACTGAGGAGCTTCATGAAGCAGAGGTCTTATCCATGTTTATGTGTTTAATAGTCTTTGATGAGGCTTCCCCCCCCTGACCCCGCCATGGGTTTATGTAAATGTGTCTTGAGTAATTTTATTTCTTCAGCCTCACTGTAGTAGAGTGTTCCATGGTCTAATCAAGCAATAGGAGAAAAAACTGTTTATCTTGGTTTGTTTGCAAACCCCTCCCTGATAATTTCACCTGGTGCCCCAGTTTTGTACGTTGTGAGGAACAGTGAACAATTGTTAGCTTGTCACATTCTCAATGTTGTTATGCTTTTACATGTTTCTATTGTATTCCACTTCAATTATATCTCTTTGAAACTCAAGAATTCTAGATTACTTGACCTTTCCTCTTACAAAAGACATTCCATACCTTTGTTACTTTTATCACCCACATCTCTATCTGTTATTTTATATCCTTTTGACAGGATGCAAGCAGTACTCAAGATCTGGATGCACTAAGGATTCTCCAGTGGCAGAATCATGTTTTCTGTTTTGCTTTTTGTTCCTTTCCTAATTGTTCCTATGATTCTAATTGCCTTTTGACTCATGGTGAACTTTGAGTAGATGTGCAAAATGTAATCTAATAGCCATCTGCAATGATTCCAAGATCTCTTTGCTAAGTAATAACAACTAATGGAAAGCTCTAATTTGGAGTTCACTGGAATGACTTAATGTTTATTGTCATTGAATTCAGCTGCCCTTTTATCATGCAGATGCTAAAGTGTCCTGAAATCCTGAAGCTCTTCACAGTCAATTAATTTTTTTGCTCTGTGGAATAATTTTGCAAACTTTGTTGTCTCCTAACTCACCTCCTTTTCCTGATAATTTCTGAATGTTCGAAAAAAGAACCTCAGCACAGATCCCTGTGAGACTCCAACAGGAACCCCACCCCATAATGAAAGTTATTTATTTCTCTATTTCTTATTTTCTACCTTCTAATTAATTCACAAGGGGATCTTCCCTCTCATCCTGCGATAACTTAATTTCCTTAAGAAACTTTGAAAGTTTTAATATTGAAAAAAAAACCAACCTAATTCACACACATCTGCAAAATATTCTCTTCACCTTTCAGCATCTTTTCTAAGCTTTCGGATAAATTATTTTTTTATAAGCTATTTCAGCAGTAATCATTTGTGATGTGCAGAGCACTGTGTTATTGATCAATATTTTAATTAACCTGAAGTTTTATTTACCTTCTATCAGAATAGTTTAGAACAGTGTGTCAGTTTATACCTCCTTGAGTTAACTGAGGGATAATCTATTGCCCTTTCTGTTCAGATGGTGCTTTTCTCTGCAAGTGTAGTTACGTGCAGACTAATAACGCAAACATCTTAATCAGAGCATGAAAAACTAGAATTAAATCCTTTTGAGTGCACAATACATGCATTTGTGAAGAGTTATAATACACAGACATAAACCGACCTGTTCTAGGAGGCACTAGAGTCTCTTTGTAGTAGGCGCAGGCTGATGCTTAGGCACACTCCTTCCCAGCACAGAGACAAGGTCTGCTTTGTATTTTGTTCAGTCCCTGGCTCTACTCTTCCCCTTTGTTCTACCATACAGCAGGATATATTTGGCCCATAATGAAACAAGATATTTTATCAAGAATTAGGTGAGTCCAAAATTGTTTATTTGGGACATGGTCAGTATGTATCTACATTTCTATCTTTAAACGAAACATGAAAACCAGAGAGTTTCTTTTCATTGTTGACTCTCATCCTGCCTCTCTCTGCTTTCTGTTTAAACTCTATGAAAAATGTTCTGAATTATTTTCCTATTTACTTTTAAACTACATTTTCTTTTAAAGGAAAGAATACCCAAAAGTACTTTATAACAGTGGAATAGAGTTACAGAGAGCCTGAAGGCATTCAGATAACACAGTGATTAGTGTGGCATTCACGTTTAGACAAAAGCATAACGAATATTAACCTAAAAACTCTCTTCTCTCTCTTGCCCACATGCTCTCGTACAATAAAACCAGGGTTTTATAATCTTTGTAATGGGAGTGTTAATCAGTACAACGCATTGACTCGATTTTGTTAAATACCCTGAATCCTGCATTTGAATAGTTTAGTCATGGAAGAGCGTTACCAAACTATTCTTTATGCAGTAACTGATTGTACTGGAGTACTGCTCTAGTTATATACATAAGGCTACTAATTAAGATAAAAAATGCCAATGCTTCACGAGTTCCAATTGTGCACAATTTATTCTTTTAAGGCATTACCTGATATGAAACTAAGGAAGGGGACAAAACCGAAAGTTTTCACCTTCATTGCTTAGATAGTATAGTGTCTTTCTTATCTTAAATTTCCGTTTCTGCAAATCTGTGGCACTCTTTTTGACATTTCCCACTAAGAGTTATAGTTTTAAGAGCTGTTTTTCTGCTTCTCAGTGGCACTTTGACATACAATTTGCTGGTAAAGGAAATCAGGTAAATCTGACACAATATACCTAGTATACGATATATACAATCTAATTTAGCAATTTTTTAAATACAAAATTCTTTTCTTAAAGATACAGATAGGTTATTTAGTGGTGTTCTATAGAAATCTACATGACATCCTACACAGATCTGAAGATTTTGTTCTACCAGAGATTTTAATGGAATTGTTTGTCACAAGGATGTGACTTTTACTGTCTTCTAACCATCAGTCTCATTACTGGCAAACATATTCTTTCCTATCCACGGTCACTGGCAAGATGCCCGTCCAGTTCTCCATCTTTCTATAATGTGTACTGTAGGGATGACATAAGATATTATTTTTATTAGGTGGAGTTGGTGGAAGAAACTCAACAGCTGGACTCCGTGTACTTTAGAAAGCTCCAGGCTTTGCATCAAGATAGTGGTTCCAGGAAGGATGAGGTAAGACAGTACCTACTAACAAAAACAAACTCTTTTTCTATCAGAGAGGGTTAACACTTTGAGTATCAGCAATGAAAGACCAATTACATGTCAGTTTGGGAAAGCAAGTAGTCCAATTTCTACCATTTATTTTGGGCAATGATTGACAGCCATTGTGTTAATTACAAACGCAGATCTTCTGTCAGTTACATCAGCATCAGTCCACTGTACGATTCAAAATTATGAGATAGTTTCCATTAAAGTCTGTGAAATGTATTTTGGGCCCTTAATCGTAAGTAAATACCTCAATTTCAAGTAAGTTACAAGAATATATTAATTTATTTGACTATTCGAACCTGTACACACTGGTACATTTAAAGCAAACAAAAAATTAAGAGCTGGAGCCTTAACTATATTTTCTTAGCAACCAAAAAGCTGTTCTATAGAGACTAGAGTTATCTAATGTCAGGATTATTAGACAGAACAAAACACAGACATGAAAAAAGCAGTTATGGAAGTGAAATAATTTCTTCCCTCAGAGTACTATTGCTGACATCGGTCTGCCACCCTGCCCCAATGCTCTCAAAGAGGATCAGCACTTGTTTCAAGTTCCCAAAGAATCAGCAGGTCTTACTCTATCTGACCTGATCCACGACAAAGAGAAGTTAGAACAGTTCTGGAATTTTCTTAATGAGCATTCTGCTAGGTATGTTTCTTCATTGTTATTATTTTACACATTTTTAAGTTCAGAATAAATCTTTGCGGGGGATCTTGGCTATCTCGATGATCACAGATTTTAGTATTTTTTTTAAAATGTGTTTGTATAGTTATGAAACACACAGGCACATTGTTCAGAAAACTAAGTTGCCTTAACATTTTTTTGCGTAAAACTTCTCCTGTCATAACATGATGGTATTACAGTTCTGCTTTCAGTTCCTGCTTTGATTAGTAGCAAACCCCTGAGTAGACCAATTACCCTATAACGAGTAATTTTTTTTTCTTTTTTAGTACAGACTCAATTTAGCACATCTGAAAAATTAAAGCTGGATGTTATAAAAATGTACAAATAGAAGACAGCCATGTTATTCTCACAGTGTGAGAGCAACCACAGTTTTGTGTTTGCACTGATCTGAACAGAATTAAGTACCAGCTCACAGCAGATACAGTTTATGCTGGGTTTCTGAAAATGTGGGCCCATTTATTCAAAAATGAATTTACAAAGTTCTAGCAGAAGTAAATGTGAGTTTGCCACCTCTTTTTTTTCTTTTTTTTTTTTCTTCCCAAGCTCCATACTAATCTTTATCCTGTTTAAGAAAAGGCTAATTTACTTTAAAAGTAACCATTAGCAAGTCCTTAAATTGTCACTTCCTTTAAACTGGGTTCCTATGAACTGATGCTTTGCATATTGCCTATTGCTTCTAGTCTTCTAGTCAGGCACTGCCATCATTTTAGAGTGGATATTGGTCAGCTTTATCAAAAGTGTCAAGAGATGGACATCTAGCACAGGATTTCTCTGGCCAAGTCGCAATGTCACCAGTTCTTGCCTATCATCATAGGTACCCTTTGTAGTCAGAAAGAGAAATACACTCTTCTGGACACAATTTTTCTAATTCTTAACTCACTGACTATAAAAAGACTGTAGGTTATGAGGTCAGATGGAAATCCTTATGCTGTGGGTGTCAATGGTCAAGTGAATTCTGTGTTAGTTTTCTACACCAGTGGTCTCCAAACATTTTTGATCACAGACCCCACCAGTAAAAAAATTTTAAGCATGCACCCTCAATATACGTATATTCATTTTTTTTATAAATTACATACTTGTGATACTGAATTTCTAGAATTTTCTTCCTGCACTCAATAAATTGTTTGCACATACATTTCACTTTGGAAACCACTGTGTAGAGTTCCTGTCTAACTGAGGAAATCACAGAATAACCAAAGAAAATGTCACTGGTTAGTATGAGGTCCTGGAGAGGTACGCTGAATTGCCTCGTGGATTTGCTACCTCTCTGTTAACCACAGACAAGTCATATCTTAAGTGACAGAGCCAGATGAAAAATATGTTTAATGTTTAAAAATTTCATGGAGAAATTTTCCTTTGTAAAAATTCTTAATGAAGAAAAACATTTTAGAAAGTCTCACAAAACAGAGCTGGGTCCAGACCTAGTAACTCTGAAGTCCAGCTGGCATGCTAAATAAAGATCCTTAATGGTACTATAAGCTGAAGGGATACTAGAACTAACGCAATCTGGAAAATTTCAGCAAAAAACAACAAATATGTCATTTGCCTCTTCATCAAAATTTATGGTTCTGTTACTGTCCAATTGTAAGTGATCCAAGTTTCAGGAAGGACAGGCTGCTGAGCACCTGGGCAGAAATTCTGATAAGAAACTAAATAAAATTCCATTAATTAATATTTTGTTAAATACGTAGGATATATTCACACAATTGCAGGACAGTTTGTGTCACTTTGGGTTAATGGGTTACTACTTGTTAGTCTCACCAGACTGCCTGACTATCAGTTGAAATGAAAAAGACTAGCATGCTAAGATAAGCCACCACTGGTGGTGGGTTAGGGTAGGTGGTGGTTAGGTTTAACCTAACCAACTTTAAGTTTATATATTTTGCTTTTTAAATAAGATGGATGCATTTGATCAGTTGTCGTGGGCAGATGCCAAGGAAGAACTTCATAAACCACAGTAACTTGGATTGCTTGCATTTGGGTGAACTAATTTGTGTTGTGATGAACTAGCGAATGAAAGAATTTAAGTCTCAATAGAACACAGGTCTGTAAGGGTCTCAGAAGACTTTTTGGAATGGGGACATCTGTTCTTAAATCAGTCAGATGTTTTTGAAATTTTTACTCATAGATTAATGCTTTGAAAAAGCCAGTTACTAACTGAATGGAAAAGTGAAACAGATTTGTCTGAATTCAGTTTTTCATGTTTCCTGCTGAGGTGAATGTCCTCATTAAAATGCTCACAAACCTTCATCTAACAAGCTACTATCAGAAAACAGTCATATAAATTAAACTGAAATTGTAATTGACAAGATATTTCACTTATCCTGTCCTCTGGTTTAAAGCACAAAACAAATATATATTCCATTAAAGAAAACTTAGATTGATAGCATACACTCAAATGATTATGAACATGATTAAGATCAAGAATTGCAAATGAAGATTATTTGTCACTTACTATAGTAAGTGATATAGATAATGAAATTAGTAGTAGAATCAGTAATTTATTGAAACGGCATCCCACAAAAAGCCATAGGAAAAACATTAATCATAAATTGTTTTTGCCTGCTTGACTGCTGACTGACTTAAGCCCTAGCCCTTCACGTGGGATAAGAAGCGGGTAATTTCTGGAGCTGATGTTCCCAGCTGTCATCCTTGCTCCTTTCTCAGACAAGATACAAGGAGGAGGCAGAACTGGGGGTGTCGACTCTCTCAGTGGCTCACAGCCTCCGTACTGCTTCAAATTCTCATCTGTTTCATTTTTCATTCCCTCTGTGAGCTCTGGTTCACAGTCCCTGCTGGATTTAGCAGCCGCACATTGAGGAGGTTACTCCTTTCAGGATACCCCAGAAGGGACCCTAAATTAGATCCTGAAGATGTGTGTTTGATCTGCCTGTTCAGTAAGTGCCATGGTCTTACCAGATGGTACTAGCAAAGGAAAAATGACATAAAATTTCAGTCCAATCTGACCTGGTATTTAGGACTTGAACACTTTGGTGGCTTGTGGTTAAACTAATAACTCCCTAGAATGTTGATGAAATTAACTCAATATTGTAATAACATTCTGTTTAAATTTGTTTGTAGCATGGATCTCATGTGCTGGCTAGATATTGAACAGTTCAGAAAGATGCTCCACAAGGATAAAGAAAAAAGGGAGGAAAAATCTAAGGACATTAAAAACAAATACTTAAACAAAAAATACTTCTTTGGACCCCACAGCCCAGCTACCAGAGAACAACAAGAACAGGTACCAGTTACAAAACTGTTCATAAATAACCATCATATGACAGATCAAAGTCCATAAGCAGCTTTAATCCAGCTTTTCCCCATGGTATCTCCTCAAATCTTACCTATATTTTTGGCCAGAAATCTGGATCTGTTCTAGTTTTGAAGATCCCCTCCTTCTTGTTCACACTCTTCCTCCCCCATCCTTACAGAACATCTCTCTTAAACCTTGATCTGAGGCTGCAGCCAGAGCAAGCAGAAAACAACCCAGAAAAAGTGTAAAAATGGCTTTCAGGCAGAGTTTCTTGTTCCAGCTTTCTATTTTAGTATATCTGTAAAGGCACAGACAGCAAGTCTGAGCTGTAGTACTCCAATATATCTTGATACTTAGGAAATTTACTTGGTCAAGCTGGGGTATTATTTTCCGGAGTCTGTATTCTATTATAGGTAGGGAGAAATGTAATCTGTACCCTTTTATGAAAAGTACGTGTGAGCCTTGGGTAAGCACGCATTAAATGCTTTGCTTACAGTTAAGCTCATGCTTTGCTAAATCAAGGATGTAGAGAGATAAAGGACTTTTGGTATACACAGAAGTTTATGTCATGTGTTATTGTATTTGGATTGCTTAGCTAATGCGCTCAGGTGGAGGATGGGGACAAATCCTTCATGATCGACTCACGCCAGTGGTTCTGCTAGAAATTCAGCAATACGTCCAGAAGAGATTAGAAAAACAATGGCTGCCATTGTTCCTGGCAGATGAGCACCATGGGGTGGAGGGACAAGCAAAGGTAATTTTTGAACAACAGCAGCACATCAAGGCATTGTTCTCTTTTTTTTCTATTGGGACAATTTACTGGGACAAAATGCTGCAGAAGAAAAGTAGCCCACAGCTCACATTCAGTTTACATTGAAAGAGGTGCTCTAATGTGCACAGGTCAAAGCATTTAGCCTGATAATGCAGTTTCTCTGAAGGCTTAGTCTGGTCAGCAGTATCATTATTAGATCCTAAATCTGAAGGAGCTGGTGTTAGCTCTGCTGCCAGCCAGGCTGCCAGAAGAGTAAACTAATCTTTGAATATGGGGAGCACTGCACCCCCCATATGTCAATCTACCCTGGCCATGTACTTGTCCCCAGAAGAAATGCTACTTTGTGTAAAGGATTTGCCCAAGGGAGTAAGAGCACAAGCAAATGAGTGAACTTCCCACACTATATTCTCTCTCTCTTATGCTGTCCATATTCTCCCATCTGGAGCTGCAATGCCTGTAGAAATTACTCCAAGACTTGCGAAGTTCTGCTGAGTGGGGAGGTTAACTGCTACAAGCCTTGTTTCCAATTGGTTACTTCAGAAAGTTGCCAGAAAATTGGGGATGAGAAGCCTTTCACCTCCTGCTGGCTCATTAGAAAGACTAGGGAATGGGCAGAGCTAACATGCCTGCTATGAGAGTGCTTGTGTGGCTGGGGTCTGTGTAGGGAGATCATCCTGTTGGTGACAGATGCAAAAAGGTTTGGGTTTTTTTGCACTTCCACAAAAGCTCTGAAATGCAAATGTCACAGCAGAAGGAAACTTGACAGTTCCACCAAGCAGACACATAGGCAGACTGCATTGACTCATAAAACTTGTTTCAATGATCTTTTTAAGGTTGTCAGAAGTGCATTTGAACTGGATCCTTTCCATTGACTCAGAGCACATCTGAAAGCTGCAGGTTCTGATAACGCAAATTGTAATTTTAATAATGATTACGTTAAAATAATTTTGTAATTGTAAACGCAAATTGTAATTTTAATAATGATTATGTTGAAACAAAATTTTGTAACCCTCTGCCCTTTTTTGGCTGAACTCTGGTTCCTTAATGAGCTGTGGCACAAACCCATGTGATAAGGTTACGTTGCTTCCAGGTCTGGAAGCCAGTTCATGCTTCCTCTTGCACCTGCTGCTCTGCGCTGGCAGGGAGAGCAGCCCACGCAGTTTGGAAAAAGCTGTATTCAACTCCAATAAACAGTTTACAGGAAAAACATACTTCTAATGAGCTTTTAGTCTTTTCCTAACTCCATTTATGTCTGACTGCTCTTTTCTCTTTCTTACTGCAAATTCAGAGGATGAAAAGGTCCTTTGAAGAACGTATTTTAGAAGAAATGAAACCAGATGACATTCTCCACTTGGCTTCATATTTCACAGTGACCAAACACTGTGGGCATGCTATGCAGTCCTTATTCAGAAAATCTGCCCTTGATTTGAGGTGTACTTTTGCTACAAAGAAGCTGCAGGATCAAGCCTGTATTTCTGATACAGCTGTCAAAAGTAACTTAAAACATTTCATAGAAAAAAAAAAAAGTTATAGACCAAAATCTGTTCCCAACAGAATTGGTCCCTCATAATATTATGGGTAAGGTAAACCAGTGGTAGAGTGCAGTTTGACTGCCATTGTCTCTTGTCTTTTCTAACTCCCCTGTCCTGAACAAATTTACAGCTGAACAAGGGATGGTGTTCAGTGTGGGTCCACAGCAAGTTTCAGATTTAAAGGTCCAAATGAAGATACATCAACTATTCTAACCACTGTGGTCTCAGTCATTAAAGGACTGAACATGAAACAAGAGGAGTTAAAAAATACAATGATAATTTTTTGTTCAACTGTAGATAAAGGACATAACTGAAGATCTTCCACGCCACAAAAAGGAGAAGACAAGTAGGATGTGGAAGGCAAGTGAAGTTTATTGTGTCTCTTCTGTCTGCAGTTTCACTGTCTTTTCGGTTTGGGCCTTACACATCCTTCACAATTCCCCTGATGACTGTGTGAGGCCCAAATGCAATGCTGTCAAAAGCGGGCGTAATTGTATTGGCTACAGTGGACTGATTATTCACATTAGTGGTAAATGTATCTCCCTGCTGGATGTTCATGGTAAATTTCTCTCCCTTCCTGGCTGGAGAGGTCATACTTGAAAAAATCTTGCTTCTTGTCCTGGACTTTAGAGCACTCTTAAGCCCCGTCAAACTGGTATTGTATCTTTAATTCACATTTATGTGTATTTTTCATGCAGTGGACTTATTGGGACAAGCTGTTCATTCCAGCATCTGGTAGTTTATTTATTATTGCGAGTGGATTACGTGCAGACACAAAAGGGAATGTGAAGTATGCAGTGGAGTGGGCAGGTTTAATCATATCTCACAGTATCTGTTTCATTTAGAATTGTATTTTAATCTTACAGCACTGAGATAATATCAATTTTAAACATCTTAAACCTTTGTAATAATACATTTCATCAGATGTTTGCCAGTTTTTTCCTCTTGAAGAGCAGTGAACTCTTTGTGATTGCCAACATACAAGTTGTGTACATTTATTCAGTTGAACTTTTATTGTCTGTTGAAATCAAACTGGAGACCCGGTCACCAATTATCCATGCAAACCATTAGCTCAAAAGAGATCCAAAGTGCATGTGGGTTCTGTTAACTGAGTTTTCCCTTTGTCTGTTTGTCAGGAAGATGGTTATTTTCCATGTTCTGCTTCAAAGCTGTTGACCCATAAGATAAGTAATGCTCAAATATTAGTATAGGGATGGGAGCATTGTTTTGTTGTTCCCTTCATAAATATGCCCCAGAAATAATTTTTCCCAAAAGTTACCTAAATCCTGGCCACAGGGGATAGAACATATTTGGAGAATCAGAGGAGGGCTGAGAAGATGCCACCTTACTGTTGAAGTTGGGCCAACTTTAATTTAACCAAAGGACCCTTTGGGCAACCACCACCCTTCCTCTCTCAGGGGTAGCCTCTCATCCCTGGCAGACTCTGAGGCAGGGTGCTAGGTGTAACCCCTGTTTTTAAGAGAAGCTGCAAAGCTTAGAATCAAGTTAGACTTCCAAGACTGCCTGCAGCAACTAAAAATATTTCTGCACCATGTTGACCATTGAACAGCACTCCATCCCTCCAGGATTTCGAGAGTTTTATACCACTGTTAGAAGACAGTTTTCATTCACCCATCTGATAACAAGGAAGGGGTTGTTTGGCTTGCTGCTCAGTGACAGCACAAGAACTGTTTGTTCAAGCAGGCAGGCCAGCCTGAACTTCATTTCAAACAAACCGTCGCTGCATAAGCCATCTTTCCTTCTCCACCCTTTCCTGGCTGCCTACTGCTCTGTGCTTCACAGCATGAGGATGTCCAAAACGTCTCGATGACTTTAAATTCTATTTTGCAATTGGTAGTACTCCCCAGCTTCTGTTGGTGATCATGGCAACACATTTCAAAGCTCATTTTGTTGGTGAGATCCCTGTCAGAAGCATTTTACAACTTTAAGCTATGTGGTTTGTCTGTTCCTTTTTCTTTGTTGTTTGTTTGCACAAAACTCAAACTGCTCTCTAGAAAAGTAGCCTGTTGCCATAATCAATAACAATAGCTGTTTCCATACTTTATAGTATGTAGTCATATGGTCTAAATCATTGTCAGTCATTTCCTCTCGCATCATGTCTTCCAAAAAATGTTGCCCAAACCAAACTGGGGAAAAAAAATAAAAGGGAAAAGAAAGAAAGAAAGAAATGAAACCTTGCCACATTCTGTTGTATCCATGTCATAAACTCATAAACTACTGAAAGTTAGGGTCAGTGCAAAGATAAGAATCAGACAGTTTATGCTAACTAATGCCTTTGTTATTGCTTTTTGAAACAAAGTTTATTTGGTGTATTTATTTCCTCTTTTGACAGCATGTGGACAAGAAGTGTGTTTCTTCATCTAGTGAAATAATTGCTTTCCGCAAAGCACTGTTGGATCCAGTGACAGCAAATCAGTTTCAACGCTTTGTGTCGCTGAAAGGAGACCTACTGGAGAACGGAGTGCTCTTTTGGCAAGAAGTACAGAAGTACAAGGTACAGTGGTAAAATGGAGCAAGTGGAATATTGTTCCATTTATAAGCAAATGCATCCATTTCTGCATATTGGGAGAATTTTAACAAGAATATCTCTAGGCAATTCTTGTTCATAGTAAAACCTCATGAAAGTGTCTCTTCTTATATAAAAATCCTTATTTCTTAAAGGTAGCTATTTTGAATGACTGTATTATCCCTATATTTCTTTACGCTTCTTCAAACCGTAACATTCTTCTGCGTCTCTAAAGTGACACTACTAACTAGCTAATTCCCAGATTTTGGTATGCATCTGATGAGCAGTAGAAAATATGCAAGCATTAAAATGTTAAGTCTGTTTTATAGTTACATAATGGGATTATTGCTGAATTTGCTAATCCCTTAAAAATCAGAGAAAACTTTTAAATTCAATCAAATTTACAGATGTAAAGATAGTATTTACCCAAAAAGCTCATATATACAATGCAGCCCCCAGCTCCCTTGCACTCTCTACAGTCACATTTGACTGCAGCTGAGGATGTGGCCAAGGTGAAACGTGATGGGGAAGTTCAGCAGGGATTGCCTCTCTCTCAATTAGGAGAAATTTTTCCCTTTGTGAAATTGCTGCTATGTGGGATGAAACACAATGGGAAAACCCTGGAGGAAGGCTTTAAATCACAGTGCAGCCTCCTCCTAGCACCCTGAACTGAGTGCAGGGGTATCATGGATCTTCTGCTTGTTCTTTTGCCTCTGGGATATTGCTGATGCGAAAGTGCCATTGGAGCCTGGAGGCTGGGCTCCTGAGCATAGCCCGTGTGCACGTGGCAGGCAGGGAGAATAAGGTTAGCTAACACGTTCAGAAATCAGTAGGCAAACATAGTTGATGCTACAGTAGCAGTTGGATATCCTGCTGCAGGCACGTGGGTGTATTTTCACTGTTTAGTTTTATGCATTTGAATTTGGGGTCTGCTTTTGCAGCTGGAGCTTCTCTGTTTCCAGTGAGCAATCCTTCCTCCTCACGGAGTCTCTGATCCCCAAGTGAGAAATCGTTGGCTGAAATGCTCTCTGGGGCTGCTGCTGTTTCTCTCTTGGTTACAGGGCGACTAGCTTAGACTAGAAACTTGACATGAAGGCACTTGAAGTTCCCTGACATAAATCCTTCTTAAAATATTTGATGCTTTTTTCAGATTTGTGACTCTTCATCACTGCATTGTGGAGGAAATGGAAACTTTCTGCAAATTAATGGGGAGTGTAGTTTAGGCTGTTTCCTTTGTGGATCTGGTATCTAAAGAAAATCTTCGTTGTTTTTATGTCCCGCCCTCTCTCCTTCACTTATGTTAATTTTATTTGTCTTCTTATCAAGAAAAAGTACAATCTGACCATATTTCTACATGCATGCAATTTGTCATAGTTGGCAGAGGATGCTCTTTATAGAAGGAGTGTTGTGGGTCAGGCTGAACTGGAAGAATAACACCAAAGCCATGTGCGTACTTGTGTTCTCTGAGCCCTATAGTGCCATCAGTTTAGGCAGAAATCCCTCTTGGAGTCAGTGACTGCATTGCTCCTTGTAACCCATCATTCTGGCAGCACATCTTGGGACAATCAAAAACCAAATTATTATTTTTTTTTAAAACAAATATGAAGAAATATAACTCTGTGGATCATTTCCATCTGTTCCTCTATGTTCATGTCTCATCCCTCTTGATATTATATGGCTTCTTTGTCTTCCTCCATTTAAGCTCTCTGCCTTTTCTTCTGTGTTAGATGAGCAAAGGAAGCCATAATATATTCTTAGGATATTTGA
Source organism: Thinocorus orbignyianus (assembly GCA_013400375.1). Taxonomy (NCBI): domain Eukaryota; kingdom Metazoa; phylum Chordata; class Aves; order Ciconiiformes; family Thinocoridae; genus Thinocorus; species Thinocorus orbignyianus. The sequence continues at coordinate 1,739,342 of VXBW01006074.1, read as the reverse complement.
AAATGTTTTTGTATTGCCTTGCTTTCCTCATTGTAGCTGTTATAATTCTTTTTTTCCTTCACAAGACTAAAAGGTATTCATAATAAAACAAGCCAGCTATTTCACATACCATACTTCTGGTTAAAAACTCTGTTTTTAATTTCTTTGCAAAGTAAATACCTAGCCTCCTATACCAAAACTAAATGCAAATTCTTCATTTAGTGCATGCTCTTCCTGAAAATCCTTCAGAGTGCTTATTGTGTCTTTAGTAGATGTATGTGATAATCTCCTACTGTTATAAAAAAATCTTGATGTTTATGGAAAGTTCATGTTTCAAAGCATTTGAAGGAAGTTCTTTCAATTATTTTTCTGTCCTGTAGAAGTCCATTGTCAGAGTGTGAAAACACAGTAATAACAGCTTTTACAAGAACAATGGGGTCACATTTAGAAAAGTAGAAAATCCCCAATGTTTCTTTGAGATTTCACCCTTGTAAGTCCAGGTTTGTTTTGTATTTTGTTTTGCACAGAGCTATTTCAAACATTGAGCTTTTGGGAAACTAGAAAATCCTAATGAATGGGGAAACTAGATTTCAACGAATAGAAAATTGTACTGGTAGCTGAAATTGTCCCCTCTTGTGCCAACATTCCTGCTTATAACACCTTGTACCCTCTAAACACTTCCCTTTTTTCTTGGATTATTTAGAGCATTTCTTTGTCTTTTAGTTACCATGGCTATGCTAGTCATAGCAGGCTCATTGTGAAAATCAGTGCATTTCACACCTGGAGGTGTGTTTCTCTTTTCAGAAACGCCTCCAATTTGCCAGTAACATAGTTAGACTGAATGCCAGATAAAAGCCATCCTGTTCCGTGAGAACATGCAGGCAGAGATTATCACCTCAAAGTAATGATTGCTATATATATGCCTTTGCAAACCAGAAGTCCCACTCATGTCTTAACTATGTCTTTGTGCACATTTGCTATAGGAATTTTGTCCTACATACTGAAAAAATCTATTGTATAATTATTTTTGTATGACTACTACTCTTTGATCACTGGGCCCCTGTGAAGGGTCTGTGTCTCTCTTTCCATTGACTGAAAATGCTATTTTTCATCTTTCAGGACTTGTGTCATTCTCATTGTGATGATGCCACAGTCCAGAAAAAGATCACAGCTATTATCAACTGCTTTATTAACTCTGCCGTACCCCCAGCTTTGCAGATTGACATCCCAACTGAACAAGCAAAGAAGATTCTGGAGCAGAGGAAAGAACTAGGACCTTACATTTTTAGAGAAGCACAGGTAAGAAGATGGGAGAATCTCTGTAACAGATCTGACTAGAGTCACTCTGGCTGATTTTAAGGACAGTCTTTGTTGCTTATGTGGCAATTTGGACTCCATACCTAAGCCTGGGCATGAAGGAGAACACCATAGTCATGCATTTCAATGAAGACTGTATGGTGGAGATGACCGAGAGGCTTCAGATATTCACTGCTCAATAAACTGGACAATCTCTGACAGCTAGCTGTCCTGGAAAGGTGTTGTCCAGGTCTGTGTTAGGAATTCTGGCAGTAGAAATGAATTCTGTTTGTGTTTTTAATTGCTTCTTCTTTACCACTTGGTTAACGTCAGAGGAGTAATTCATAGTTAGAAAGTTTGTTGTTTTTGTAGTTTATGAAAAAAATGCAGATGTGAGTAAAGCACAAAGACAGCTTAACTTAATGTCTTCCCCCTTTTTATTACAGAAAGTCTGTATTAAATGACTGCAGGCAATTTTCTCTCTCATCTTTGTACTAATAAGACTGAACAGCAATTTTTAAACCTTTACTACAGACTTACTATTTTCTTATTCCTTGTTACCGTCTCCTCTGACTTATCTTTTAAACCCAAGAAAACTAGTTCCTCTTCTTTTCCTATAAAATTGCCACCAACACCTTTAAACATCAACTGTGAGTACACAAAGTGTTTGGATCACAAAAGATGAATGGTTTGCCAGAGAAAAGGGTTCATACAGGTCCTAAGAGAAAGATGAAATCTCATTTCAGCCTGTGTAAAACCCAACGAACTCCAGAAATACAGCACAAAACCAAAGGAAGAATTTAGCCAAAAAGCTGTGACTAGAACATGACAGTGACTCACATGTCACTTTCAAGTCTGTTGAGCCAGAAGCGGTGAGGTGCTGAGCATGCTTGGCTCCTTTGAAGCCAAGTTTCTCAATGAGAATTAAACATTTAAATTGAAAAATGTGAGCCCTTAGTATGTGCAGCAACAGAATTCACCGAGCCCCTCTGTTTGCTTTTCTAAAATTGTTTTTCTTATTCTAGTTCAAAAAAGACCCTGTGAGAGATTATATCATTTAAAAATTATCCAAGATTTGCTCATAGATCTGTAATGTGGTTTAATAGCCTTTCCAGAGGCAAAAAAAGTATTTCCTTTCTCTTAAGGAGGGAAGAAAACCCTCCTCTCTCTAATGAACTGAATATTTGAAATATTTGAGTAGAACCGTTGTGCAAAAGCAATTCAACTGGTGTATATTTTATCAGGAATACTTGTAAAAAATGATGGATGTTTTCATTAATGCAAACAATTGTTTAGGGAAATATAAAAAAAGGAAGTGCCTTTTAACTGTGTTTTAGGAAGATTTCTCACCAGTAATAAACACACTGATGAAAAGCATGTGCTGAGCAAAGCTGGGCTGAAATGTCAGGACACAGTACGTGGGAGGAACAAGGCTGTGTATTCAAAAAGAAATAGTTATTTGATTCTCACGGTAAACTACATTTCATTATACAGTAAACTGTTTTCTTAATATGGTTAAGAGTGACTCTCTTTTCTTTCTGCGCAGATGACTATTTTTGCTCTTCTGTTTAAATTCTGGCCAAAATTTTGTAAGTTTCGAAGCAATTTGGCTAGTGACAGAATTCTACTTGCCCTGGAGAAAAAAAAAGGAAAAAAGATGCAAAAGAAGGAAGGCAAAACAGTAGAGGTAAGGCTTACGAAGTTTCAGGTGACATCTGACAAACTGTATAAAAACTCCTTCATGAGCAAACCTTCAAGAACTCAAATACCTCTTTCTCAGCCTGATCCAAAGCTATCGAAATCTTTTTCTTAGAATTCAAGCTTTACATGCGACCCGGGCCGAGGCCGATTAGTTCCCAATCCTGCCAATACACATACACATGTTTAACTTAAAGCACATGAGTAAATGGAATACTCCTTTCATTAAGCCGAGGGGAAAATATATTTTAGTCATCTTTTGTGCCAAGAGAAGAGCAAAAAAGAGGGTCGCGTTAAAAAAGAAATAAATCTATGTATGGTTCATGCGTACAATGGGTGACAGCAGATCTGTTTGCACTTTCATTATGTACTGCCCTATTTTAGAATTTACAGTTCTGTGTCATTATTGTAAGAAAAACAAACCAAGCCAGATTTCATATCTATTTTTTCAGGAGCATTTGAAAATTCTGCAGATTATCTTAAAAAAGAAATAATTAATGTGCTAATTGTTTTGTATAGTCTTTGTCTTTTGTTGAATATTTCTCAGCTTTGACAGAGAAATTGTTAGACTGTTCACAATGAGTTTAGAGACAGTTTCAGTGCATTAACAGAACTGTGACCTCTACAGCGGAATGCTTGCTTGTAAAATTGTTTTTCTTGGAATTTTATTATTAAAATATAATGGACTTTTTTTTCCTATTGATTATAGGCTTTGTAAGAGTTTATTTTTTGTGAAATGTTATTGTTTGGCTAGCTTTGAGGAGAGAACATTCCTTTAAGGGCAGAGAAACTATTGGACTTGCAAACTATCATAAGTAGCATTAAAAGACCTTTACATATTCTAAATACCATGTACACATGCGTTGAGATGTTCCTTGTGATGAGAACCACATGAGTACCTGGTCAGATAAAGACATATATGACTGTAAGAACATCTACACATTGTTATCCTCTTTTAGACACATGGAAACTGAGGACCAGTGAAGTGTTACTCAAGGCCACACACCAATGTCAAGTGAAGTCTAAAATCCAAGAACTGTTGTTCCTTTCTCCAAGGCACGTTGCCTCCACACAGATATGTCTGGCAAGGCCATTGGCAATACTTATAGTGCAAGAATGCAATATTTCAAAGTAATACACTTTTGCGTTTTCACAGACTTATTTTTTCCATCTGTTTGTTGCCTGTCTATAAGATTTCTGATTAAGATCAAGGAAGTAAAGAGCAAATCTTGGCCAGGAGGGCAAAAGCCTAGCTTTTATGGGGAACAAATGGGAAAGGTGAATTACCCTTCTAAGCTGGGAAATAGGGTAAGAAACTTTAGAAAGTGACAGGCAGAGAATGCAGTTCAGTAAACAGTTTGCAGACTATTCTCACAAAAAGTTATCAGTAAACCAGTTACCTTTTAAAATCTCTTGAAAGAATAGGTGGAACAGATAAGTTTTTGAAATCTTTCTGCCTCTCTATTATTGTTTAAAAAATTTGCCGTTCCCTATTCTCTTGTCTGAGATTTCTGTCCCCTCAGTGACAACGTAACTATTCAAATGATTCAGTATCCCTGAAGGATACTGATAAGACTCATCCAACATAAGCAATAGCAGGTTCACTTGGCAGCTTGTAGAAGGTGACGATTTCTTGGCATTTAAGATAATGTCTATGCTCCTCTGCTCCCTTAGGCTCACGCTGAAGGAGAGGAAAGCTCTGGCAAGGGTTAGAAATAATATTTTTTTTCTTATATGTATATTTTCTTCTCCCCCACAAATCGGTTGCCATTTTGTATTCATGTCAAATGGAACAACGATTGTCCTGGGGGAGGAATTTTACTTTCTCCTTTCTCACAAATTTGTCCCTTGGGTGCCCAGTCTACCTGGTCTCACCTAACTTTCTGAACTGACTGGATAACAGTTGGACTTACATATAGTACAGTGGAAAAAAATGGACAGACAAGGAGGTTTTCTTTGGATCATGATGCATGACTTAGTATTATTTGACTATCTCAATATTTTTTGAGTGTGCCTATTTGTTACTTATGTGGTGAATGCTATTGAAGACTTCCCGACAACTGGCTCGGTGCAGGGGAGGAGTGGCTGACTCTGAAGGACTCCATGCAAGCACCGTACAGGGCAGAGATCTCTTTTAAGCTTAGTGTCTGGAAGGCTGAGACTCGTAGGTACAGGGTGAAATAAGCTTGAATATTCAATACAATGTGATTGCTTAAGTACTGAGCTAAAATAGTTGGTTTAAAAGATATTGCCTTGGGGAGAGTATGGTTTGCTTCTCTGTTTTCACGTATTTGCCCTTAGTGTGGCACAGCTTTATGGGCTCGTCTTTGTGCTGTCTGTGGATTTGTTTCTTTTTTAATTGCTACATGCACATGCCACATACTTTAAAAAATATCATTAGTCACTTTTTGCATACTGCCTTGATGCCAGTATTTGTAATTTGTTGTATACACAGTTGCATTTTACCTTCACAATAGATTTTGAATGTTTTGCTTTCAAGTGTACAAAATAATTTTAACTTGCATTGTAAATCTATGCTTATTCTTTCCATGCCTTTAGCAGAGGAAGGTAAAACCTATTTTGGTAAAATGAAAATAAGCATTCATTTTCCTTTTTCATGTTTCCCTCATCTCTAAGCTTCTTAGCAGTAAGCTTATTTGTTAGTAAGTAGTGTATGATATTGCCATAACATTGCCTAATTTGTTATGAGAAGACATTCTTAAAGACCTCACTCACTTCACCATTCTCATTGAGAAAGCTACCAAACTTAAACTGTAGGATATTGTTGTACACACTAGTGCTGTATTTGCTTTGGCAACCCTGTTCCATCAAATTAGTGTGCCACAGAAGTTAGTAAGCCTGCTTCCTGAGAGAAGATAAACATCACGCTGCCTGGCCAGGTCTATACCTAAAAGTCACCTTTATAGATGATGGGTTCATAGGACAGTGAGGATGATGAGGAAAGAAAAGGTGCCTCGAGAGCAAGGAAGTCAAATATTCTGATCCTTTCGATATGTTTCAAGGGCTTTCCAAGTAACTTTAGGAACCATTCGACCTCATTTTTTCTCACTCTCTTATTTGTAACATAGGAAGGTTATATTACCTCACAGGGATGTTGTGGGGTTAATTACGTGAGGTTAAATATGACAATTGACAAATGTTCACAAAGAGTTAATGTGAGAAGTTGCAGCCTTAGTAAAACACTGAATCAACATGAAAATGACAAACAGTTGATCACCAGAGCAGTTTACCAAGGGTTACTATGCTTTGTCCTTCACTGCAATTTTTTTATATCAGATTGCCTGTTTTCCGAACATGTGTACTATAGTTAATTCACAGCTACTGGATTAAGCTGGAATTAATCCTGACAATCCTATGTTCCACATTATACTTGAGGCCAAATTAGAGGATCACAAAGGCCTTTCTGTCCTTAAAACATGCTGTGTTGCAGATCTGCCCTCTCACTCAGCTGTATTTTGGAGTAGGTATTGAATCTGAAAGGAAGGTAGTAGACAGGAGCATAGGGGTCAGGGAACTTCAATTAGGACACAGAAATAATTTTAAAAAGCAGTATCTTCTATTTTTTATTATGACCAACATGATGAATTATGAAGCTGGGCATTACAAAACATTACTGCATATGGCACTATCTCATTTCCAATGACAATTTTTGCTTCCTTAGACTCTGCTTTTTACTTCAGTTCAGTAACTATTGTTGACATCTAATTATGAGTTCTTATTATTAGCAGGTTAAAGAAGTAGGGACAAAAATCATCAGCAGTGCTTTGGCAGATGAGATTAGTGCGGAGACAGGATCAGCACCATTTTCAGAAGGATATGGGCTGCAGGTGAGTAATAACAATGTTGCTACAGATATCATCATTCAAGAGAGATAAAATCATCTTGGGAGAATGGGAAGTTTGAGTTTGGTTCGGAATACTGCTGTCACGTGGATCTTTACTGTTATTTCTTCTATGGTTAACTTTGCTGTTATAAGTTTATCTACCTGACAGTGGTAATTTTTTTTCTTTCTTTGTTAATGTTTTAAGACTTAGGTTCTAAGTAGTTCTAATGTCTGACATCACACTAAGCCCTTTACATGTGTAGATTTAAAAATAATCTTCATTTAAAGCTAAACTGAAGAAAAGGAAGTTCAATTCTGATACAGAAGCTTTCCATTACTTGTGAAATTCATATCCAGAAAGAATTTGGTTTAGGCTTGAGTTCTTTTCTGCTGATATGTCAACAACTGGAGTTAAACTCATTTAGGACATCTAGGTATTTGGACAGAAAATCTGTCGGAAAATAGCTCCTTGCTATTTCTTTAAGAACAACTCTCACGATTCATCCAATCTGTAGTTAAAAGGTAACAGTCATTTTATTGGAGAAACAGGAAGAATAGATGTGGCACCTTGAGCATATCAAGGGATCATTCATAGCTAAATTGACACTGCCAGAACATAATGGGGAATCTGTACAACCACATAATCACAGCTATGTCATGCGATGTAGGAGTCAATCACACTTTGGCCACTGCTTGTATTCTACAGAGCTCTTCCCATGGCATTACATTAGCAATGAGTAGAATATAGAAACAGGCAGCCTGAAATATACCCAAAATCTGAAATCACAGTGCAAAATGCAAAGGCAAATTCACACTCTTTAGCCCTTACATGGACCTTTTTAATTTTGCTAATTCCTA
>VXBW01006074.1:1714903-1731639 GCA_013400375.1 Thinocorus orbignyianus | reverse complement strand
AAAAAAAAAAAAGAGTTGAGTGAGCCAGTATATCGATATCATGTGTCTAAGTCCTCAAGCAGCAAGTTACTGCAGAGCAATAATCTTTTACAGAGGAATTTCTTCCCCAAGCCCCTTTCCAAGCCCAAGATGCTGGAAGTTCTTCTTCCTGAGTCATGATGTGACAAATTTGCCCCAAACTTCTCATGCTGTAAGGAAAAAAAAAAGCCCAAATGAAAGCACAGTTCATGGTTGATTTAGGAAAGGGACCTAAAATTTACACGGAAGCTGAACTGTGGATATTGCAATGTAAAGAGCAACATTTGTTCCTTAGAAAAGGAAAGGATGGCATCCCTAGTTGATCTGCCTCTAGTGGCAGCAGCATTCTGCTGGAGAACACAGGCAGAAAGGACTCTGAGTTTAACGAGACCTTTGATGATTTCAGAAATGATACACTGGGAGGATGTGGCAGGGAGATAAAATCAGGTCCTCAATAGCATGAAAGACTGATATTTTTGGGAGGGGAAAGGTCTCCTGTATTCATGTGCAGAAAATGAAAGAAGAGAGAATAGGACTCGGAGCAGGGACGGAGAATAAGTGAATGTAAACATTATGTCTGTCAGACTTGCTTAAATTGCATTTCATGGTGTTTTGAGATTCGCTTGTTTGCAGCAATAGTATTTTTCCCACAATTCCAATATTGTCATGACAAAACTTCTCTTCTTGATAATTGTGATTATTCAATAATGGGTATATAAAATAAACACTTTTTTTTTGTCTCATTGTTGAAATGGACCAGGAACAACCAGTGATATGGTCTGGAGGCTGATGGTTTTTAATGGTTCTTGCAGACTTCCTGGTCCTATTCCAAGTACATAGAAGCCTTGGAGCGGGAAAGAATACACCTTAAAATGCAAGATGATTTGGAGAAAACCTCATCATTCCTTACAGGTTGTTAACCAAGCTCTGTAGTTCAGGAGGCCAAACTTATAGCTTAGGTGAAATTCTCTCAGCATAAGGACTTTCTTTGTACTCCTTCGGAGTGACGTACGTAAATCCCCACCCCTCTTACACTGTCTGCAGAGGAGCTGCTCCCTGCACTCTACTCATGACTGATAAACTTTCTAAGAAAGGGAAAATTAAAGCCGGAGGGTATTAGCACTGTCTTTACTGCACAAGTCCTACTGCAGAGAGGAATACAGCCATTTCTTCATTCTGCACATGGCATGGCAATCCTATTTTGGGGGGATGAAAGAGGCATTGCCTCATCCTCCTACCAGCTGGGTATATCCTCTTAGGACTTCCCCAAGGATATTATGACCTGTTTGTTCATTAAATAACTCAATTTAGAAGTAGGGCTAGCAATTACACTGTGTAATATTAAAACCACTCAGTTTTCTATAATTTTAATTTTCTTTCCATAAACAGGTGCTTCATCTATGTCCTTCTCAAAGGCTGGAAATTCTGAAAAATCTACCATTTCTCCAAAGAGTAGTATGACTTTGGAGAAACACTCAAGTCTTCCCAAGAAATAGAAAGTAAGTACCAGACTGCCAAGAAGTGTGCTTTGAAATCTGGATTCGTAAAAGCTAGTTTTCCTGCTGTCAGTACTGATGCTCATTAGTAGCAAGTTATCCCACTCCAAATCACGTTTAACTGAAGCTGTACAGACTCAATATGAAGGCAAGATTATTTTTCACTCCAGCCCTGGTTAGTGGACCTAATGTTGACCAGATGGAATTTTGTTGCAAAATGGTAGTCTCTGAAATGCGGTTATCTAAGCTTTCCAGTTAAAATATTTTAAATAAGAGCATGAGATGACTGGAGGAAGCTCAGACCCCATGGAGTTACTGGCAAGGACCTGGCACAGCCTAGCAATAGATCATCTCTGCTGAAGCCAATTAAACATTAGGATGGGAGAAAGAAGTGGGACAGTAAAGAGATCTGCTAAAGACAGAAAAGCAGATTTTGCTTCAAAGCTTGAATTCCTAGATGGAAGAATCTCCGTGAGGTTTTGTTCTGTTTTTTTTTTAAGCCTATGCTCAAATTAAATGGACTGAAAAAAATCAATAGAACTTAGAGTACTTCTCCCCTTCCTTTTCTGTCCCTCCTTTCTCTTCTAATTCAGTCCTTTAACAGTGCTATTTTAGGCAAGTTGGTGTCCTGGCCTTGCTAGTCCTTCCTGTGGCAGCATTTTCTGTGAAAACTTCAGAATTTCTTAATCTTCTCTCATGTTGTCTTTCTGTCTTTTTATTACTTCCTCTAGTTACAGTTAAAGTCTTCCAGGACCTTATGCACCACTGCAGGCATTACTGTATTTCATACATTTATGCCTTTTTGTACTGTGGTTCTGCTTCACACGCAGCTATAGCAGTGTGTGGAGACCTTGAACAGGGGCTTTGGTCCTGCTCCGTAGCTGAGACACCTCCAGCTTGTCCCAGTGCTCAAAGAGAGCCTACGAGGTAGCTGCAGTCATTGCTGCAGCTCAGCCCAGCAGTCTCTGGCCCACCTGAGAGCTGCATTCCTGTCAGGCACCAGGCACTGGTATGACTAATGCCTAAGAAAGTAGAGGTCTTGAGTGGTTTGAGATGTCTTTCTCTCCAGCTTCAGTTGCAGCCCACTCTCCAATATAACTGTGAATTCGCCTATCCTGCCCCTTCCCTCCCTATAGCTCAAGTCTTCCCATTGTGTTTGAGTAGTTTCCTCTTTTTCCACCATGACCCTCTGGTGGTTCTCCTCAACCACACTCTCTGCTGGCCAGGTGAGATATCTACAAAGTCCCACTCTAGATGGGACAGCTTCTCTCCACTTCGTTACAAAGGAGGTCACACCTTGTGTATTGGGCATAAATGACGAGGTGCTGGCATCAGGGGGGCTGTAGTGGTGGCCTCTGTGAGGTGGGGCTGGGGCTGCCCCATGCTGGACACACTTGTTCCAACTGGTTCCAGCCAACCCATTGCAGCACAGCTGAGTCCTGCAGGCAGGCTGGTGGCATCTCAGGGAAACATATTTAAGAAAGAACAAAGAAATCCAGAGAGAGAAGGAGGGAATAAGAAACAACAGAGGGAACACTAAGGCCAGAGGAGGTGGTCTGTGATGAAGCACATATTCCCTGTATCCCATGGAAGACCCACACTGCAGCAGGGAAAAAGAGTGAGAAGGGAGAAGGGGATGCCCAGTGCCTCACTCACTGCACGGACGGAGTGTAACCTGTAGTGATAACAAGGAGGGGTGCTTGGAGTGACCTTGAACCTGGGAAAGGTGGAGGAAAAGTGTTTTCTCTAAGTGTGTAAACGTTCATTTTTCTTGGTTTTGTTTCCCACTACCTGAATCAGTAATGATTTATTCTAACAGCCAATAAATTAATTTTCCCAATTTGAATCTGTTTTGCCTGCAACAGTAACTGGTAAGCAATCTCCCTGTCTTCTCTTCCGTGTTTTCCCTCTTTTCTTCCCTTGTCCTGCTTGGGGGAGGGTGGGGAGTGAGTGAGTGGTTAAGCAAGCAGCTGGGTGGGAGACTGGCTGCTGGTGAGGACCAGTCCAGCCACACCTTGCTTCTCTTTTTTTGATGCATTTATTGAAGAACTGTTCTGACTAATTCAACTGGCTCCAACCCAACAATGACTTTCTGTTAACTTTTGCAGGCAGATTAAAATCTCTCTGAGGAAGGAAATGCACAGACATTTGATGGAGGTGGGCAGGGGGCTCAAAAATACTGTGCATGCAACGTTTGCCCTTACATTTCCAGAGCAAGGATGACAACTTGGAATATTACTAAGAACTGTGGGACATTTGTCAGGGGTAGAAAATAAACACCTTCCAGTGTGTTCCACGTAAACATGATTATGATACTGAGTCTTGTGTTACTCATTTGTTTAATAGTACACCTTGAGGTGCAAGTCAGAGTGAGATTCCACTGAATGCATGGTACAAACAACCAGGTGGTCTTAGTCATAAAGATCTTATAATCAAACTCAGTTCTTCAGTGCTTGATCTAATGAATGAATAAGTAAAACACTACATTGAACTGACAGCCCTGAAGCAGTGTGCTCTGGCACATTATGTTCTCAGGACTGCCCTTCATACACCTTCTATTTGTCAAATGTAACTCACGAGGTGTCTGAGGCATCATAAAATTAAACCCTGTTGTGGTTTGCTCCCAGTCTGGTCTGATACCTGATCCAAAGTACAAAGGCTTAAAGTACATCAGGACACAGATGTGATTGAGGACTTTTGTAAGATGTCATTCCTCCCATGACTTTAGTCAACAGAAGGTTGCAGGATCTCATAGCTCTTGTGTAGCTCTCCCTACATTCTTGTTTCTTTTTACAATTTTAAGAGTTTTAAAAATAAATGGGGCAGAGTTGTTGTTGGAACTGGGGCCAAAGGATTAATTGTGGAGTTCAGAGGGGGAAGGAGCAGAATTAACTGCTATCATTATCCTGTCCCCTGCCTAGACCTCTCCACATTCTTCAGACCACTTTAAACACTAGTCCCCAGTCACAAAGTTGTTGGCTCCATTCTTCTCTACATGTGTGTAACGCATGTAAGGAAAGGCAGACCAGGGAACTCCAGCTTGCAGTTTCCAAGGACTACCCCTGAGTCAGGGAAAGGATTGTGTTCCGCTTCCCCTCCCAACCTCTTGGACAAGGAGAACAAGCCATGCAGCCCTGTATCAGTTGTCAGAAGTAAAGGTTCTTCACTTGGAGCTCTTGGATCACAATGCTTTCCTCCTCAGTGTTAAGTGGCTGCTAAGGACAACTAATAGTCTTTTTATTTTTCACTCTTGACAAAATGACCAAGAATTTTATGGTAGTTCCATCAGGAGCTGCTTCAGATGGGCTGACAGAGAAGAAAGACACTCACTTGTATGGGTATAGCTGCCCTACTCGTATATCCTCACAGAAGAAGCAAGGGAGATGATCAGCTCAGTTCCTGCTTTTGCCACAGTTCAGAGGCAGAGTTTGCTTCATGCTTATCTCCATTCCTTCTGAGTTTGGGTTGTTTGCTTGTGTGACGTTACCCAAGAAAGACGTTTTGGGTGGAAGCCACAAGGGAGTAAAACATAATGTTCTTGTCCCTGTATTTCACATTTTCCCAAATTTCACAGATGCAGGAAACTTTAATGCTCAGTACATCTGAGGAGGGTGGAATGCAGCATCTTGTAGTGAGCAGAGCACATGTGGTACTGTGTGGCCTACCGCTCATTAATGTGAAAGGCAAAGAAGAATCACGAAATGCCATAAATGCAGTGATGTATCTCAGTCTAAAAAACACATGAGAGGCCACCTTCTACTGCTGCAGTCAGTACAGTGCACGCAACCAAATGCTGGAGTGTGGCAGTCAGTTTCTGTTTTGTTATATTCTGCCTTCATGGCATTTTGAGACAGTTAAATAACACGTAGACAATGGTCATCTTATGGTGGTAGTTTTGACCCAAATCATACTTGGGTTACTCCTAAAATGAAAAATATTACCCAGATATTTGTCGCAGATTATAAAACTCCTTGTGAATATGCTCCAGCCTTGCAAATTGTTAACAAAAATTTACCAGCCCCTACGCAAAAACTACTGTCCCAGACAGTTACTATGATTAATTCCATACACGTCTATTAAACTTAAAGAACAAACAAAAAAGTACTTCATGCTCTTTGATGAGTAAGTACAATTTCGCAAACTGACTCTGTCCACTCAAAGATCTGCAAACTAATGATAATCCTCAAATCAGTTCGCAGTTTTCTCTCTGTGTTAACTGCAATATATATGTGTGTGTATGTATCTGTGTATATACACACACACACAGCCATTCATAGGCCATGAGGAGGATGCAACTGAAGAGGATCACGTGCATTAATATTGCTAGAAATACATGTCATATCAGTATGCCTATTTTATGTCTTCATTTTAAAGAAATATCAAGCAATTTGACAGGGGACATATTAAGAAACAGAACCCTTTCACTTCTGGGTTACTGAATCTAATCTGATGCAGTCGCAGATACCTCATAACTGCTACCTGGTGATTCCCATGAAATGGAATGGCAGCTTTGGGCTCGTCCCGAGGGACTATGTAATGACTATTGCCAGTTCCAGCAGTGAGCCCGACAACAGAGACTGTTACTGTTCTAAATGACTCTATATCACTTCTGTGATACAGCAATTTCTGCTTGCGCTGCTATTGCCTTTTTATCTTGTTCTTGAGACTTAGAATCATAGAATGATTCAGGTTGGAAGGGACCTTAAAGATCATTGAGGTCCAACCCCCCTGCCATGGGCACGGACATCTCCCACCAGACCAGGTTGCTGTTCCCTCTCAGGTTGGTGATATACCAGCTATGTCAGCTCAGTAGTTTAAAGGGCTAGAAAAGTTTTACTCAACAAGCTTAGCACTTCTCCCTTTAGATAACTTTGTTCCTTGTTTATTTTAACTAAGTCCACAGCAGAACAGCTGTCTGTGGAGTTTGCTGCTACAGACAACAAAACCAATTCTCTTTCTGAAGACCTGCAAGCCCGGAAACTCTTCTTGGTGGGTTTATGCTTTAGTGGTGTTCAAAATACAGTCTGATCATATTCTTTCAGAGTTACTTTTTGTATTTACTCCCAAGAAATGCAATACAATGGAACTATTTTGGAATTTTTTTTAAGCTGTCACTTGGATTCATAAATATTTACACTTAGATGCTATTACTGTATATTTCACTTTTCTCTCATCAGACCTGGCATGTTTATTAAAATATTTTATAATCTTTGAGGGTGCAGCCCTGAGGTTGCTCATTCAAATACTTTTGACATCAACATAAACTGTGACTACGCACTTCAGGAAGGGGCTTTATACACTTTGCTTTGACTTCTCTCCTGCTACTGCATGACATATGTATGTATCAGACTATGAAATAAATGAATGAAAATACGTAGTGCCAGCTTATGTTATTAAGGTGCACACTTACAATGGTTTATGAGAGTGGCAGTGATGGTCACCAGGCCATCTAACAAGGAGCAAAATGCTTTCAGGTTTGTCTGTACAATGCTGCTCTGCCATTTTCTTGATACTCCTTTGTGATCTCTTTTTTTGGTGGCTGTTTCTTAAAGGACTATTAATGGGGAACAGTCTTAGGGCCTTAGCTGTGGCTTCGTTTGTCCCTTTCAAGCTGTGGAAACCCAGTATCTAATCACCAGACACTGAGACCAGCAACAAGGAGAAGTGCTTTCCAGACACAGCAGCAGAAGCAGATTAAGCAGACCCAGTTTCCACCTCAGGTCTTCTCAGCACACAGTACTGGGTGGCCAAGGCCTCACCGGTTTGTGCCGCACCCTCTACATCTGGTATGTGCAAGGAGTCATTGTGACTCACTTTGCAAATAAGTTAGACTTAAAACAAAAAAAAAAAAAGAGAAACTGGCATTAATGAAGTCTACAGATAAAAGCATCAACAAACTGGGTATTTTCATAAAATGTGGGACCTTCAGTTCCCTGCTGTGAAAGAACTTAAAAACGGCAGATGTCTCCTCATTGCTCCTGCTGCGCCTTTAGCCCTGTACTGCACTACAGACCGGGGGACATTTCCTATCCTCCACCCACCTTGTATGTTTGTGAAATGGCCAGCCCCAATCCTACCCAGCACCACTGCTCAAAACTATTCAGCTAAGCTCGTGTGTGTAAAAATGACTGAAAAGAGACCAGATGTTTCAAAGTCCTGTCCCAAACTTGAGAAAGAAAAACTTTGAATTATTTATGTTTCTAATGTTAAACACTGGGCCAAACTGATGGCTGTGCAGCTGTATGTGGCCAACAGAGCTGCTGTAATCCAGCTCGAATCTGACCTGTTTAAACTGTCCCACTACATTCAACTGATGATTTTTGATACTACCTTTCTACAGAAATGCCTTTAGTCTGTCATTGTGAGTCATGCCTGAATACAGCTAACACAGGGTTAACTGGTATTTTGTTAAACTTATGGAACATTGCTGGTTTTAATACATTCAGTAGTTGCTGTAAAAATGTTAGGGAAAGACAAGTTTGAACAAAAATTTTAGATCTGGATCTGTACTCACAGTTCAAACCTACCTCTAATGGTCTGATTTGGAGCATTCCCAGGATTTCAGAGAGTTATAATTCACATCTGTGTTTCTAACTCCTTCATGCATGATTGTTTGAATGTGCACTTTTGGAACAGGTCCATGTCTAATAGGCTAAATTGTAGTTCCCAAATCAGAAGCCACATGGTATTGCTATATAGTTTTTTTCATTTTTCCTCTTATTACGTAGCCTTCAAATAAGGATCTGTCAGTCCAGCACATTGGATTAATACAAAACACCAAAATCTACACTTTCTGCCTTCCTGCTAATGAACTCATGCTTCTTGATTTCTACCAGTGATTTAGTAAAGCATTTGCACAATGGCCACGATAGATACTTCTCTGCCAAGTAATAACTTCTTAGAGTGCTGGAGCAAATCGGAATTATGCAGGACCCACTAAGCCATCCTAGTATGGTCAGGGTGGACAAGGTATAGACAAGATTCTCTTATTTTTAATATTCATTAAGCCAAGCGAATTTATACATCAAGTGCAGGCTGTATTTACTTGGATTTTCCTCTATTTCTCTACTAATGAAAATATTTTAGTTTCGTGGTAACATATGTGGAAGCGTTGACAACAGCATTGCTTATTCCACATGTTAATTATGTATTTGTTCAGAGTATGTTGATGAACTGTGTGCATTTCTATGTTAGGTTTTCATTTCATGTCAAAGGAAAAGTGGAAATGTAGTAAGCTCTGTACCATATGTGTTTGAAGATCGTTTGTTGGCAAGAAGTTTAAAAAGAAAGTAATACTTGCTTCTCAGAAAAGGATTTTTGAACAAAGCAAAGCAATTGTGCCATTAATGAGAAAGTTAAATGAAACAAATGACAAGGCAAGCAAGAAAAAAACAGAGCATCACACTCAAGGAATGCACAGGCACACAATAGCTTATGCAATATTCCCCATCTGTCAAAGTCAGTAAATACAGAGTTTTCACTGAGAATATGCAATATAATAGGCTGTGGTCCCTATGGCTCAGTGAATACAATC
This sequence comes from Thinocorus orbignyianus, assembly GCA_013400375.1. NCBI lineage: Eukaryota > Metazoa > Chordata > Aves > Ciconiiformes > Thinocoridae > Thinocorus > Thinocorus orbignyianus. The sequence continues at coordinate 1,722,591 of VXBW01006074.1, read as the reverse complement.
AACAAGCTTTCAGCATTCTTAGTAGTTTTCACCTGTAGGCAGCTAAATGAATTTCATCCCAGCTGCGAGACCCAACTGACCAGCATTAGTTTCGTAAATCCCAGACCCTGACTGGCTTGAACACCACTCATTCCAGAAAAATAGGGATCAAATCTGTCACATCTCTAGAGTAATTTACACCTTTACAGTTTTATGTGTGTGCAGGAACATAAACATGTCTATAAAATCTATACTTCGTATCTTTGTGTGTATACATACACACACACACACATTTGGGTGCATACACATATAAATTGTACACACATGTGCATAAAATTACCTTGTTTGGTAAACTATTTTACTGTCATAATCACATAGGGCTTACGTTTGCTGCATATCATCTTTTTCCTAATACAATATTGCAACCATTTTCTTTGTGTATTTTTTTGAAATGAAGGTCTTAAGGTCTTCATGTTTCATTAAAATGTTTGCGTTCATACTCATTTGCATTTGAGAGGGCAGAGCCATTACACTTGCTTTGTTGAGGAACATGACTCTTTCCAGAGGCCTGCATGGCTGCTGGAAAAAAAAAACAAATGCAATTTTTGGGAGATCTTTTTCCTCTAGAAAGCATATGCAAGAAAAAATTAACTTTCACTGTGTTTTTTCTCCCAAATGAGAAAGTAATTAACAGCATGTGTTGGGACATTCACTAAAGTCTACGATAAATGATATACTATTTTCAAGCTAATGAATTGAACACTTGATCTAAAAAAGGAGAGTGTGTATGATTGTGTTCATCTTCAACTTATGACCTTCCAGTTCAAGACCATCTTAACTCCTGGCTTCCCAATACTGAAATTTGTTGAATATATTGAGACTTGTTCTCTTAATCCATGGATCTGGCGGTGCTCAGCACCTGGGAGTAGTAGGCCTTTGGAAAGATGTCCAAAGGACGAAAACAGTGATCTTTTGTAGTTTTTTTCTTTTTCTCTGAGTGAAACACCAGGAAAGCATGGCTTTGTCACTGCAGCTCCACATGACACTGTATTAAAAAAACACCCAAATGAAGCAAAACATAACCAAAACACAAAAATACATAGTCTTAGTTGGGCTTGCCAAGGTAATGTAGTACTAATTACAGGTTGTATTCTGAGACAATAGTTAAGCGTTGGAAACAAACTGCCCAGAGAGCTTTTGATATCCTTATTGTCATCAGAGGGTTTCTAAAAACAGATAAGATACGCACATCTGCCAGGAATGACTACGTATTTTCAGACCCATATGGGGGCAGGGGAGTGAGTAGATAAACTCTTGAGGGAGTTATTTTCTCTGAATCCATATTCGCGTTGTTCTGAATGCACAAGCTTAGCCTCTGCTAAGGAATCTTACGACAGTCAAGGGCCGTGACACTTCATTTGCTCTGCACCCGAAACTCCCACTGAAGCCAATTATTCAATCTAGTTTAACAAAGACCACAGCTTCCCTGGCTGTGCAATTGTTGGTAACCATCAACAAACTGATTCATCTACTATTGGGCCAAATGTTACAAAATCTGTTTCTGAGTTCTTGTTTGTACCCCCATCATAAGATTACTCCAAAATTAAAGCATGCAGTACTTGAACTAACTTCAAAGGCTGAGCTTGCACTTCTAGCTAGTTCAGCCTTTTTATTGGTTCATGTTTTCCATTTGGCTTCAACATCCTGTTCCTTACTGATGCCCTTCTAGAGTTTCATTTACAAATATTACGTCCCCGGTTAGTGAGCCATGCTAATTAATACTGTGGTGGAGGCTATGGATTATAGTAATCTCATGCCTCCTGCTTGGAAAAACATTGCCCTTTTTCCAGACGTTTACATGTAATGCCGTATTGAACATGGCCAAATTTGTCTTAGGAAAATATATCCTGAACTCATTTAATCAAAATATATTTAACTAAGGTTGCTTATGCTGTTATCTATTGCCAGTTTTGTTAATCATGAAGCTCAAAAATTTCAATGCAGTAGAAACCCGAGATCCACAGTTTCCTAATTAGATTATTTCAAACAAAACAGTAAAGTTAAAACAGGCTGGTTTAAGTATACGTATTTTTAAAAGTTTATGCCAATAACAAGTTTGTTAAAAAAGCACGAACGGATGATTTGACTACTTTCTGGATGCCTCACACATCTGACTGTGCCTCACCTTTCAAACTTGGGACCACAATCTGACATCGATTTCAGCTCTACTGGGGATTTTGACTCCTTGAATGGTAGGACTTCAAATGTTGTCAAATTTATGGTTGTAAATAAAATCCATTATATTTTTAGAAACATCAAATATTGAATAAAAGCTACAGACCCTTTACACAATACAGCAAACCTAAATCCTAAATCAACACCAAAATAAGCAAAAGCAATGATGTTTTTTAGGAAGAGGGGATACATTTTATTAGCCCAGGTGATGTAATTGGAAACAACAGACAAGACGAGCTCTCAGGCTCACAATGCGTTCACCAGGTCACAAAGAGGTCAAGAAATAATCTCTGGGGTACTTGTTATCTTATTTTTGGTTTTAATTGTGTTCGTTAACTCTCTTTTTTTCAATTTGGTTGATGTGACTGCAGTGTGATGACACAAGTCAGAACAAATCTGAAAGAGACACTCCCTACTTTTTCTAGACTATCATTTCAGACCCAGAAAGGAAAACTTGCCAATATATCATAGCCCTTGCCATGTCATCACCTCAACATGAATTAAACCAGACTAAAATGAGAGGTTTAGAAACCTGTAAGAACTTTACCCATAACCTGGGACAGTCTTTTATTTTGCACTGTACTGCGTAAATCAAATAAAGGGCACAGATGTCTCTAGGCAACATCCCACAGCTGCAGATTTTTAGGTGTCACTGGCTCGGGGTGCAGTCCCTAACCTGAGCAAGGCCTCTTCTCTCCATGCAGCTCACTCCTCTGAGAGGAGCCCAGAGCCAAGAGCTGCCCAGAGCAAGCACATTGAACCTAACCAACAAATGGGCCAAATACAGTGACCTGTGGAGAGTGAGTCTGATCTTCTATTTGAAGGAGGCTTTCCCACTTCACAGCGACTGATTTACACCCATGAGTAAGTTGGTCTGTCACTTTTTGTCAGAATGAATTCCTTGAACAAACCAATAGCTGTATGAACAGCAGCACTTGGCCACTTTCCACTTTCCTGGAGGCCAGGTATCACTGGTCACATCTAGGAAAAACAGAAACTAACAAAAGGTCTGGTCTAGACCCTATTAAACTATGAAGAACACTCCTTATTTCAATGGCTTTGGGCTACTGAAGGGTACCCATGAATCTTCTGCTCAGACTTACTGCAACGCACCCATGATCAAGGAGAGCAGTGGTAAATGTCCTGGGTGCTCATGTGTACTGACCCGCCGGGATGCTGGGCAGGCCATGCAGACACTGGCTGCCGTATGGTGTTTGGAGCTAGAGAGTTTCACCTTGTGTGAAACCAAACCATGTCCCAGTACATCAACCAAACTCCTTGCTCTGAAAAGGAGTGTGAAAAGCTTGGCCTTCTGTCCTCCTGTTGCTTTCATTTTCAAAAGGAGGAACTCTGCTCCTGTGTTGTTATTACCTGGATACTTGGAATGCTTGTGGCCAGCATCTGATGGGCTGTTAGTTGCTGAGATGGGACTGCAGAGGCTGAATTACACGTAGTTGTAATTTCATGCATTGACTGGTTGATAGGAGCATTTGTCTGTAAAGGTAGTTTAACTCCACCAGTACATGGGAAAACAAGGATGGGAAATTAAAAAACTTTCCCAGAGTAAGGCACCTCTACGCAAATACAGATGAGCAAAGGAACAGTATAAAAACATTGTCTTTGATGACTTATTTCTGTTGCAGGTGGGCTACATAAAAACACAAGAGACAGGAAAATACTGGCATCATTTATAATGTAGAATGCTTCTGGCAAATGAATGATGAAGTTAGACTTGTCTAAGTTAAACTTTTAGGCAAGAATGATGCATTTAGAGAGTATCACTTGTTTAAAAATGTGGTTTATCCAAAAAAAGTTTCCCTGTTTCTAAAAGAAGCAGGAAGCTTGTTTCAGATAGGCCCTCTGAACCTGAAGGACTCCAGGGTGAGAACAATTAATACAGAACCATACTCCAGAAAAGAAAGTGGGGGGAAAAGGTATCACATGAATGTTAACGTCTCAGCTGTGGAACTTGGTTTGTTTTCTAGTTCTTGGGCCTGAGTACACATATCAGCCATGTCTTGACCACAAGCTGGGAACTTGGGAAATAGCTGAGTCTCTTTTTTTAACAATACAGGTCATGATGGTACCAAACACAGGATCATTCACGTAAATATATCACTATTTGATGTGTGTAAAGAGACTGAAAATCTGACTCTTTACAAGTTGAACAAAGCTTGAGAAATTTCTTTTTTGACATTTTTCTGTTCCAGAAGCATGCATAAAATCAACAAAGGCTTGTGAAATCCCTGTCCGCTCCATTTATTCTGATCTGAACTTTTGCTTTTTTTTCTCTCCTTTGTTTATAATGCCCTTTTGGAAGTACAAAAATATTTTTCTTCCCCTTACTAATTTTGACTTTTTCCATTTATGAATCATTGATTCACCCTCACTTTTTGTACAGCTGCCATTCCAATTCTTCTAAATAACTTATTGTGCCACAATATCTTTGTTTGTTCCACAGCACCATTGATTGATGTCGACACAGCCGTGGTAAGACAGTACGCGCTCAGTTAATTTCTGGCACAGAAACTGGAGGAGAAGCACAACATTGTTTAACTTTTTTCTTTTGTGATAGAGAGGTAAATTTTATAATAAACTATTTAGGCGTGCAGCTGGCTCAGGGGGTTGCTGATGTCCCATGTGATCTTTTTCCAGTAGATTTTCAGTTCTAATTTGATCCAGATTATGACTATCTAAAGACTTTTTGTGGCATGTGCAAAATCACTTGATTGTCACAGTCCTGTTCCTAGTCGGCTTCAGTCCACACCACAGAAAGTAGAGTTCTAAGTATCACAGCTGGCGCTCTTTGTGGAAAAGACAAGGATTCACTGCCTAGATTTTCTCTCACTAAAGTCAGAGGTAAATTTCATTTTAAATTTCAGTGGAGCACAAGCAAGAAATCATTTAGCATTAATGCCTTCCTTCACTCCCCAAAAGATGATTCCTTTCAAGTATACCATGAAGAAGAGCCAACTATTGCTGCTGCTACAGCATTTTGGAGAGCTAAAGAGGACTGCGGTTTCTAGTTCAGTAACTGCGGCACCTTTTGAGCAAACAGTCTTAATATTCATATCCAAAAGACAACTGAAGCAAGTGCCACAAACTCCAGGGACTGGGAAAGAAGTAGCTGCTGTTGTCTCTGTAGTGTATGCCTCAGTGATTTCACAAGGTTTATTTGCTCTGATGGATTTGGATGCAAGGGGTCCACTCAGGTTCAAAACCACATTCAGCCACTATAATCCGTTCAGAAACTGGAGGTATAGGAAACAACTCTGTGCACTGACTTAATGGAGCTGATTATCTCTGCCCTCCTTCCACGGCCCTTCCTCCAATGTATTCTCTGTCCTTTTTTTTATCCCTTATTTGCACAGTCCCGAACTGCCCTTTATACAGAACAATAAGGAGTTGGCTGTATATTCCACAGTAATGATGTCAAAGAATAATAACAATTAGCACTTCATTTAGCATCTTAACTATAACACAAAGATGCCTAGCCAGCAGTATCTCAGGCACATGGGGAAACTGATCACATAGAAAAGAATTTAATGACCTGGCCAGCCATGAAGTAAGCTATTGAAAACAGCAATCAAGACTTTTTTATTTGCAGCCCTAGGTCCATCCACCAAACTCTTCTAGAAGTCTTACCAAGACTGACGTTTATAGGAAAATTCCTCATATATAATTTACAATGATAGTAGCCATGAAACTTGCTACGCTGTTATTCCAAGTAATTTTGTATCCTCTTTTTCTAACATTGCGTAATACTAGGGCAAGTTGAGTGGAGCTTTTAAGATTCCCTAGACAACTCTCCTCTGGTCTCACCAAACGACTTCATGAGCCTGCCTCAGGAACAGCAGTACACTTGTGGACCCTGGTCTTTCCTCAGACCCCCCCATCAGGTTACAGATATATCTTGTAATTCTTTCTGCATGACATCATTAACATTTAGCTTTTTGTGTTAATCCACACAGGAAAAAAAACTTTTCATTTCAGTCTCAACTATTGTAACAGTCTGAGGAACCTTGTCCACATTCCACCTATTCAGACTGCTGTGGTAAGGACCATTCTCCCAGCTTGTAGCCGTGGCTATATGATTTCTCTCTGCAACTTTCTATTCGCACTTTCTTCTTAATTCCATCAAAGGAAAAGCAACTTCTCGTCAGTTTTAAGGGCTCACCTCCTTTTGTGATTTGATGTCAGGACCTGCTGGTTTTGGCAAGGGAGTGCAAGGTTTGATGAATACCTCACTGCACAGGAGTGGCTTCATTTATTTTCAAGGCAGGAATTTATGGGATTTACTGTAAATCCCACAGAGACTCCCTGGGAATGGAAACAACGACAATACCATATGCAGGTGGTCATTAAGTGGAAACTCTGGGCAACGTACATGTGTGCCTCCTTCTCAAGAAAGGTACAAAAACTGACTAAGGGATATCTAGAAAGGATTACAAACTGATTGCGATGTTTCTAGGCTTGGCCAATCATTCCTAGCAAACTTTACAGAGATTATTAATTCTTGTATTTTGGTATTACGGCTGTTCGGGCTCGACGGACACTGGAGAACTGGAAAAGTGACAGACATGTGGGAAGGGTGGAGGGCACTGGTTTGTTGGGGAAGCGGTGGGGCAGTGAGCAGGTGGCATTGTGATGGCTCTTGGCTGGCACGAGGGCTGTGGTTTGGCCCAGCTCGGCCCAGCAGGCCTCGCTGAGGGCACTCATCAACTCACAGAACAGTTTGGTTTGGAAGGAACCTTAAAGATCATGTAGTCCAGCCCCCCTGCCGTGGACACCTCCCGCTAGACCGGGCTGCCCAAAGCCCCATCCAGCCTGGCCTTGAACATTCCCAGGGATGGGGCATCTGTAACTTTCCCTGTTCCAGTGTCTCATTGCCCGAAGCAGCTTCCTCAGCCCGTCCCCCTGCACCCCAGCCCCTCGCCATCCCAGAGCCCCTGGTCCAGGCCCACACCCGCCGTGTCCTGCCTGGACTGGGGAGACTAGGAGGTGAAAGAGTCCAGACGCAGTCACCAAAGTAAGTATGAAATAAGAGAGGCACTTTTTTTACTAGCTTTTTCTTGCTTTCTTGTTTTAAATTGTTTATTGCCCAGTTTTGAACTCATAACTCGGCCCGAGCGCACAGCGGGGAGAGACCAGGTGCCAGGCCAGCCCACAGGGCGCTCGCCTGTGCCCGCCCGAGGCGCTGGGTGCTCTCGGAGCCTGAGGCGATGGAGGACCCCACACAGCGAGTCTCCCCCGGCCGGGCTGCCCGCCCCTTCCCTCGGGCAACACCCGACAGCCTCAGGCCGGCGCTCCCCGTCCGCAGCCCCGGGCGGGCGCACGCTGCGGCGTTTGAGCCCCGCGGCTCCCCGTAGCCGGGGCCCTGTCTCCGCGCATGCGGCAGCGCCGCCGCAGAGGTGCCCGGCCGGCGGGAGGGGCGGAAGGACCTTGGTGGGACCGCGCTGAGGTGAGGCCGCTCC
>VXBW01006074.1:1688641-1714714 GCA_013400375.1 Thinocorus orbignyianus | reverse complement strand
CAGGGGGGGCCTTCTCTGAGGGCCAGCCGGTGCGGGGCTTGTCCCAGCCTGGCCGCGGTGGGTCCGGAGAGGGGCCTGTGTGCGGTGGTTGCTCTTCAGCGGGAGAGAAGGGTGGCGGTGCGCCGCTGTGGCGGCGCCGGGGGCGGTGGGGACAGCTGGGCCGCCGCCTGGTTTTCGCTCCCCGGCTGGAGGCCGCGCAGAGGGCAGCGCGGCCTGGGAGCCGCTTCTTGCCCAGAGAACCTTGAGCTGCCTGCTTCATGCCCTGTAGGCTTTTAGTAAGATCATAGAATCACAGAACGGTTCGAGTTGGAAGGGACCTTAGAGATCATCGAGTTCCAACCCCCCTGCCCTGGGCAAGGACACCTCCCCCTGGAGCAGGTTGCTGAAAGCCCCATCCAGCCTGGTCTTGAGCACCCCCAGGGATGGGGTGGCCACAGCTTCTCTGATCTTACAGAACAGAAAAAAAATTCCTTTGATGCAATGGAATGGGCAGTTATTTAAAAAAAAAAACCACACCACAAACCACAAAACTAGTTCAAGAGGCATATGGTTTTCCTTAGAAATGAATAAAATATGATCAATATTCTTGATGTGTTCTGGTGTAAACACCAGGACGAGGCCTAAAGTTGTGGACCCTGCAGGGGCCAAAGGGGTTAATATGAATAGCAAAGGCCAGTCTTGATTAGACGCGTACTGGATGTAAGCAGTATAAAAGTGTACTCAGATTCATATCATAAATAGGTTGTCCATGAATATTGTCCCTTAAATAGTCTCATTGAGAAGCCAAATAGAGAAGGAGTGCTGTTGCTGATGTTTGAAGGTGATTGTTACACAATAGAAAAAGCACAGTCTTTTTAGAGTACAGTTATAAAAAATATTTAAATAGAGCTTCTTGTCCCACAATTCTCTCTCTTTTGTTTTCTTTTAGGAAATACAGCTATCATGTCGTCTGCACTGCTGCCTAAGCCACAAATGCGGCGCCTTTTGGCCCGGCGGATGAAGTTTCACCTATTTGGGGCATTTTTTGTATCTGTAGGATGTGCAGCTTTGTACAAGGTGAGATCTGAAGTCATTCTATTATAAACTGGACTCATTAGAGTGTTTTAAGAATTCATAATATTTTTTTGTTGAGATTTGGTTGAGCTGTTGTTCAGAAAGTTTTAGTAATGTATTTTTGTAAGCATGTTTCCAGAACATGAATAAATCTTCCTAATCTTCATTTGAAGAAATGATATGAATAACCTGATGCCTTAAGATGGGTGATCAAGATCATGCAATTCGTGACAACTTAACCTTAAATCTCCTAGTCTGCTCTTAATCACTGGCTCAGTTGGTGCATGTTAACTCTAGGTAGTCTGTGTCTCTCTCTGTCGTGGTATCTGAGACTCTGGAGTTGTCAGAGTCTTATTTTATCTCCAGAATGATTTCAGAAAACTTGCTCATATGGAATTCAGAAAACCCATCCTTCACACTGAAGATATCAGTGTGGGGCAGGCTAGTATGGCCCTTTTATCCTTTCTTTTGAAGTATCGTGGGAAAATGGAGCATTACGCTCATGAAAAAAAACCACTTTGGTTTGGAGTTTGGGTTTTGTGGTCCTTAAGAGACTTCTGACAAAGAAGGTGGTGGTTCTTGAGTGCCTTCACTAAATAATTCTTGGATATGCACAAAGCAAGCAACACAGTTTGAATTCCTGTGGAAGAACTGGGTCTTGGTTTGGCTGTTGAACTCGTAGGCTGTTCGCAGCATTTGAGTATTCAGGAAGCTATTGATGAAAGTGACTAGAAATTAAGTTAATTTCAGGTTGTTTATCACAAAACCATCACAGTTGACTCAAGCTTCTCAGAGATCAACAGATGTCTATCAATCAGAAATAATAAGCCTGTACAGTTAAAGCTCAACATCTGCTTAACACATCTGTTAAGAGGTAGGCAAGCTCATTTGTGGTCAGACTTATAATTTTATACCTTATTTGGCACCCCCACATGCTTGCCTTACCCCCTACACTAGTTAGGCATTAGACCATATTTAGAACAAGTAGCATGGATCTCAGTAGTGATTTACTTGGTTACATGTTAGATACTGTTGAACAAACCCACCTTGGACTGTCTCACCTTTTGGGTGGCTCTTTGAGCATATCCCTGTGCTTCAGATGACTGAGTATCCAAGGAGTCAGGATTGTGTCTTTTTCTGTCAACGAGCTATAAGCATAGCGTGACAACCTTGTAAAAATTTCCCAGACCCTACAGTCCAGCTTAAATGTAATTCATTGTTTAAGGATGCCATTTTATCTGGAGTTACAGTTTTGCAGCTGTCCACAAAACCTGCCAAAATGGCACGTTTTACCTGTAAAACTGCAGGGAGGGCACTGGGCACTGGAGTGTCAATATGGAAAGAATTTCCGGATCTCTGTAACGTGCTATCTTGTAACAGATTTTCTTTGTAAGGTTTCACTTCAGACATTTGTTTTTCTGACCAATGGTCATGTGGCCTGAACTGTGGATTTGAACAGGAACAAAGTAATGTTTTATTCATTTGAGCTACCGGCTTGTTAGACTGATCTGCACTGGTAAAATCCTAGCACCAATGGAAAAAAACTATCCCTGTTCGTAGAGCTTTGCAAGCTTTAATTTTTGTATTTCTTTCCAGTTTGGAGTTGCTGAACCCAGAAAACGAGCTTATGCAGAGTTCTATAAAAACTATGATCCCATGAAGGACTTTGAAGCTATGAGGGCAGCTGGTGTGTTTGAGTCTGCACCTCCCAAATGATGGCAACCTGCATTTACAGGTAATGAGCTCCTCTGCATTGGAACAAGAGTAAGTTTGAGACGTTGTGCTTTATTTGGAAGTTCTTCCTTTTTGATCAAATAGAAAGGTGCTCCTAAAGATAGAAGGATACAAATTGCACTCAAGAGACCTCTGGGTAATAAAACCATGAAAAAATACAGGAACTGGGGAGCAGGGAGTAAGAGCAGAACAGAGAGCTCCTGGATAGCTTTTGGGTAATGTGTTTGACTGGTGTGATACAGGAGACTTGCCCAGAGGGAGGCCAGGCCTTCCCCTCCTCACGCAGCAGTGGAGAAGAGACAAAGCTTTTGTATTAAGCTGTAAGATTTGCCCATTATCACTGTTAGGTTGGTGCTCTCACATCTTGAACTGCTTAGCTTGGGGCTGTCTCTGCCTGCTACTTACGTACTTGTGGTGGAACAGTGAAAGAAAAGAAAAGGGAGAGGCTGTTTCTCTCTCATAGCATCCATCTTAGTGTGTGAAACAGAGACAGCTTCCACACATCCTTTTGTCTCTTGAAGTCACTGAGAGGGGGAAGCTAGCTAGTCATGAGGGGAAATAATTTAAATACATACATCTAAATATAAAATCACAATGGCACACAGATCTGTGTACTGAGATTCAGATTTTTGCCATACTTACTTAAACTTGAGTACAACTTCGTTCATGATGATGTTTTCCTAGCACTTTTGTTTGAAGATTACCAAACTTTGTTCTCCCTTACTTGTTGTCGTAACACCAGAGACAAGAAGTCTTGATTTCAACCTTGTCATGGTTATTAATAAGCACACTCGCTGCACAAACTCATGATGTGACAACTCAATAAAGAATTCCTCCCCCTTTCTTGATCCAAATTTCTTACATTGAGTTCTCTGCATCTCTTAAAATGACTTCAAGCTAATCAAGAACGATAGCTTTTTCATTCTTTTGGAATGTTTTCATATTGTGATCATTACATGATAATCTGTGGCTCTAATTATCCTGGCCAGCTGGGTTTTCTCAGCCTGTTTGCTTAAAGGAGCAAGACTGAATAAAAGATTTGTACTTAACACTATTAATACTAAATTCTGTTGTGTCACAGTCTTCAACTGTCTGGTTTCTGCATGACACAATGACATGAGAAAAGCAGAACTCCACCTCTTCTAACAAACCTAAAAAAAAAAGGTGGCGGTCCCTCTGGTAGTTTTGTGTGGTTTTTTTAGGTTTTTTTCTTTTCTTTTTTTGTAAGAGGGAGAAACTTTGGTTTTTAGCTCTGACTGCAACAAAGATAAATAATGAAATTATAAATTTACCTGGTTTTAATCCTGTTAATTCTGCCTCTGGTTTGATCTTATTGCTAGTATATAGGCACTTTTAAACTTAAGACACTAGGATTGCATTCTTTAGTCAGGTGGCCTTCATCAGAGTATTCTGAAAGGCCATCTGGTGGTAAAATCATTTGAAACAAACACTGTCAACAAGGATGCATGTTGAATATTTAATTGGAATCATGAACAGAAATTTTTTTCAGTGCAAATAGAGCTCCGCTCTCAGCAGTTTATGTTCCCATTTGCAGTTAAAAAAAAGTTGCACATTGTGTGCACCTGTTAAAATTAAATGTTTCCTAAACATGTCTTCCATTCCTTAATTACACCAGCTCAAAAGAAAAATGTGAAAGACAAATCCTTTATATATGTGATTTTGTTTGAAGTGCTGATGCTTATTCCCTAGCCTATTTAGATAAGAACTTACATTTTTCACTCTTTCGTAGTAGGAGTTGGTTTTTTTTTTCATGTGTGCCTGCACATGAATACATAAGTAAAAGAAGGGGAGAACAATGCCAGTGTTTCAAGTGTTCTGAAAAGACTGTGAAAAGGACAAGTACACAAAACAGATGGAAGACATTTACGTTTGCTTTGGTAGCTTAAATCTTAGGAAGTTGGATGGAGGCTGAATTTGATGGTGTTTCTAGTGTGGTCACCTGAAGGTGACTGTTTGTATCGTTACCTACAGTGGTCGTGCATGGACTGCATTTCTCATTTTATTGGAATATATTCTGTGTGTGGCAGTAGGTTCAGTGCTTTAACCTCACTGAGTACTCACTCTGGAACGGGCAGTTAGCCCCAGAACTGAGGAGAGGGCAGGGTAGGTAGGGAGAATTCCTGAGTTCAAGGCATTAACCTGGAGCTCTGCACCGAGGTTGTTCCTGCCGGGCACGTAGACGACTTGGTACCAAAATGTGAATTTAGGCTGTTCCAGCTACTTGGCACAGACTTTGTGTGGTGATACTGGTAACAGAAACCAAGCACAAGTATAAATTTGAGGGGTCTCCTGCCTCTGCAGTGTGCTCAGTGCTAGAATAGAGGGGCAAGCTAAGAGTTCAGTGCTAACCACTTGCATGACTCTTGTCATGGAGCGCAGCTGGTCTTGGATTGCCTTCACTATAATGTGGAGAAGCAATTTGAGTTTGGTTTTCTTCCTTCCTTGGTAGGTTGCCTACACCACTTGTTTCCTCTCTGGCTCCTATCTGAAAGCTGCATTCCTTTCTCTTTCAGGCCCTTAGCAAGATTGATTCAGTTATCAGTGCAGCATGAACAGTGAAGCTGACGTGCTGAGCAGTATTGTTCCAGCTCTTGATTTGTTCCATGTTTCACTTCTGTTTGCCACATGAAGGGTGTGTGAATCTTAAACCATCAGGAAATAACAGGGGGAATTCCTCTAGACTAAACCACCACATAAACATTTCTCTCTATTGCTCTGCATTCATACATACTAAGATGTTTTCCTTAGAGCCTAAAGTTTGTCCAACATAACTTTTTTTTTTTTTTTTTATCTTACAGATCCCCTTCAGTCTAAGGAGACTTGATGACTGAACCTTACTTGTTCACTGAACTGTAAAGTGTGGTGCACTTCAGTGCGTGGCACGCTCTAACCTAACTCAATAAATAAAATACATATGTCAGTGGCGCGTAGTTGTCTTCATTAATGTCAAAATGCTTAAATGCTCAGATGCTGGGAAGAGGGGTGGAAAGTCTTTGTAAATTGCTCAAGATTACTAAGTCTAGTTTTCTTTCCCCTCAGGAATTATTTGCATTCCTGTTTTGGCCAAATTCCACATTTGATAACAGTCAGTCCCTGAGCAGTTACAGCTAGGTTGTCCCAGCTGCTGATGGGAATATGCAAGAAGATAGTTGTTACACGCTGGATTTCTGGAAGGGTCTGTGTTACCTGTGGCTTCACAAGGTGAACTGACCTTGAGATGAAGGAATTTGAAGAGGAATTGTGGAAATACGCTCGCCAACCTTCCTGCCTTTTTCTGCTGCCACCACTGTATTGTCTTCCTTACAGCAGCAAACGGCTACACTGAGACTTACAAACTCTTACATGAAGTAAGGTACTCTGATTGGAAAAGACCCTAAACTGCAGGTATTGTTGCATCTATTTGATGTACAAGGGGAAAGAGGGTAAAAGCAGACAAGAAATACTTATTTTAGGATTTTATGGTAATGGAAATCTGTGTGTGCTGCTTCTAGATGCGCTTCATCTCCTTTTTAATATCTGGAAGTAGTCAGCTCGGCACAGTTTTCATCTTTGCTGCATTCTATGTTGTCCAAGACCTGCTGCTTTATCTTCTGCCATGACACCCCTCATTTGGAACTTGCTTTGTGCGTTGCCTGTTGCTGAGGTTGACGACAGTACTAGGACTGTGGCTCTCGATTGCTGCCTGTGGGCACCGGGAGAGGAGTCAGAGCCGACAGCGAAAGGAGGGCAGGCTTTGTACAGAGCAGCGTGACAAATTAAGCCATCTGTGTTGTATTTGAAGGTCTTCAGTTCAAATCCTGTTTGGAGTAACTCTCATTATTTTAAATGGATCATTAACTACTTAACACTTAATAGGTATCCGTGAGCAACGTTTGGACTAATGAAAGCAAGTAATAATGTATTTGATACAGAGCACTATTACAGAGCACCATGGGATTTCCTTTAAACTTTCCATACAGGCACTGCTTCCTTTGAGCAAAGAAGGAATTTGACATCGGTGGTGCAGGGGAAGCCCTCCAGTAATCAAAATACCCCTGTTCCTATAAATGTAAACCAAAGCTTAACAATAGCAAATGATACCCATTTATCTTCCCCACGTACAGTATAAACATTGTGTGCCATTAAGTACTGACTAACATTTTCTCAGGCATGTCTGCAGGTTTAAATAGCCAGGGGTCTTCAGTCATACTGACAGCTTCAGAGGCAAAGGAACTTGCTACTGCCAGGTGTGCAGGCTAATAGACCCGACTTCCCTTGCAGCCCTAGCCCCTGGATTCTTCCTTGTTGCTAGGAATTAATTTACTTTTAAATTCTAGGTTTTGTATAAACTGTTACAGCCAACAGTAGTTACTCTTGCAGCCTGTGTTCCTTCAGTTGCCAGCATGTGCTGAATTAGAGTTTTTTGTGGCTGAAGGTAGCTCCAAGCAGCCCGCAGAGCTCAAAGATGTCTCTGGCTGAGTACGCAACAAGGGCTGATGAAAGGTAAGTGCTAACTTGTGTGGCTGTGCTTTGGGTGTCTGTGGGTTAGACCCGTTGTGGTAAAATCCTATTATGGTTTCACAATGGCTGCAAATCAGCAGGGAATGCCACCAACCCACGGCTTGCCTTCCTTCGGAGTGCGAAGGGCGGGCAAAGCTGGGTACCTAATGAAGGAGCAGACAGAAGGGCCAACCTCCTTCCTGAAAGCCACACCAACCCATCAATTTCCCCTTTTTTTTATCTTCTTTTTTTCCCCCTCTCTTTGCCAGCAAGAGTTCAGCTAATCCTGCCTGACACGCACTTGGGAGCAGGACGTAGCACAGGACAAGCCAGACCTGTGTGAGTTAGACTCTCATCAGCTGGTTGTTACAGGGCCTGGCAATGCTGTTTCTAGGAGATGCAGAGCTGAAAAACATGCTTGTCTGCACTGAGGCCATCCCCACAGTCTGCAAAGGTTTCTGCTATATTTATGCATGAAATAATATATAAAAAGGAATTGTTTGACCTAAACTACTTTGGGAAAGGTCTTGCTGTGTATAAGCCTGCCTATGCCTTCAAATTTTTGGCTGGCTTACTTTAGTCTCGAGTGTTTGAGGAATGATTGATTGTTCTGGAAGCAAACTAAAAAGATAGATTTGAAGTTGTGAGCTCTCCAGGTCTAAAGAGCATTATGAGAGTAGGCATGTTTTAAGAGTACACATTGGAGTGCTTTAGCAGCTAAGTACAGGCAGCTGCTCTTTGCACAACTTTGTTTTCCTAGTTCACCCAGCTCATCTGTAGAAGAGGCTGATTTATATGCTGTCTCCACACATTTCCATACATGTGGTCAGAAGGGGGAGAAAGAACCTGCCTAACACAGCAAAGACACTGAAGTAATTTGCAGAAGAAGAGTGTAATTTAAGCAGGCGAATAGAATTCAGGGAAAAACACAAATGCATCTTAAATGATGGCTGCAACCTACAAACTTTCAGAGATTGAACTGCTGCCTTCCCTCATCTTTTACAGGTGTGCTTGCATCCTCTTGGCTGCTTTGTGCCCTACATAAATAATGAGCAGAGTCGTGCAATTCAAATGGTGACAGCAGTGCTGGTTTGACTCAGTTAGTCACAAAAGCATAAAACTTCTCAGCACGTGTTTTTTGGGAAGCTAATCATCAGTTTTTATTTCCAGAGTATTGTCATGATCTATTGCATTTTCTGGTACGTGACAGAGTCCAGTGACCAACTGGAATCTAATGGGGTCTACGTGAAGCTTGTATGTCTGTCTTATCACTGTGCTAGCACAGGGACCTGTTCATTCCTTTGTAACCGAATGAGCAAAGAGCTCAGAAACCCAAGTATTATAGGAATAGCTTTATTATCTTCAAACAATCTCATTATATTACAATTTATCCACCAATATGCAAAATTAGAAGTATTAAACTATTTCCATAAAATATTCAGGAATGAAGCATGTGTGTGTATATACATATACATTATTTAAATAGTGTTATTTAAACACTGACTAAGTTATTAAATGACTGTATGAAATGTTGATAATGGATGGGCTTATTTCACATTCAGGAAAGGACAGTGCAGATCCCAGGCTTCTGTATTTCCAGTACACGACACGGCTTTTAGAAATACCTTTTAACAAAACAGAACTCACAAGAAAAACCATTGCAGTTACTACATTCTTACCTACTGTGCATTTGGTCATACCAAGTATGCATAGAAGTTATTAACTATAAAGCACATGTAGCTGCTTCAAATGATGATCAGATTTAATTCCAGTTTTCTTGTCTCCAATTCTGGCTGTATTCAGGAATCCCCAGGCAAAATTCATGTCCATAAGCATGTAGAAAATAGGAGAAAAGTAACACGCATAGCTGAAAACCAAGTAAGCTTTTGTTTTTTAAAGCTGCCATAGCCAGATTTGGTGTATAAAGTAACATAACTGCGCCCAGAGACAGTGATTTCTTGTCCACTATCAACTGTAAAACATCTGAAAAATATACACTTGGAAAGCTCATCTCTCTTGACGTGTTTAACAACATATTCATAAGTGTATTGTTATGGCATCATTAACTATTCGTGTAAGTGGAGCCTGTGGGTCCACACTTTTTGATCAACTTGAAAAAAAAAAATCTCACTTTGCTTAGCAAAAACATACTTGAACAGTCATGTTTTCAAATAGCCCTGGCTTTAGCTGTTCCAAGATGATAAGCATAAAGTGAATTGGGGCTTGCGTGAGTACATACAGTGTAGTGGTGGCCGATCAGAAGTAAGTAAGCCCCAGCGAGGTTACAGTTAGCACCTGCACATCTACGTTACACTGAGCTTGTAGATTTTTGGTAGATTTTAAGGAGGCTGAGCACTGCTGCTTAAATTTTTGAACTGCATGTTACTGGCTTCCAGCTAACAACCAGACAATGCACAACGTCATACACACATTGAAAGTCCTTCTGAAAATTTGATGGTGGATAAAATAAAGTTTCTGTATACAGAGAGTTTGAAAAATAAATTCATGTTCTCCAAACCACACAAAGGCACTAGTTTACATTAAAGACTAATGTCCTGCAAAACTTCAGTCAAATAAAGGAAGCTATTTTAAGGTTAAAGTGGTGCTAAAACCCAGCTGTCACTAGTAACTTAAACCAGCCACACTGGGTTTTTCAGATTTAGTGGGGGAAAATGTTTTGCCTCAGGACGTACACGGGGGGAGTGAGTGTGTGTGTGGGGAGGCTCAGCCTTGAGCGAGTTTTTACAGCTGAGTTATAAACCTGGTTTATAACAGAAACTGGCAGACCCTAAAGTATGATAGAGTAGGTATTGATACACATGTTGTGTGTGCGGCAAAGATGTCTGTACGCACGCAATTTTTCCTTAATCTCTAATTTCTGGTTATTGAAAGTAAAGGATTTTGATTGAGCTATAGTCCAAGGCTGTTCCTTTTCACTTTATTTGTTTGCTAGAACACTTCCCTTCCAGCACTTGCATTTTGGCGAGGGAGCAGGAATGTTGTCAAGATTAGAAAAGTTGTTGGGCTTAACTTTGTTATCTCCTTCCTCCTCAAAAATTACATGTGTCTCCACGTGGTGTAGGTTACTGCAGAGAAAGCATTGCTTTCAAACCAGTAAGGGATTACTGTACTCACCGCAAATTAATTAAATCCTTTCCTCAAGGCTTTATTTTTCACCATGGTGAATTTGCTAATGAATACTTGGGCAAAATTTGGATCAACTACATATTGGTAAGTTTTTGTTATAGTTGGAGGGTGTTCGGTAGCTACAGGTTGCAGCGCTGGTGCTGGCGCGGTGCTGGGAGGGAGGTGGTAGGAGGTCTTTGTGATGTAGTCCACAAGGCGGTTGTACTGTTGCTCCGAAAGTCTCTCTCTAGCTCCATCTGCCTGGAATCAGGTAAGATAAAATGATTATTGAGTGACTGACAGTAACTGAACTCAGTAGCAAGGAAAAGAACTTCCACATTACTTTCTGTAGTTAAAAGTCTTCCTGGGATCTTTTCTACAACAGTTTACTGGGTGTTTTAATCAACAGTGTTTTCCCATAGCCCAGTGCTTGGTGGATTTGGACACTTTAGAGACGCTCTAACTCTTAGGAAATTCCAGCAGTACCTTTTGAGAATTTCAGGGGTGGACTTGCTCAAGAATCGATCTTTACAACTACTCTTTGTAGACAGGAAAAGCATCTGAACCCCTCTGAGAAAAATGCCAGTAGCTTCTGGTAGTGCAATCAGATAGCAATCCTCATTTGCAAAACATTTTTCTCACAAAATACAATTAAGGACATCCCATAGCTATATTCACACAGTTAAATTTAAGTCTTTAACTTGATTTGAAATAAAGACTAGAAGCTACCTTCCAGATAGATCTTCTATTTTCTGCTTCTGGCCACCAAAAAAGCCATTCTGGGTCAGAGGACCCACACAATTCCATTTTTTGAAACAAAAGGGTTTACTAAAGTTGGTTTGAGTGCATAGTTTCTGGAAAAGAAATGAAGGTGTCTGTGCAAGCTGACGTTTCCACCACCATGAGTTGGAAGGACTCCTCTGAAGAAATCCCTTTTTGCAGGCTGAAATATGTATATGTTCAAGGCTCTAGCAAGAGGGATACAAATAACCTACCTCTGGTGGGAAAACCACACCAAAACAAACACCGTCAACAGAAAGGTGGCGTCTGCCTTATGGTTCCAACCAGATAAAGTATTAGATGACAAGCCACGGGCAAACCTGGCTTTGGAAGAGCAATCTGCTCTGCCCTTTTCTTTTCTGAAGATGGCTGACTAGTTTGAGAAGGCAAAGGATACAAGCAGGCAACAAGCTAGTTGCATGGTTTCACAAAAATGTATTTCAGAGACACCACTCTGGATGCTGCAGTCAAACTGACTAGCAAAGTCAGTCAGAATAGAAGTTATTTCCAAAATATGATAACGAATAAAAAGGCACAAGCTAGCCCAGGGTGATGCTTTGATGCTTTCTTACTTCTACTTGGAGAACTGCTGATGAGTTTCATTTTTGTAGGGTCTAAAATGTCTTTCTTTGTTGGATGTAATGCTAAGGATTCAGACTCCTGTCTCCTGACTGTCTTTCAGGGAGGTTTACACATGGCTCACTAGATAGATGGGATGATATTTTCAAACTTTGTATTGGACTCATTTTAACATCCAGGATCAATATTTTGTCACAACTCTGGTCTGCAAGGCTCATATTAACAGAACCATTGCTTATTTGAAGAAAGAATTACTGTGATTGATCAATAGTGACAGATGTCACATCCAAATCAAAACAGTCCTCTCGGGTTTTTTTAACTATGCCTTTGGAGATGGATTTGTTGTTCAGCAAGTAGGAACCCTCCTGTTTTCAATCATCGCCACAAACATGCTAAAGGGAGCAGCCTCATGATCAAGCTAAGAAGCTCAAGGTTGGAGCCTGTGCCTAAAACAGCGGCAATGGTGAAACGGGCAGAGGAGAGTCTGCTTTCCGTGGATGACCTTAGAGGGAGGGAAAATCAGCAGGCAGAGTGCTGCAGCAGCCACACAGCTAACGGGAGAATCAGATCTGCAGTGTGGCAGCACAGAAAAAATTACCTCAAGCAGTCAGCCCATTTTGCCAGTTGAAAGGAGAGAAACACATTAAAGTAGCAGCTACGTAAACTAGATTTTAAGTTATGGGGTAAATCTTGCAAGTTGGTGGCTCCACATTTTTTCTTGATTTTTACTTCTAGGTAAAGCCCAGGGGAAGCTGTGTTACAGTTTTGCCTCCACACTGACTGTTACCAAAGAAGATGGAAACGGTGTTGGCATCCCCACTCACCTACTCTTGTGGAGCCATTCTTCATTCAGCCCCAGGCTATATTCCACAGATAAATCATAATTATTCAGGAGGAAATATTAACTGTACTTGGATGGTCTTCCAAAGTAACTGGGACCCTACTTCCTTCCAGATGACTTCATCTGCAACTGTCTGCTTCTCCAGCCAGTTTCAGTTTATCTTATATTGTCAGGACAACATCAGAAACTTAGAATTGCCGTTATTCTAAATTTTTTCCTAAATGGGACCTGACATTGCTACAAAGTGCCTCAGCCCACTACTCTGAATGGCTATAATGTTAATAACCAGATCATTTAATGAATCTAAATTCAAGTCAAAGATTGCTTAATGCATCTGCTAGATAAATCCTAAAGATATCATGTCCTTTCATGCTGGAAGGCTGCACTTTTCAGATAAGAATTCCAGAATTTTTCTAACAATTCTTCCCATTATGGCTTATAAAGAGTAAGTTTTCAGCAGCCCTAAGTAACCCTACAGTAGCTAGAGCATCCTTGTTCTGCAGATGGGATGCGTATGTAGCACTGATGGTCTGTCCTTTGTGCTCAGGGACTGAAGAAGGATGTCTTGTTCCTTTGGGTTTTTTTCCCCCCTGTACTGAAAAATCCAGAGACTGGTTTTCAGCTCCAAAGATGTAGCACTATCATGAAAACCCTGTTGTAGATCACCACAAAGAAATTCTGGAATATCTGAAATTCCAGGGCTCTTCAATTTTTTGCTGTCTTCTTGATGTTATGGGCTATACCAAGAGCAGCTGGAAGGGATGGCCTTTTGAATTTGACATCTGTCTGGAAGCAAGCAGCGTCTCAATTACTTTGGAAGATAATCCAGGTACAATTAATGCTTCCCTTTCAATAACAATGTTGTCAGTGCCAGAGTTTTCAAGAACCCATCCGGGCTATTCCTAGCCAGATGGATTAAGTTATATACTGTGGTAGTGAACAAACCATCAGGCAAACCTATTGCTGAAGGAGTCAAAATATGCTCTATAACATCTCTGGTGACTACAGCTGTAGAATAACTCATGTTTTGTTTCCTAATAGTTCCAAGAAGCTGAGGAAAGGGAAGGGGAGAAACTGTTTTGGGCAGAGCTGAAACAAAACTTTTGGCAATTATTTTTGTGAGCAATAAGACTAAAAAGTGGATTTTCATAATGTTGAAATGAAATGCTTCGATTTTTTGTAGTATTTCTAGGATCTCTGACTAAATTAATCAGAAAACCAGATATAATTTACATGTGGTAACATCACCTCTATTTTGCTAAACTCACAGTATTTCAGTTGACCTGACTAGGCATTTTCCAGCTAAAAATTCCAGCCATCTTTACTAATGTCATCATGTACAGATGTGTCTGCACTTCAGTCGAGGACATCTTCAGTGCAGCAAGGTGGCCTGCCATTAATATTTAGGAGTTGTGTCTATTTAGATGTAGGTCTGCAGCTCCGAGGCTGCTTGCCTGCACGTCACAGCTCACTGCTCTTGAGGTTCCTCTTCCTAATCACGCTCAAAGAGTCCTGTCTAAGCTCCTGTGGGGGAGCTGAAGGGGAGGCTCTGGCTCTCACCACCACCAGCGCTGCATGCAATACCCCAAGCACCACAGAGCTGACATCCTCAGCTGCAGAAAGGAAATGACTGAGTATGAAATCTCCCAATCCACTAAGGCAAAAAACTATGACAGACTTTAATTACAAAAGAATATTACATAACTCTAGGTAATTACTAAAACTTTATGAAGCGTTTGGAATCTTCTATTGTGGAGCTTTAGCATAAAAAAAAATCCACCAAACTTTCTTATTCTTGTCTGCCCTACTTTCAACTTGTCCTCCTTATAGCCCATTTCTTTAAGTTTTCACACATATTTCAGCATCAGCTTCTGCATTCTGAAGGAACACTTATGCCAGGTCTGTTTTGCAGAGCATCACCAGCCTTTGCTGTCTTACCATCATTGACTTCGCTCCACCTGGGGCACAGGCTCTCCTCACTGCTTTTATCATCCCATACATTTTCATCACACTCTCAGGAGCCCGTGGCAACAGAAAAGATTGTGTACTGAGGCTGAGTGGCTTAGGGCTTACAGCTCCTGGCATTGTTACGCCACTGGAGTACGAGTACCCTATTTCTATCCAGAACTTCAGAAAAAAACCCACGTATTTGGCCCAGTACCTCCAAAGCAGGCCACGTTTACTGGGTGCACAAGCACGTGTGTGTGGGAACACTGGACTCTGCACATGCCATACAGGGTTGTGCTGTGCATGTACAGCAGCCACTGGCCCAGGAGTCCTACACATTCCCAGCTGCAGCAGCTGCACAGACTGGAATTAGGCTCCCTATCCCTCACCTTATCCTCTCCCTGACAGACAGCCCCTCTGCTGCATCACCCCCTTGCAGCAACCTTTGGGCAAGCAGCCCTTCCCCCAGAGCAGCAGCCTACTCCTCACCCCCTGGATAACCAGATACAAAGACAAGAGCCATCGCATTACAGCCTAATACAAAAAATCTGGGCCGGTGCTGAAGTTAGGGTTAGGACAGGCTGAGTGCATCAAATGCCTTAGGGAGAACAAATTATCTTCCTCTTCCCTCCAGGACAGTAGCTCTGGACTGAGCAGGATAGTCTGGATTCAGTCTGCTGTGTGCCTCCAGCAACCACATGGCATTCATGGATAAAAAAGCTGAGCTTTGCCAGCTTGCATTGAAATTTAAGTAATGCCTCATGTAGCTCTGTGGTGAGAGAAGGCAACTTCAGTCAACAGCGCTCTGTGAGACTGAGGTTAGTGGAAAGACAATAAATGTAAATAGAGAATTCAGCACTAAAAAAAGCTTTCACAAAATAAATCCAAGTGCTGTCATGACACAGATGAAGTTCTTGCTGTGCTGGAATCAATGGTGACTTCAGCAAAGTTAGGATTTCATTGAAGGTGTTGAAGCTTTCCCTGCTTTTTGCAACACCTCATACTTCATGGGGCTTTACGTAGGCTCTTTTCTTCTATTTGAAACAGAGAAATTTCTGGTATAGCAGCCTATGGACTACCTGACACACTTTTATAAAAACAACAACTGGGATATGCGTGTTTGTTTTTGAAATGATCACTCATATGATTCCACTTGAGAATTTAATACAATAAACATTGTTTCCCGAAAGTGTAAAAATATAACATTCTTCTACCATTAAAAGAAGATAATTCATCCAAAACCTCAGTATTCAAATGACTTAGAGATCTTTCAATATGAAGATGAAGGATTTATGCTTTTACTGGCAAACACTTAGTGCATCAGTCTAAAAAGGAGCCGACCCTTTTAAACTTAGCCTTTGCAGAAGGAGGAAGATCTAAAGAAGCAAAAGTTAAGACACCACTGCTCTGGGAGTGACAAGGTAAGAAACATGCTGAAAGGAACATGCAGAAGCATCACTGAACTGTTAAAACAGAATTCACAGCAGAACAAAAAGAATGTTCTCACTGTGACTTTGTAGGTAGAGGCAGCAACACTGAGTTGCCAAACAATAAACACCTCCCACACAGGTAGTCCTGAGAATCTCCAGAAAAGTGGTGATGCTTACCAAGAACCTGGACTTGCTCTACTTTTTCCCTCAGAAAATTCCTTTACAGATATGAAAAGTCATGATGAATAAAAGGACAGAAGGGAGGAGACATGTCCTTCATCCAAAAGGCAACACACTGAATTACGAGGTGCGTGAAAAGAGCAGGTGCCCTGGTTTGGCACTCTGGCCTCTTGACCCAAAGGTGAGCGTGCTCAGTGCCAAAAGCATCATCATCATCAGTGTAACTTTATCTTTGAATGAAAATCACACTCAAGTCTTTACCTCCAAATCAGAAGGCACTCTCTGTTGTTTTAGCTGCACCTTCAGCAGGTCTTTTTGATGATCATCTTCCAGACAATCTATTTCAGTCACGGGGAATGCCTGCTGCTGTGTGTCTTCACTGATGCTGACCACGAAGAGCACCTCTGAGGTGAGCAGTAAGCAGCCTTCATGCTGCTGCCCCGATCCACTCACAATCATGACATCTAAGGCCATATGGACCTCTGGCCTTCCTAGAGATTGAAGCATTTTCCTGCATTATCAAGGAAGAAAAAAAAAAGAATGAGAAAAAGAAGGAAAACCAAAGTAGTCAGTGTTATGCATTGCATCCTCCAGGACTTCTTTTGATCGCTAATGTTTTTACTTAAGCCTGTAGCTATCACCTACAAATATAAAATAAGCCAGGGGGTATATTCCAAATCTCCATTACAAGATTTAAGATTTAGAGAACAAATGTGAAATTGTTACTTATCAGAACTCCTTAATCATTCACTGCAAAATTGGCCTAATAGTTGTGCTAGGTCAGCCTATTTCCCATCCTAATAGAAAAATTACCATGAGAAGCGGCTTACAAATACAGTGCAGAAAATAAAGCTATCTTCACTAGCAGCTGTTTCTGGAGATGTGCAGTATTTTTCTTGGGCTCGGTGCAATGATAAATAAGTAAGAACTCACTGAATGCCATTAAATAAAGATCAGCTCTGCAGTTCCAAAGCTGGAAGCAGATCAGCAGCCCATCATTTGCAGATTGGGTTTCTATGCACTACCTTTGTGTTTAATGTTCCTAAACAAACTGCCGTAACTCAGCCCTTCCTCAGGAAGCAGCCCGTTAACTTGACCACAGGCCAGAACCTATTAATAAACAATGTGGATGTAAAAATGAGCAAGTGTCTAAATAATTTTACCAGACGTATTTGACGTGGCTATTTGGAGCCTGCTCAACATGTTGATCATTTGGATGAGAGCGCTGCTTGGGAAGCTGAGAAAGTCCAGCTCCATGCAAAATACCTGTGGCAAGAGAATTTAAGTTTTTTAGTAGTTGTTTTCTACAAAGCAGTTACATGATGTAGTGATGTCATCTGTTTAGAGCAGTTCATAAAATAGTGCAGATCCGAAATGATGTCACAACTTTGGAAGTTATAGTCAAGATAATTCATTAAATATCACAATGCAAGAGTTATGCACTTAACCCTGGTGATCTTGCATTAGCAAGAAACAAAAAAACCCCACTGTGTGTTCTAAAACTCAGCCATACACTTGTAATCAAGAGAAACATAATGCTCCTGAGAGCCATCATTTCAGAGTAGGATCGGACACCTCGCTTGATTGATGTAAAAAAATCAAGCCGGTTATTAACTTTCTTGCTTAATATTAAAATGCTTCCACATACGTGTCACGGTCGGTACAAATTACAAGGCAAGTTTGCCTAGATACTGTATTTAAATGTTCAGTTACTTAATCCAGCTGTTAAACACAGATCCATATACATTTATGAGATCTCCCGGGGCATCTGGTTTATTGTGAATTCTTCTTTGTGCCAGCGCAGAATAGAGACTACAAGAAGCAGTTAAACAGGTTTCTAAACAGACTATTCAAAGCTGAAGATGATACAACATGTATGCATTCAGATGGCTTGTAAACTTCTACAGAAGAGGTATGATCATCAGAAAGAATGAGCGGGTTGCAAAAAAATTCACAAATTAAGTAGTTTTAAAAATTTTTACAAGACAGACAGGAAGTAGGTTAAGCAGCAAGCACTAGTGTTGTACGGTTTAGTGCAAAGTTACTCTTTCAATAAACAAAGAAATTTTCTTTTGTCTAATTAAGCATTCCATTGAAGCAAAAGGCATTTTTGCATAAGAGTGTCAATAACTTAGATTCCTTTTTACACAATGGATAATAATTTAAACAAAACATCAGCGCTGAAAAAAACCCTTTAATTTTTAGCACACATGTTGATGGTAATACTTAAAAGCAGCATCCCAGTTGTAACAGTTGGCTTACCGAAGTTCTCAGCATTATGTGAGTGAAAATGTTATTTACAGATGGAGAAAGAGAGAACATGTGTTTATTTCTGTGTGGTCCCCCACCCTTCGGTCCCCCCCAAGAGGCACGGTCCCACTTCCAATCCAGTTGTGGCTAAGAGTTAGTTGAACTCTTGTGTGTTTTCCTCTCACGCACTGTCAGCTATTATTGATACAGTTTTTATGTTTTTTCCTGGCTAACTCTTTTTGTCACATGTTCATGGAAAACATGATCTCTTGTATAGCGTATCTGTGAAGAAAAGTGTCCCTCTACTGTTACAAGCTCCTTGATAAAGACTGCAGCAGTATTAAATAAAGGAAGAATAATGCCATGGGCAGCAAAACCACCACTCAGCCAGCCGACAACAGACAAACGTTTCCAATTTTACCGATACGGTTTTTACACCGATGGGATGCATAATTCAGGAGAACAGTTATTATTTACACTAGCACAAACAAGATAAAGTTAATTTGAAAGAACTGCAATCGTTGTTCCATTATTTCTTTAGATAGATTGCTTCAAGCAATGAGTTCTGAATGTAATGGGAAGCATGGAAGCAATCTCCTGAACTGAAGTACTAGGAGAACTACTCATATTCTAATCAAGACATCACAAACATAAATACTGGTAGCGATTAAAGGCTTAAATCTTCAAGGTTTGTTCGCTGCAGTAAGTGAAGCAAAATTATTGACACATCAGTCCTTGTATCAACAGGTCTCTCTGCTTTTCTTCCCTGACTTCCCCCGCCCCCCTTCACATATCCAGACCAACAGCTTTGATTTATTGATACCAGAAACAAAGAAATCAGTGTATTTTGATATTTCATCTTTCATAGTTTTTGGTTGTCCTGATACTGACATTCACCACCACTGCCACAAAGTTCTTAGTCGAGCTGGAAAGCCCAACTCTGGTCGTTAAAAGGTTACCCGTGTATCTAAAAATGGGACTCTCTTCTCACAGCTCTCCAGACCAAAGGGGATGGTCCCACTACATGACTCACTTCTTTCTCCGGGAACATAACTCTCTCTTCGTGCAGAGATAGCACAACTCTTTCCTTGCCGTAAAAAAGCAATCTCAAAATAACACTCTAATTGGATATAGTGTTGCTCCAATACTTTTATGTCAAAAATTCTTTTGTACGCACATATGTTTCTGTAACTAATTCTACTGTATTCCAAGAATTACTTCATGCTTTCTGCATTCTGTGTTTCTGTGGCTGTACAACGCTGATCGGTAACACAAGAGAGAAGCACAACATGACGGTTTTTAAGAAAACGAGCACAACATTTATAGCTATTCAGCACTGGCATTTCTAAATCTTTCTCTAACTCACACAGCTACAAAGCCCAGTAAGCAGGTTGTATCTGAAGAGCATTTTCAAATTTAAATAGGAATGTTGAAAATGGAGAAACTCACCGTAACCTGTCTGGGAGACAAGCTCAGCTGCCCCTCCGATGGGCTTTGTGAAGACGCCCATGATTCCTTTCCCCACACCCGAGATGACCCCTCTGGCTTTGTGCCCGGCTGAAGCTTCGGCCTCGGACACTCGCTGAAAATTCTGCATCGGCTGATCCACAATCCCAGCGATTGCACCTGAAAAAACAAGAGTCCCAGTAATTAGTAAAGATTAATATCTCAGAATAAGAGGAGGCCTTACTACTGGACCTGGATGTTGCTTGGATTACAGACTGTATCCTACCCTTCTTACACAGATATTTAGCATGCAACCAATTATCTAAACAATGTATCAGCTTCAGTTTAAATTAAACCTCAACTACCTTTTATAAAATGTATTTTACTTTTTTAAACATTCAGATCACTTAACTTGACACTATATTTTAATCTTTCAACTATCACTAAATGCTTTTGCTGAGTCAGTTTAATTTAGCTCATTTTGTGTAGCAATTCTGAAAATACTGGGCTTGGAATAAAATCCACCCGTTCTAGAAGACTTGAGCTGTTATGGAAATGAGATTTTCATGTAAGCCTGAGATTGACTTCATGAAAATAAAAACTGCCTGTATTCAATAGATCATTTTTATATCCTCTTCCACTGCCAGAAATGTTCATAAGCTAATGCAACTTTTGATATATTACTAAGATTAACAGAATTAGACTTTGAGACTTTTTGTTACTTTTTTGTGAAAACGATCATATTTTACTTTAATGTGAATGGGTCAAACTTTTACAAGTGACATAGTGACCTTCCCAGCTTTTAGTATCAACAGAGAACTCTGACTTAAATCTTCCTAAATGTAAACAGGTATGCGAGGTGGTACATTTCTTTGATCTTGAGTTTACTCTACCCACTTAACCACAGACATGTCTCTAGTTATTGTAATTTTGATAGATAAGCTATTTGGAAGTTGCTAAGAGTACAAGGACTGGATAAAGTGACATCAGTTAGAAAAGGATCTGCCTTGATCCGAGGTTCTTTGCCCAGTGAAAAGCAAGTTTGCAAGCTGCTTGGCCAGCTCTTGGTTTGCACCTTCAGCTGCAAATATCAAGATAAAACTATTTAAGGAGTAGGACCCAGTGTCACCGTGGTAACCAGGCATTTTTACTGCAACCCGGACATCTTTGAAGATTCTGCTTTGTATGTGGAAGCAAATCCAGGCGTAATTCCACAGATCCAGACAATCACAGCCGAGGTATTTGGCCCTATGTGTTTACCAGCATGACATGCACTAGTCAGCTCGCTGCTAACCATTTCTCAGATGGTTCTAGTTACCATTACTGGATAAACAGAGAAGTTGCTGACTTTGAACAACAAGAACTAACATCGTACCAGTACACTGGTTTTCTGTCCAAAGAAAAGACAAGGATGAGAAGCAGCACACATTTTCCCAGATCCTTGTCCCTGGGATACGATCATACTATCTATCAGCACTTCAAGAAACTCGCCTCCCCCATAAATGCCTTCCTCTCCTCTTAAAGAGATTGCTTCCAACTTCTAGAGGTGTACTTTTACTAATAAACGTATAGGATTTCCCCAGAAAATGTTAGTGTATTTTTAATGTGCTCCCAGTTTTTATTGATATCAAGCAGTGAAGCTGAGTGTGCAGCTGAACGTTCACCCTTTGTCCTCAATGCCACGCCATGGAAATGATACAGCTTCCAATTCAATTCTGTTTCATTAGTACTTACCAGCTGCTCCTGCTGCTTGACTAAAATAATACCCCAACACCGCATTACACAATTGGGATTGTTCATCCAGTCTTTTCTTTTGTACAATTGTGATGCATTTGAAGGCAGGAAACAATACTTGGTGTTCTGCTAAGTCACAGTATTATGTTACCCTGTGACCTCCTTCACCCTATCTATCGAGGTCATCCACAGCAACTGCACTTTCAGAACAGAAGTTATTGCCTTATTAAATGTAATCCACCTAAGTCCTAGCACTAGTAAATTATTTACTGCAATACACTTGAGCAATGTTATAAGGTAATAATAAATAAGAGCCTACTCCAAAGGACCTGTGGTATGCTCCAGGCACTTCTCAGCTGGAATTAGGCCCAGAGGACAAGGAAACAGAATGGAAACTGCTGTGACTGTGTTATACAAGATTATTTATATAGTACCCCAAATAATACATAGCTTAATTACACAGTTTAGTACTTCCACACTTTGTGCTATTCTGCCATTTTATGCATGCTGTGAACTTGTCTGTGAAGCCATTGTTCTTTTGTACCTTGAATCCTTTTGTAAGACCTGCCTTTCTGCAAAACATATAACAAATGATCTTTTTTCCCTTTCTGCTCATCCTTTGTAATCTCTTATCCTGAACTGCAGCTCACTGATACCACTCATTCACATGTTGTGGTCATGCCCACAAATCACATAAGAAACTCTAACCTCACTCCTTACATTAAGGAGTGGCTGGTCCCACCACCTTTGCAGTGGGAAGCCAGATCTGTGCAGCTCCTCACTGTGTGCATCATGTGTGGGCAAAGGGAAAAAAAAAAAAAGTCTGAGCAACCTCAAAACCCAACAGCAGTGAGATAATGGTGAAATGATGACACCCACGTGAGGTTCACTGCATCTTCTAGCACCAGAAACTGTGAAGCAGATGTGCCCTGATGTCCATGTGCCTTCTTTCTTTCTAACATAAGGTTAGTGCTAGGAGAACCGAGCTGGATGGACTTAACTGTAAGGTCTTTTCCTCCAGATTTCAGTAGGGCATCGGGGAAGCAGAACATAGAATCACATGCAGTGGTTCTTCCTTTCCTGTTCCCATGTCTAGAGCCAGCTATGGTGTCCTACTGCTGTCCCTGTCCCTTCCCCAGTCCTTTATTTTATTTTTTTTTAATGAAACCATTCTCCATTTTTCTCTCCTTCCTTACCCTAGCCATTCAATTTTATATGCATGTCCACATATGTACACACAGATTATGCATGTATAAAGAAAACCTCAATAAAATTAAACACCAAAGCAACAAAACAAAAACATATTCGTCCATTACTGGACCAAAGAGGTTCCAGCAACACCGTAACATCTGCTAAACATCAGCTGGGGTGCACTCTGGTTAATATATGTTGCTCAGTAACCATAAAAAAGATACTTTGATAACTACAAAATTCAGATAGTTCAGAGTATATCACTGTATTACTTCAAGAAGAATTTGATTGTGGGCAGCAACTGATTCGTGTAGAGTCTGACAATGTTTGGTGAACGTAGTGCAGCTTACAGAACTTAGCAAAACTTGGGTTGCTTGCTGAAAAACTCTTTCAGACCAAGAAATAATAGGAAAAAATCTCCCAGCAGGAAAAACTGGCCATGCTTTGCCATGAAGCTAGAAGCCAGTCAAGCTGAAACTATTTTGCTTCCTTTTCTTTTCCCTGTTGTCCTTCAGGATTGCCGCAAGTGTTTTCACACCGAAACTACACTGAAGCATAGTCACATCACAGCAAACATCACATAAAAATACAGCTAAAAGAAAAGAGCACCTGTTGGTGTGCATTAATGTATTCATGGAATTAGTGTGTGGAATAACACACACCCTCAGGGTTAACACTGACCCTTAGCATCTCTCTTGCAGACAGGCAAACCTAGAGTGGCCCCGATGAAGTGACAGTTGCAGAGCAACTGAGTTGCAGAACAACCACCACCACCCTTAACAACAAAAACACGAGCTTCTGGAATCCAGGCTTTACCTTCTCTAGCAGTGCAGTTATACTGTCAGTCACTATTACTGTCAGTTCACTTTCTCTAAAAGCAGAAAAGAATAACTGAAATGTTAAGCACTTTTGCCATTGTGAAAACTGGCTTTTCTAGTATTTGTCAGCTTCTCTGTTATTCAGAAATGCTCAGATTCTTAAAAGGAGCTACTCCAACACAGTATTTTTCACTAGGACCAGTAGTTGAAAATAAATCCTATAGTTTCAGTATCCTCTTTTACATGGTTATAAATTATTATTTTAAGCTCGACTCCATCATGCAAAATGCAAAAGATAGTTCCTTGGTGGGGAATGCCAATCGCCTACAGATTTTAAATGCAATTTGACTGCATTTCTGTCTAATCATATAAACCCCCCCCACACCTATGGTAAGTTCTTGCTTCTTTTCACGCACAAACGTTACTCAAATGACTCAGAAGTGTATCCCAAATGAGAGAAGAAGATGACAGCCAGCCAAAGATAACAATCAAATCAAACAACACCCTGACAGTGCTTGAGTCATTTAAAATGAGACAGGACAAAGCACTTAAGAATGTACCACAGGGAACAACTTGCACTGAGGAGGAGACAAGAGTACATGATTTTGGCCCTGATTCAGCAAAGCTCTTAAGCACATGCTTAAGTGCTTTGCTGAATCAGGGCCACCATGAGCCAGATTTTCAGAAAAATCAGAAACGCAACTCTTCTTTCCGTGTAGACACCACAACGTATTGGTGAACTGGGGGCTTCTACATGCCTGTGCCTGGGCACAAAATGTGCATTTGCAATTGTTCAAGCTGCTCGCACGAGTCAGCTTTTACAAACGTGACAGTACTTTCACTATCCTAGAAACGTTTTTCACACTTCTCAATTTTACAATTAAAAAGTCACAGAAATTATGACTTCAAAGTATCTCAACCTCTGCATTCCTGTGCTGGTGTGAACTCCACCCTTGAGAAGGAAAGTAACATTACAGCTCTGCTTCGTTTCGTTACGTATGAAGAACCTGCAGTTATTTTTAGAGTAAGCCTGTTCGTGTTTACCCTGAACATTCCGGTGAAAGCAAGCAGCACCGTGGTACCTCCCTTCAAACACAACTGTTTTTTGGGGGGAAGCCACAATATTCTTTGAACTAAATGTTCAGAACAGAAACCGCTTTCTGCTGTATTTGTAAAAATGGAAATTGAGTTCTATTCATAATTTAGGTCTCAGCACAATTTACATCAGTGCTGCTGTGAATACAGAGAAAACACGCTTTTAAAAAATCAGCCTTAAAAAAAAAAAAAAAGCCTGATATAAATTCACTGGAATATTTCTGATTCCTTAGTGTCAGTGAGAGGTCCTATACTTGTCAAGTCCAGCTACAGAGTAACCGCAGCTATTTATCTGAATGCTTTGTTGCCTCCACTGCTAAGAACAGAGGTATTTAGCAGGGAGGAATCTCTAAATAATAGCAGCAGGAGTAAGAACAAGATCCTAGCCTGTGGAGGAGCACTGTTTAAATGCTAGTAGGGAGCTCTAGGTTTCTAATATGAAGTCTGATTTCCTAGGAAATCAGGGATGCCAAAATTCTAACTTTTCTTTGGTTTTGTTTTTAACTCAGGCATGATCCCACGACTGATTGCAGCCTGGTGTGCAGGGAGGAACAGGCATGGTGTACTTGTGCACGCATGTTAAAAGTTCCCAGTTTCCCGAACAGCAGAAACTTTGCCTTTTACAGCCAAGCTAGAAAGTTTTGCTCTTTAGTTCAGGCTGTACGGCCCTGAAGGCTCTGGTGTGTCGGGGACAGCCACCACGGTATCTGCTCTTTTATTAATAACTGAGCCAAGATCACCAAACCACTCCACCAGCCCACATTCACCAGGCTGACACAGTGCTTCTAAAAGTATAATCTTTCAACCAGCTACGCAACCTGACTGCCCTTAGCCCAATAAAACAAGAAGGAAAAATAAAACCTTCTCTGAACTGCCTTTGATTTGCAACACCAGTAATGGCTTACTATTGGGATAGTAGCTACTAATATATGAAATTTCTCCTCTATGTGCATTTCTCCCAGGACACTTGCTTGCCAGTTTACAGCCATTATCAAATGACAGTGCTTCACATCATCTAATGTTATTGCTTAAAATAATTTCCAGTAACTTAACCCAAACTTGTAACATTTTTACCACTTCCTCTTTGGGGCTTTCAGGGTTGCGGTTGCAAATTTAGGAGTTGTGTACACTACTGAAGATTAGGAAAGAGGACAAATCCTTTCAAGCTTCAGCTCTTCTAACCTTTTGCACTGGACTGCTTTTGGTCACTTTGATCTCTAAGGGATTCATGCTCTTTAATACATACTGAGGAACTCTGCCAAACAATACAGTTCTGCATTCCTTTGCTGTGTGACAAGTAAAAGTAACCTAGAAAATCCAGCCCCTTACCGCAAAACTTCTCGCGGAGATGGTTTGTTGTTTTTTTTTT
>VXBW01006074.1:1493406-1688619 GCA_013400375.1 Thinocorus orbignyianus | reverse complement strand
TCCCCAGTATGGGTTAGTTTTCAAATTTTTAGGTACTATTTTGAAATGGCCAGAGTAATCTTCACTTCTAATCGAACCATGGCTGCTTGATGAATATAATTACACCGAATCAGGATGATCTGGGTGTCTTTGTTAAAGTGGAATTCCTCATCGAAGCTTACTTAACATCTGCACTAAGTTCAAGTGGTTTTCAAACAAAACCAAGAATCCCCAATATCTACAGTGCAGCAAAACCAAGCAGGTTCAGAAGGCATTCCTATAACTCATTGGAAAGTAAACACCAGTGTGATGACGTCTGTATGCTGACTTAGTTATAAGTCACTCTGCCCAGCGCAGAATTATTCTTTTCTTCTCAGATATACATCATGCACCAATGAAAATACTATTTCATGAAAAGAGTGCAAACTTGTTCTGTAACTACAATTATTTTATCAGCAAAAGACATACTAAAAAGTGACTTAACCTTAATGAAAAGAAACTATCTCATATGCATACTCTGTGAGGCTATTTCAAAAGAAAATACTAAACAAACAGATTTTGCAATTATATCTCACATGGAGGAAAGGCTGGTGAGAAGATCAGAAAACAGTATTATTACCCAATTTGATATTTAATAGTACGTTACCTAGAAGGCTAATGCCTAAACGAGAGAGCCCCCGTCTCAGTCCTTCTCCCAGGCTCTCTGGAAGCTGCCTTCTCCATTCTTCTTGTCTGTTGTAATGCTCCTCATCCAGTGACAGCCTATCCATATTCCGAGCAAGACTTGTTGCCAGATTGGTAATTGACGTCAGTGTACCTAAATACACGGAGATATACATTTGGGTCTGGATCAAAATGCTTTAATTTAAAACATGAAGACATTCTATGCCTCACTGAAATACTGAGCTTACGAGCAGAACAGCAAGTCAATTGAAAAGTTGCCCATGTGTATCATGCTTTACTATTTGTTAAGCATTGCCACGCTGCTCCTACAGTCCCATGTCACGCCTTTTACATTACCCTGCACCAGGTTTCTCTGGCCGGTGGGAACAGCAGCTCATCCCAACATCCCTCTCCAGCTCACAAACGTCTGTAAGGCTGATCTAAGTGGAGCGGGGGGCAGGGGAGGCGATGGAAAGGTAAACAAATATTTACAGAAGGAGCTCAGCAGGACGTGTCCAGGGGGAGCCTGGAGAGCAGCGAGCGGCTGGGGCAGCCACGTTGCCGTCTCTGCGGGCGGCTGGAGCCACGCGATGGCACTGTGTGTACAGACTTCGCAAAACAAAAGCTGCTCCTGTTCTCAGGCCAGACCAGCCCCACTGTCAAAACCTATCCACGTACTTACACAGTTATGACAACTGTATCTACTTTTTTTTTTTTTCCCCTTGAAAAAAAAAAGAAATAATAAATATGATGAGGCGACACAGTGTAGAATTTCTGATGGTTAGCAGAAGTACAGAACACCTTTAATATTTCTGCAGTTATCACATGAAATACTGGCTGAGCCAATCTCTGTTTCCCACTGGGAGGTTTAAAATTCTGAAGTTTCTGAAACATTCTTACACACTGTAGTTAAGCGGTGATCTGTTTAATACATAAGCTGTTATATATGAGCTTTGTTACCCTCCCAGCATTTCGCTGCAGCCTAGCAAGCCAAACAAAGCTGCAAGCAATATTGTTTAAAACTTTAACACATCCTTTAACAACGCACGACAACAAAGCAGTAGTTGGAGCAACAAAGTGAAAGCTCTACCTTTGGAAATGTGTTTTACAAATGATGTTGTTCCTCTGGAAACTCCACTGACAAATGCTCCTGGGCCTCTGGTCAGCCCTTCATAAGGGAGCCTAAAGAAATCGGCTATGCCATTCCCTATGCTTCTCACCAGGCTTGCTGGGCTTCCGAGAATTTCCAAGGATCCGACAACCCAGCCTGTGTGGAGAAACAAGACACATGTTACGGCTGCAAAAACTGCAGAAGCAGCAGTTGTGAAAAGGTTATTCCCTAATTCTCTTTTTCACACTAGAATTCATCGCATTATGAACTTCCTTTGAGCAAAACACGGGAAATAACTCATCCACTATAAATTCAGAAACGGCAATCTTTCATACTTCGTAAATCAAAGAAATCCTTTTGGCAAACTCACAAATAGCTTTAGAATGACTTCCTTCCAGGAGCTTCCCGTATTTCTGCTAAAAGTGTCCTAGAGAGGCGGATGCTAGAGCCTCACAGCTACAGAGGAACGGGACTGCAAGTTCAGATCTCTGGGTCAGTTTTAGACGCTCTAAGGCAGCGTTGTGATTTCACATCCCTATGTGATAGAATTGTGACAGGGAGTTTACACTGATACAATGTACTGCTTTACCGGAGTGTGGAGGTCAATTGCTTGATGGAGTGTTAGGAAAGGGGATGCAGATTTTTGACAAGTGCTTAAGAAGTTATTTTAAATCCACCCCAACCCTTCTAAGCTGATCATTTTCTCTTAGAGTGCAGTGAAAGCCAGACAAATGTCTTTTGCTCAGTACAGTTGTGTAAACAGCAATGACATCTACATGCTGATTAGGTTACTCATAGGGGAGTATTCCTTATGCATATCCCAGGAGAGGTATCTGCGGATCTGGTTTCCTATATAAACGCAGGGTTGCCAGCAGCTTGCTGGATGGCTGAGCGCACAGCAATCTGTTGCTGGAAAGCTGTTTGCAGGTCTTGTCTTTCTCAGGCTGGTTGGCAGCAGATTTATTAGGGAAATAGTGCTGCATAACTACTTTTATTTTTTTCGGCAGCCCAGAGAGAGCTATTCAGAAAAGGCAATAAATGTTAAGTGGGAACTGCCTGGTCTTTGCGCCCCTGCACCATGAATTTCAAGTGGCACTGTCAGAGCGGCACAAGATGCGACAGGGCCAGGAGACTGAAAGATGGACAGATTGGCCTCCTGCTCTCCCACCAAGGGCCCTTGATCTGCGCTGCCCTCCTCATTCCCATCTTGTCACCGCGAACTCCTGCTATCCAGATGCTTTTCTTGTTTTCTAGTAACCCCTCCCAGTCACTTCTGTGGAAGGCTGAATCATGAAACTGAACAGAAGAGAAAATGTTACTCATATGAAATGAATTAATCTCATACTATCATTCTAAGCTCCCGGAATATCTACTATTCTTGTTGAATCTGTCCCACATTTCAGCCCTGGCAGGTTGAGAACTCCAGTATACATAGTACAAAAACTGGGAACTGCAGTGGACATAAGGGAGAGGGTGGGATGGACTATGAAAACAAAAAACAAGTACTATTGGCCACGCGACAAGCAGAGTGGCAACAAGCACTGTGGCCCTGCGGTGCCTGCCCTTGGGAGGAGTGTCCCCCTGGCAGTCCTTCCCTGCTGGGGACCAGGGGAAGCCAGCACTGGGCCTGCGACTCCCTCGCTGTAGTATTTTTAACAAATTATGCTTGCCACTGTGTGAAGTGATGAAAAGCTGGAGGGGTGGGGAGGTCTGTGCAGATGGAAGAGAGGCTCTTTCTGCTTTTTCTGATCAATAACGTTGCAATAATCCCTTACAAGCATATTTTTTCTTTTTAATTGCTGAATGTTCTTGGCATTCCTTGTCCTGAGGTAGTGATGTGACAGAAAAGGGCTGCATGACACTGCAGGTTAGTGCCTTCCTGCCCTGCGACACCCCAGGCAGGCACCACCAGGACAGACCAGGGGACACTCCAACTCCGCTCACCTGTTCGGTCAGCCAGCAGCCCCAGGAATGAAAACCAGAGTAAAACCAGGAACGAAACCAGTTAAACACAAAGCCGAAGGGTTGCCTGGTATCCCAGGTACTGACTGTTGCAGTCTGGCCCTGGCCTGTAGGCTCTCAGTTTTGGAAGCTCTGGAATGAGCACGCTCACTTTCGGAGAGCGCTTGGGAGGAACGTGGAGCCTGCAGCAAAGGGGACTCTCCCTGGCTGATGCCCAGAGCAAAAGCTCCTTGCTGCCAGCATGGACCACCCAACCCAAGGAGGAAGGTGTGGGAGTAAATTAGGAATAGAAATATGATGGATCAGGAATAATCCCTCAATTCACAAACTCTGTGCTGCATCTTACTTTGCAGAAATATAGTATTATATCAGGTTACCATTTCCCAAACTACGCTTCGTAATTATATCCACTAATATGAAATAATTAGGACTATATTAGCAGACAGCCACTGTATTTTGTTTATAGGCAACTACAGGGTTAGATCTGGCTAATACCAGTAATAATGTTAAATAGAAACCAACTTAATTAGAAAAAGATGGGAGATTTCCCTTGTAAATTTTGCTAATTTGAGACAAGCAATGTTCATTAGCACACTTGAATAGAAGTGTCCAGTCTCATTCACTGCTTACAAGACATGGATTCTGGCGCCCCTTTGCAACATATGGGGTAGCCTCATACACTGTCTTTAGCAGGCTTTGGGGTAAACCCTGCCCCCTCTCACAGGGCAGCAATGGTCCTGAACACAGCTAAGGGCAAAACAAGACTACATCTTGAAGCAGATAAACAAGACTTGAAGCATAAAGCACAGCTGTGTGGGAATACTGCTTGTGCAGATGCTACAACGATTTATGCATGGGGCAGTGGTGAGCAGAAGGGAGAGGGGGGTCAAACAACCCTTGTTTTGCAGATTAATGGGGTTAAAATGCAGGACAGTGAGGTCCTCTTCCATAAGAGACCAATCAAAGAAATGTAACTTGCCTCACGGTAAGGAAAGGACACAGGGTTTGCAGACCATATAAAGTTTTTTGCTTCATTTTTCCCCTCCTTTTTAACTCTGTTGACATAGTCAGCCTTTTGACAAGTGTCACAAACTCTTCAAAACACAAGCACATTCTTTGCCCAAGCAAACATTAATCAACACAATTCACCATTATAATCACGGTAACTCCTTTCCAAAAATACATTTTCATTTCAGCACTTTGAGTAGCATTTAAGTAGTAACTAAATATATGCTTATGTGTTTTCCCGAAGAGTAGTTCTGCTGATGCAAAACTTTTTCTTTCATATTTAAACCTGCTTGATTTCAGCTACATCATAAGCTCAAGAAGAGAAACAAGTGGCCTGTGCATTGCTGCACGCTGCAAGGGTAGCACAGGAGGAAAGACCAAGAGCAGGCTCAGGAATCCCACACTAGGCATATGTGCCTCACCTGGGATGTTGCAGATGAAAAGCCAGTATAACCCCAATTTCCTGCTGCAGTCTATCATCACTTGTATCACCACTCCTAGCCACTTGTGGGGAGAAACGTTCACACTGCGGACCATATTTGGCAACAGTTTCAACCTTAACTAGGAAGAAACAAGATCTCCCCTTTTGTACTACAGATTTGACTGTAAACCAAATCAAACAAGTAGTAAAAAGAAAAAAAAATTGCAAGTTTTGTAAGCAAAATAGCCCAATAAAATAACAAATTGGTGCACAATAGTGTACACAGTTGCCAAAATCAGCTATGCAAGTCAGGTATGCCACAGAGAAAGAACAGATCAGCATCTCTCTATTAGAAGTATGTCAAATGCACGCGTACAATTTTGGAAACCGTGCACAGAAATCGGGTCACAGCCATGCTTGCAGAACAAATGGAAGCCTCAGGATTGCAGAAAATCTGACCATTAGTACTGTGGGAAAATAAATCCCATGTTTCAGTGCAGAGAATATTACTTATGTGTGATCACAGAGGAGCATCCTGCTGTCTCAGGTACAAATTCTGTTCCACACTAAGACACAGCTGAGACCAAATTTTGTTACTTTTAAATTAGTATTTATGGCAAGGAGAATGTACCTGCTAACCTAATCGACTAATCGCTTACTATTGATCCTATATAGGCAAAAGCTAGTAACAGCAAAATTCATAGTTCTTGGATCAAAGGACAACAAACATCTGTGTGCCAGTTTAGCATGAAGGCTGCATGAAGAAAGACAGATTCCTAATCACAGACTGCAGCCAAAAGGAGTTTTAACAACAAAACAACATTCAGGGCTATAATTTACTTCTGAATGCAGAGCAACATGCTGAATAATTTGATTAAACGTAGTTTTGGGGAGTTTATGTGAGGAATGTGGGTTGATTCTGACTAGCTCTATAATGTAAAATGACAAAACCTAAGCCATCTAGAATACATTTTTATTCTGCGTTCAGAGTTTTGTAAAGCCTTCAGGCAGCTGGCTAACATTTAGCACAACTTTACAAATCTTCACTGGTGTCTGCTCAGCCATTTTATTTCCCTTTTGTCGTATGGCAGGACATGAAAGGTGTCTGAAAATATTATCAAACAGTGTTTGAGGAAAACAACAATTGTATGGCTCACATCTAGGTTATACAGCTTGAGAGACAATCACAGAACCCCAGTACCTAATAAAAATGCTATATGCTAGGGAAAAGTACTGACCTGCCCTGAAAAGTGCTCCAGCAGCATAATGCATGGCCAAGGCATGGACAAGTTGCCTGGCAGTAGTGAAGATGGGTCCTCTTTCAAAGACAGAAAAGGAGAGAGGGGTGTGATCCGAGGCTATATACAGTTTCAATGAAGCATGAATACTGACAAGGAGATTAACAGGTTGTATTGTTAATTTTCTTAACTTCACTGGCTTGACTAAAGCTCTTGCATGCTCTCTCACTTGTTCAGGCAGTATCAGGGTAATATCTGAAGTATTCATGGATTGACAAGCTGTTTTGTTTTCTGGAAGATATGTATCAAACAAAGTCTTAATGTAGTAAATAAACGTGTCTTCCACATACAGCCTAGCTGGTTTGAGCTCAAAGCTGAGGTCATTCACGTGAAACATGAAATTGTCTTCCTCAGAAAAAGCAACGCAGAATTTTATAAAGCAGTTTTCCTTATAGCTTTCCAAATCTTTGTTGCAAACAATGAGGTTGTTCACTCTGGACCACTGCACGGTCTCATTTTTCTCCCCTTGGCACAGCAGGACTGCAAAATGGAAATTGGATTTGCTGTACAACTGATTGTCCAGTTGCAAGTCTTCACAATACACTTGGAGACTATGAAATTGTGGGAGGCCTTCCATGGCATCCTGCTGGAACTCCTGTGACAGGGGTCTCAGGTGGTCGGTGGCTGGGGCCATGTGGAGGAAAACGTTGTCTGCTGTGAGACGCAGAAGTTCAGATGACACTTTATGGTTTGTAATATCATCAAATGCAGCAAGGCTTAACTGACTGATGAACATTTTCAATGACAGGGTCTGCTCTTGAGTTCTAGACAGGAAGGAAAAGAACTTTTATCACTTCATGTCTTATAAGTTCACTTGGCCCCTTGCTTTCTCCAAAAACTATCAGGAGAGACATTCTCTATAATACCTAGGAAACTCATTGTTCAAGTCCTGTTAATGTTAATGGGATCTAACAGCCATAATCACCACAGCGGGTACCACCTAGGGGGTCTTCTAAGAAATGGGATATTACACATCTATGCCAGGTTTCTCTTGCTTTCTTATCCATCAACACAACAGTTTGGACAGGAATGTCTCCATATACAGAGTAACTCCCAACTGGATTTGCAACAGAGTCAGATATTAAAGCAGACAGTTTTCTGACAACTTGTCATACAGCCTCAGCTGTTACAATATCTTCTGGGAGTCACTACTGATGATTACTATTACAGAGAATTCATTTCACATCACACGCAGTGAATACCCTCCAACAAAGCCACCACAGCATTTTCATACTGATAGCATTGAGGGCCTCCCGCGTTCCAGTGTTAACTGCCCATTGCCAATTTTAACTAGCAACGAGGCTGTTAGGTACTGTTGGATGACCAGTACCGTGGGGATTAATACTTAATTGCAGTGCAAATGAAAACAGTACAACAAATTCCACTCTAACTGTAACAGCATTGCTAGAGGCCAGGCATCCTGCACCCTGGAAATAGGTAGTGTTATAATTGTGCTTGAATGGAAGTAAGGAAAAAGTTGTGGTTTGTTATGGAGGTGGAGACAAGTCTTCCAAAGAAGAATATTATAATAAAGTACAGTTAATTACTGACTGTAAGATTATTTCTACAGACCTTGCATATCAATCTTCCTTCTAATTTTAGTGGGAGGTTATAAGAATAGAGATGGCAGGACCTAGATAAATACATTTTAAATTGATGAACACAATCAAAATTAATTATGATGGAAAATGTGGTGGTTTTTTTTTTTTAATGAACAACTCAGGACTTCTTTTTGTATCAGACATCTAGTGTTTATCCTAAAGTGACATGACTTCTGATGTTAGATTGTCCTTTTTTAGCTGTGATATACAAAGCATAACATATGGTCTAAACACACGCCACAGAGCATGCAGCAGTATTAAACAAAACAAACAGTTAAGCCAAGGTTCGTAAGTCAGTTAACACTCAGAAAGCTGACTAACCTCTCAGCACTGTTTTGCAAGGCTTTTTATCATCTTTTATGTGCTTTATGTACCTGCAGAGGTTGATCTCGACGGGTCCTGCTCTGCCTTCTGGGGCCAAGGTTATGACTATTGTTCCACACTGATGGGCAATGTCCACATAAACATAGCCAAAGCCAGTTAAGAACACAATCTAGTGGAGAGAGTTAAAAACATACGGAAAACTACTGAAATTACTATTTTTAACGTGCCATAATTTGAATCAATCCTATTAATGCCTTCTCATTGCTATCTTTACTTGAATCATGATACTGTTCAGGAAAAACAGAAACAGATTTCAATACTTCAGAAAATAACAGCTCTCATACTCAAAGTACTTCAATTGTACAGCAAGATGAAATTTGCACCTCACCCTTAAACTGTATAACTGAATACAATTTAATATAAAACTTTTTCTCCAGAGATAAGCAACACATGCAGGGGAGAAGTTATATGAGAAAAAAATAAATAGGAGATTTTAAATTTGTGATTTTGGATTAAGGAGAAAGGCATATTCCTGGAGCTCTGCAAAATCCCA
Organism: Thinocorus orbignyianus; assembly: GCA_013400375.1. Taxonomy (NCBI): domain Eukaryota; kingdom Metazoa; phylum Chordata; class Aves; order Ciconiiformes; family Thinocoridae; genus Thinocorus; species Thinocorus orbignyianus. Next base: position 1,679,699 of record VXBW01006074.1, on the reverse strand, counting down.
ACTTCTCTTCTAGAAAAGAAACTCTCAATTAACATTATGTTGCTATGCCCTAGCTCAGAGCTGGCAAGGTGAATAGCTGATAAGATGATCCAAAACACATGAAGACTTAAAAAAAATAAGTAACACAAAGACATGCTTAACAATTCAACATTGAATACATTTTAAAGCCATCTAAGCCAGTTTGGTGAGAACACCTTCTCAAGCAAGGTGCTCCCATAAAGAAATCGCAGAAGTCTACTGGAACACGTAGAATGTCTAAAAAGGCAGGAAAATGGGAACTTGACAACAGGTCTTGCTTACAGATGTACAATCTTTCACTTTTATATTATTAAATAAATGATTTCAATATAAGAAATATAAGAAGAATATGAAATATACATATAAAGAATCTTTTATCAGAACATAAAACATTAAGGTCTTTTCAGGTTTGGCAAACTCACGGGAGTTCTTGTTAGAGCAAGCTGGCTTCTGTTTTCTTGTAGGGCTACTATCAACACAATTGTTTACTAGATTGTAATGACAGACGCTGTAATTTAAAGGAATGCAAACTCAAGGAATAACAGAAAGATAATGAGCTAGCACAGGTAAAATAAACAGTTGTTTGTCTTGAAGAATCTTTACTGCTGATAACAAGCCACCAGAACAAAAAACACTTGGAAGTGTAGTAGGATCAGCACTTAAACTGATTCTCATTACACTATTTATACTGTACAGAGTGCATTCTTTTACTTATAATTAAATTTTGTTTATTGAATTATGTGTTATTCTTCTGAGAATTACATATAAGAGAATTTCTAATTTTGATGTCAGTTTTAATCCTTTGGTTATCTGAAAGACATCTGCAATCCTGCATGACAGAATTGGAGAAAAAAAGGACATTTACTGAATTTTCACTACACCCTCATTATTCTAATAAAACCCTCACTGATATTAAAGATCGGTAATTTTAATTCAAATTTCAGGTTATTTTCATGATATAGATAAATACCTTAATTTCAGTAGATAAATAAAATTTTCTTTCTAATAGAATATGAAGCACTGATCAGTCACTATGTAGCAAGAGTAAAATTACTCAAGAACCTTTAAATCCCGATTATTTCACAATCTAAACCAAGTTGTATGCAAAGCTATTAGCATATTCCTTATTTATACATCTTTATAGTTTTCTAAGAGAAAGACTGATGGAGACATTCTGGGGAAATTCTCTACGTGTAAACCTTAAAATTTCAATAACAGAAGGCTACACATTTTATTTGGGGAGTTCTTCAAGTAGACAATGATCCCCAAATGTTGTCTTAGCATCCAATTCCTTTTAGGAGCCAGATACTTATAAAGAACCCTGGTCTGGCATAACATTAATGACTGAAATCTGAAACCCTGCATTGCTTGACTGAATGAAACTGAACTACTTGCTATATAACATAACACTCAATAATCAAGAGCATTTTGTGATTGGTCCCCAGGGAAAACATCTGAAACTAGTATTTCTTTCAAAGAGCCAAGCAGTTTATGTTGATTCCATGTAAACTAATGACTTCAAAGATGGAAAAATTTCCCATCAAAAAGAATTACTCCAGTGAAGGAAGTTTTCATTTACCTCAAAACAGGAGAAAAATAACAGAAGGAAAGAAAAGGGGGTTTGTTGTATTTGAGAAAGACACATGTAGCTTCTGTGAAGACATAGAGGGAGAATGACAGTGACAATTCCTATAAGATGTGAAAATAGAAATCCTGTGATAATTAAGTTACCAACGTGAATGATTTTCCTGGATCCTCAGATTCTTTGCTTACCAGGGCCAGACATTTTCAGGACTGATTTTTCCAGGGAACATCAGGTTGATTAAAAAGAAGTAAAAAACTGTCAGTGCTAGAAAGCCTGTATTTTTGATGTAGCTATTTTTAAAAACAGGTAGTGAAGAAGGTAATCTGTACACTACAGCTTCCACAGCAAGGGGATTAGGAAGGAGAATTCCCAAGACTCAAATTAAAAAAAACCCAAACCAAGAGAAAGGATATGCTTATTGCAGAGGAACAATATACTGTGCCGTTCAGGAAGACAATCATTTATGCTGTGAATTAGGAAATAGTTAATAATGATTTACTTGTGTTCCTTGATTGTTGATGTCCACAAAATCACTCCATTCATTTTCTAATTCATCGGATGACATCACTTTCAGAAGAATGCTGGGCAATAAATCTCTTGTTTTGCAATCTGGATAACTGCAGACTTGATGGTAAAGTTCATGATGAACCGAACACCGAGCCGGAATCTTTCTACAATAAACTTCAAACTTTGGTGTATCTGAAATTATATAAAGTATACAAGATTAGGGCTTTCTAAAATCTGTATTAAATCAAAACTCAACTATGCTAAGTTTCTGCCTGAAATATTACTAAAAAAATAAAAACATTTCTATTGGTTGGAATTTTATGTGTTTGGGCTTTTTTCCTTTTCTTTCATGTCATTATGATTTGCATAATGTTCCACTGATCATTACATTAACATACTGTAACTGGAATTTTGGCAATATGTTGTGTGTCACATTTGCAAATCTGAGGAGATTTAAAGGCTCCATGGGACTGAGCTGATGTCCGCAAAACTCCACTAGTCTCCTAGAGCCAAGTCACCTTGACAGTTGGAACCAGGGAGACCCAAAAGCCCAGAGTCATGCAAGTTCATTCTCCCAACTCCATCACAAGGAGCTCCAATAGCTTCCAGGCTTCAGTATCTTCCAGAGTCTCTCACTTTAAGACAGACCTTTATGAGGTCTTGTAACCAGAAGATATACTGAACTGAACTTTGTATTAGAGGTACAGTAAAATAATGTATACTGCAGCAGTGCACTGTTTTTCATTAGTGCATGCTACCTACCTTTGAAGTTCTCTTTTACAAGCAATGGAACGGAGCACCTATTGTGGATAATTATACGAGGACTAGGATCTTCTGTAAGTGTCAGATATGTCACACCAAGATGCTCTTGATAAACCAGTGCTATAGCTCTAAAACAGAAGCAGATAGATTTGATTATGCATGTTTTGGATTAAATCTTTAGGTATTATTACTCTGAACAATTAAAAACACTCAAAACTAGCATCTGTAAGTTTCTTTATGCTCAAGTTCCAACTCCACAGATATTTATACGCATGCAGGCAAGCACGTATCTCCACTGAGTATTATATTTAGACAGAGGAACACGTGGAAATAGCATGAAAAACAACATTAGAGAAGAAATCACTTCATAGAGACTACTCATGAGTTAAATTGAGCACGTGTGTTTGCAAGATGAGAGCCTGAGCCAGCAGAGATTTATACTGAGCTAAAAACATGAGATTGTAAATCCAAATTTTCAATGTAAATCTTCAAAATTTTCCAGAAAAATTTGCACACATACTTCTCTGATGCACATGAAAGGTATTTTTAACAAATGCATAAATTTGTAACTGACTGCTCCCCTGGAACAACCCACAGTGCCAACACCCTTTCAAATGTTAATGCTATGGATCATCACTACATAAGCTTCCAAAATGAAAAAACATTAATTTGGTTCTACTCATTAGCTACATAAAATGCTTTCACACATTAGCACAAATTATTTTTTCCCTTGTGCAAATTTATTGCCAATTTCTAAAAAGCTTCACCTCACAGTGATTTTAAAAATACAAACAGTCTGAAAATCTGATTAGGAATACCAGATCCTCTGTGCCTGTCTCTGTATTATACGGAATTTTTTCCTTGTTTTTCACGTTTTAAACTTTTTTAAAACCTGAAGTCTGTGTGAGAATCTCTACTACCCACAATGACACCTTCTTAGACTCTCCAGAGGAACTATATGAAGGTTTGGATGGTATCAAGCACTTCAAGCAAGGGAAAGATCATATGGCTAGTAATATATACACTGATGTAGCTTCTCTCATTTCAGCAGATTGTTTCTTGTTTATAGCAGCATAACCATGAATAGGTTCAGATATCAGGTCTGAGAATTAAAGTTGGGCACCTGACAAGTCATTGGACTGTAATTTTAAACTAGTTGGATGCATTAGTTTGTAAGTGGAGTGCACATTTCGATATTTCAAGCCTTGAAACTTGGAAATCTTTCCTTGTTGTAGTCTCAAAATAGTTTCATCCCCTTTTTTGCTTTTCCTATTTATCCTCTTATTATTCTTACTAAAATATATTTTTACTTCTATAAACAAGCCCTAAATTTTTGTACTGTATTATTTCCTGCTGTCCTTGAACTCTTAAATTGTTACCTGCAAATTAAAAAAGACCATAGTCTTCAATATGAACTTTTCAAGCTCTTATTTTGTTCCCATGTGAAAAAATAGCAGTCCATACATTAAAAAAAAAGTACAACTTGTACACGGTCATAACATGAAACCATTTATAATAAAAGCATCGAAACCATCAAAAGATAACAATTTTTAAATTAAAGTAAGACTTGCCTCTACATATGGGGGGCATGTGTTACTTTGACTTTTGCATTAATCTCCTATGGTTTGTTACTGGCTGAGGCTTTATGGCAATAATTCGTGATTGTTCAGTGTACAGTACCTGGTATAAAATCCACTTTCACCACAGACCCCTGTGGGCACCGCCACGCTCTGCCTAGGAAACTCCTGTTTAATGACAGCTGGCAAGCTCCACAGCTCACAACTGCTGCCGCAGCTGCCAGGGCTGAAGCTCAGTAGCATGCGTTTTTCAGTGAGAGGAACCCCTTCAGCTAAGGAACCAGTGTCCCACATCAGGTCCCAGCAGGGCACAGCGCTCAGCATCTCACTGGTTGGTGTCCCAGCTGGGCTGACGCTGAACACTGTGCTGTCTGGTGAGTGGAAGTCCTGGAAAGAAAAAAGATGGTTGTAGCACAACATGCTGGCTCTGAACAGGAACTCTGCTTATGTCGATCTTGCACACAACAGTCTCAAGTAGCAAACTGACCACAACTAACTAAAGGTTGCACTAAGTCCATTACAGTGAAAGCCATTTGGCCAGATTCTGTCTCCAGGTGTACTTACACAGTTAACTGAGCACAATTATCTACAGTCCGCCCTCAGTTGCACAACATAACTCTACCAAAAGCAAGAGTTACAGTGCTGTAACATGACTGAGAGAAGAAAATCCATTTAATAGATACAAAACTAAGAATAGATTATAAGCCTCAACATTCTTCCAGCTTCCCATCCCAAATTCTGCCACAAAATGCGCTATGCATAATTGCGGGTACTGATGTGAAGAAAACTAATGCAGAAGGAAAACAATACAGAAACAGGGAACTTCAAAAATTTGTTTATTTGCCAACTCCTCTAGCAAGTTTAACCCTGAGAATTCTTTCCACATACTTTACAACAAATGTAATCTTCAATAGATATGTATAAATGGTTGATTAAAATATATTGACCATGCATACATTTTGGTTCCTGTAAGCTAGTCCCTAAATATACTGTGCAATTATTAGAAAACTGATATTCACGATTTGATGCAGTTCACTGAAATACATAAACTCTGGGCACGTCTCTAGTTCTGCAGCTTTGTTCAGATAACTGGAATCTTCCCAAAAGGATAACAAAAAGTTTTCAGCCTGCCCGGCCAATATACCTCTTTTATACGCAAACTCAGTAAAAATTCTGAGAACAATTTCAACAGCTACTACGGATTACACTGCCTATTTTACAGAAATGGCCATTAGTGCCTGAACAGATGGAGAACAGGCAGAACTAATTCTGCAACGTGCAAGAATCTCCTGCTTTGCACAGATTTCTGATGACAGTTAATTACTGGAGTTGAATTTACCCAGGATTCTCTCTTTTTAAATTAAAATGATATAAAATATTTTGTCATTATTATATCTAAAGATTTCTATTCAAGCTCTGCTATATGCAGTTGGGACCATACAAATCTAAACACCCATGTACTGCAGATGACAAAAACAGTATCCACAGTGCTTTACCTCTTCTCCTGAGTGAGGTTTGGAAATAGAAAGCTGTGGTCTATAATATATTTGGTATGATGTATCATTGATTATCGTTGTCTTATCTTCTATCTGTAGAATTTGTATACCTTGTCGAACCATTGAAGAAATGCAGAACTGACACAACTGTAAGATGATAAAAACAATGATGTCACACTCAGAACTACAAAAGGTAGTGACAGAAATGTCATTTTCTTATTAACTGTGGAAAACCTGTCTCTATTCATGCACTTCGTAAACGGAGCCACATCACACGCTTTTGAAATTGCATCTGTCAATGTTTTCCAAACCAGGCTCAGAACTCATTAATTCTTTTTCCAGGGGATACTGGATTATCTTGATGAGTGGGGTACAACAATTTTGGTGATCTAATTCTTTTAATTATGCTTCATACATTGTTTATACCCTCATCATGTTTTACATGTTTTAACATAATAAAGGAGCTTTCACACTGTATACATTTGATTGTTTTCATCTGCTATATGCCTTTGTTGTTAAATGATGAAGTTATAAATCATGATAATTTTCTTCTAACCTTTTGATGACCTGGAAATGCACCAAGTTTTATTTCAGCTTCAACAAAACCTTCTTCATCCAATGTTACTACTTCTCCATTATCGCTATCCTTCCATTTTGGGGAGGTTAGATTATGAGCCAATTTAATTGCCACTGATTTGTGCACAGTATTAGTGTTTGCCCAGTATATTCCAATTTGAAAAGCTTCCTGCAAGACAAAAACGATCGGTTATCACTTGTTGACTATTTCATACACTTCTACTAGTTTTAAATGCAGTTTCCGGTATGAAGTCCATCTCATTTCCTCCCTTTCTCCCTGTTTCTTTCCACATGGTACAAGGATAGATGAAATAACAATGCAGATATCAGACTAATCCTTCACAGTGGAATCAAGACGATAGTCTACACTGAGATGTGTTAAGAGGCAGACCTTTTGTCTATTAACAGACATACACAAGGGTAAAACAGATGACAAAATAAACAGAAAGCATCGGATTGTCCAATTGGAATTGACAAGATGCTGTGTCAAATTATTTTAATTCTTTTAAAAATAAAGAACATTTGGGTCATAATAAAAAAGCACATGCATGGCCAAGCTAAGGTATGTGAGAAGATCCACTACACAAAACTGTGAATTCAGGAAGGCAAGCATCCTAAAGAATCTTCCTCATTTGTAATTCACACTATGTCATTGTAAAACCTTTTTTGACAGCATACCAGCTATGCAACAACTCGACCCAAAGCATTCTCAAACCAAACATTCCTTTCAGGTTGTCAGCTTTCCTGCTGTGGTCACCCTTCCCAAGTGACAGGTTGGCACACCAGGGGCCAAGGTCTATACTTAGCCCTTATAGCAATGTACTCGGGCTGCTACATTATGTCCATGTTTCAGATTCATTGGCTGAATTGGGAGGAAGGACAGAAGTTTGCTGAATCAAATGGCATGCAGGTCTTCTTCCTACAGTGTCTTACAGACAATTTTTAACTACATATCTTCAAGCATGTTCTTCTTCAAACATTGCTATCAGGTCTGTTGTTCTACTCAATTGGTGGCTCAGTCGGGGTGGTAAATTTCTATTGTCATTTCTACTCCTCACCATATGACTTACAGACACAGTGACTGGAAAGTGGGAATCACCTGGATCAATAACCATTCTTCAAAATCAGAATGCTTAGCAGAACTGTACCTGTTAGCACGAATGTCAAAGTTACCTTGAAATTGGGGGGTATAATTACTTTCCCAGTAGGTACTTGAAGAACGATCTTCTCTCCTTCAAACAGCCAGAGATCCCACTTGGACTGATTGATAAGTAACGCCCAGGGCAGGAGTTCTATCAGCAGAGTTTTAACACACGGTTTCCACACTGACAGCTTTACCCGCATTGGGCTATCCCATTGGGAAAGTTGTTCATTGCTGTTCAGCAACAGATACAAAAATAAAGTCAAAGAAATAATGGATTCAAGATTACAAATGATAAGGCCCCACTTTCAGAAATCTGCAAGTTTTTTTCTAGTTTTGAAATAGAAAAACAATCTCCTTTAACCTTATCATTCTGGAACACACTAGGATGCAGAGAGACCTAGCTACATACAGGCTACATAGACGTAATAACCTCAACCTAAATTTAGCCAATTAAAGAAACACCTTAACAGAATTACCAATATCATTCGGAACTAAATTTGTGACTTTTGTGGTTGTAAAATCACATTTTTATTTTTTTCCCCAGTAACTCCTCCTACAGCAACTCCCTCTTTCTGCACTAAAACAGTTACTGGACAAACAACAACCTCTAGAGCTGCAGTAAAGATGGTGCATTAATAAAAAAATAGCTCCATTTTGTTTTAATCCTTGCTGATTCAATCTTCTCAGTGTAATCAAGGGCAGTCCCTAGGCTGACCTCAATTTTTCCCCACCTGCAACAGATTCTGCAGCTTACACACAGGAATCATGTAATTACTGAAAAATATTCAATGTTGATCACATATAGTCTTCCTGAACGTGATTTCAGTCCATTTGAAAAGGTAACGCAACAACCATGAAGAAGGTTTAGCAAAGAATTACCTGTCTGAATCCTTCCTATTATATGGCCATGCGGGCTGGAGAGGACTAGTGGTACCATAGAATTCAGACAGTATTTGGTTGATGTTGCCACCTGGTTGGGATTTAGTTGCTATCTGTTTAATTAATGCCGTTGAGATAGGGACTGCACACTCTGATGGATCATCTTCCTCCCTGTCATTGAAAACAGATTCAGTCACTTACACAACAAGATCAAATGTTAGTAGCGCTAACATTTTCTTTAATGAAACTTTGCAAGTGTGCTCTGCAGAAGAGAGCTCTCAAGGTAATCATGGATGAATCAATTTATGATGTCTAACAAGATCCTGAGCATTATCTGACATGCATGAATTTGTAATGACACTGTAATGACCTTTGTGTCTGAGACCTTAGAAACTCTTCAGTATTCTCAAGAAACATTTCAAGATAATTCAGGAATTTAGTTTTCAAAAAGCAAAAACGTGTACTGCTTACGCAAAAAAATGCCAATATGCTTAGGATAGTTATACCAAATCTAATATTTCCTACCATATCATTTCAGGCCACATGCACTTGTTCTGTTGTATCTCCTCTGTGTATGTCCTACTCTTGGAAGAAATGCCAAAACCCAGCAGCTAAAGTGTAAATTATTCCTTCTTTTTCATACTAATGAATCATTTTCAAGGAAAGCAAGTATTTTACCTGGCTTGAAATGTCAAGTGGTGCGTAAGATCAGGTTCTATATTTTGTAGTTCTTTCTCCTGTCCTTTCCCTGGAATCACTTGTGTTTCATTCAGTCCCAAACTCCTTTTCTCTAAATGTATGATAATTGGGTCTGGAAGATGGCTCCTTACAATGAAAAGCGGGCTGAAAACAATCTACAAAAAGAAAAGAATATACCAATTTAAGGCTAATTTTACTCCAGTATTACAACTGCCGAAACAAGATATTAATAAATCTTTAAAGTGGGTAATTCTGCCCATAATTTATTATATGACACGTAAAGCATAAACATTTAGAGTTCAGAGTCATTAAATGTACTCACTAATCGTTGCTGCACCTGAGAATTGGGCTCTAAAGTCAAAATTGTGCACCACACATATGTAATGGAATTCTTTGAAGATGGCACCTGTAAGCAGAGAGATCAGCAGCATTACACTAAAATTATTTCCGGATGATAATATCCAACATTTCATCATATCAAACAGAAGTCTAAACATAAATTCCCCAGGTTTCTCAGACATTTTCTGGCTACATTCCATATAACTATTTCTAATCATACCTGAATGACAGCGCTGTGTTCTGTATGTTTAGAACTTAGACACACGTCTTGGGACCAGTCTTCATCTCCTGTTGCTTTCACACTCAGCTCAGTGAGCTCATTGTTTTCCAGGACATATGAAGGTAACTTCTGCTTGGCTGCAAGGCAGTTGATGTGTTCTTTAACAACGGCCTGTCCATCCTGACTAATGTAATGCTGAACCACTTTCAGTTCAATACTTTCGGAAAGATAACTACAGACTGTCTGTCTTCCGCAGATTAGGATCTAAAACACAAAAATATGCAGTTCTTATATAAACAATTGTGAAAAAGAAAGGTCAAAATTTAATTATAGAGTGAAAACCTGTACAAGAATAATCTCCCTACTTTAGGTTTTCCCAAGCACTGCTGAAGGCAGTGAATGGTAAAACATTATTTTTATTGGCCAAATGTTATGTGCAATTTCACAGAAACTCAGGCATTAAAAGGCTTGAAATATTGCTAAGGCAATACCTGGGCTTGAAAGAAACATGTAACATATCCACTTTCATTCCCACTGAACTCAGCAACACTGCCCATGGCTGACATAGCTCTGGTTCGGATTTTGAGAGTACTGTTACACTCCTTGAATGCTGAGCCCTTTCTGAGCAGACACAGTAATACACTTCAGAAGAAAGGTTTCTACTGACACTTCACATCCCCATCACAACCCAGCCATTCAGACCTTTCAGTGTGTTTGCTGTTTTAAAGCTTATAATGACATTAAATGGGTGTACCGTATTTCTGTATTTAATTACGCCCTCCTAGCAAATGAGCAAATTAGACTCAAGAGATGTTGCTGTCCATCACAGACGAACTCTTCATCACAGAACATATATCTGACTTTTCCTAAGCTGTACCAAGGAACAGCATTCCATGTGTATCCCTGCTACAATCATCTTCATTTGCTTTTCATTAACAAGGGCGCACACGATAACTACAACCTACCAAACAAAATCTCAGCAGGGCTTTCAGTGACGCCAGGCACTGTTCTTGTCTGATCAGCTGTATTTCTGTTGCGCAACGTAAGGTGCTCTGCCATATCCATGAGCTGAACATGTCCACCACATGCTCTGGCTTCTGCCAATGCAGGCAGTATTATTACAGATCTCTTTACAAAGATAGTGTGTGAAAAGTTACTGCACAGCAGCCCATTTTCAAGTGCTAATTTGGTCTTGGTCATTACTTCTTTCTCTTTTAACAATACAAAGGCCTGAATAACAACCCAGAATAAGATATGAACAGTTTCTTAAAAAAAAAAAAAGTATAAATTCTGCTTCTGACGAGCTTAGAACATGCCTGAGTATGTTACTCAGCACTGTCAGAACTTAGAAACATGCAAAGGAATGTTCACTTGAACATGTAAAATATGTCGTGGTAATAAAGCTTTTAAATGCTAAGATCTATATGAAAGTTGAGTTGTAAAAACTCACGAAAACGCCCTCAAAAGACTGCTATACTTGTTTTTTTTGCAGATCCCAGTAGGAGAGAATAAATAATAAGGTGGCTAATTCATAAATAGACAGGAGTTTATATTACTCATGTTATTTTTTTCGAATTGCATCAAAAACTTACTTGCTTTTGCACTCCACTGAGCTGCTGAACTTTGATAATAAGTGATGCTGTCCGGCCTTTGTACTGAATGGTACGAATAAAGGTCCCTGCATTGTCCACACTGAATGGTTCAGACCACCGCCAGTTTCCCCAGCCTTCAATACAGATGTGTAACAGCTGGAAAGAAAGTAATTAGTACTTCAATATATAGCTGGAAAAAAAAAAAAAAGCAAGCCTTGCAGTAGGACAGGAATTCCCATGACAGAGAAAGTTTCCCAGTTTTAAAACTCAGCAATGCTAAGAACACCAGTTCTCTGAATGATCCACTTATTCTACGATTCTGTGATTTCGGATACAAACAGAAAAATCAACAATATCCTAACATGTCTCTGCATCATGCATTTATATAAATTACCTGTTTTAACACTGTATTTAGGATGGTAAAAATCCAGCATGCAACTCTTCCAAATAAAGGAGTATGCAGACTAGAGAGTATAAAACAGGAAAGAAGAGATTTTTTTATTTTTTTTTTTAGTGCCCTTGAAATTGTTCTAGAAACCCATCCTCTTTATTACCAGCAAGGTGATACGGAACACAAGTCCAGACCAGATTTTTGGCTGTCAGAATAAGACAGAAAATCACAAATACCCTTCCCTTCAAAATAAAGAAGGATGTAAATCTATTTGTATGTATAGTTGTACAGCTCACATATATGTGTGTGTTAAATGTAGAACGTAGCATAATGCTGAGAGATGGGAAACATTTCATTTCTTACACAAATGTGGTGGCAAGTTCAAGCTTGACTGCATGAGAAGAAATTTAACTGCATAATTATACTCCCTGTGTGATTTATTCCGGAAAAGGAGTGGCTTTTTTCCAGTTAAACTTAAATCACTTCCAGAGCAATATAGTCTTTCATCATTTGAAGAGCCTTTCATCCATTTACCCACCATACGCACTTACCTCTATCCCATGGAGATTCTTTAAGCCAGAGTAGTGAAAATTGGTACTGTTCCATGTAGGTCAATGAAGTTACATAAATTTACGCCAGCTGAAGATCTGGCTATTTAGCTCTGTATAGATCTTTTGTGGCTGTGCAAACTTAAGAATGTGAGTTATATATAAGGGATCAAAGCAGTAAGCATTCTGGGTAAAATTTATTCTTTGCAGAGGGCCAGCACAGAGCCTAAGCATCACTTAAGTCCTTTAAAACAGTTATATAAAGGCCTTGTGGGAATTCTCTCTTGAGGGTTGAATTTCACTCTGATTTTGGACATCTGTCATTAATTAATTTAAGTAATTGAGAACAGGATCAGGCCCAGAGTTTGATTATTTACACGAGCAAAAATTGAAACTTGTAAATAGTATGTTCTCCCATTACTTGTTTCCAAGAAGAGATAGCACTGACCATAGATCTGGCCAGTTGGACTTGGTGAATGGCTGGATGTTGGGGTTTTTTCATTGTTTTAAGAAACAACCGCAGCAACAACTTTCAAAGATATTACAACTCAGTAGCCTGTTTGCAATTTGTGGTATCCTCAGCACAAGTTACACACAGAACAATAACAACCATTCAGTGGGTGGCTTTTGAATTTGCAAGAGTGATGACTGTTGCATTCAGATTCAAATTAGTTTTAGGCTGGGAGCACAAAGGCTAATATGTGCCAGTGTGCACATGGGCATGCATCTGGAGGAGCACATGCGTGGGCACAGCTCTGGATTCAAGAATATGTTCATGGAAGCTGTGTACTAGGACACTCAAACTCATAAACAAACACGTAGCTTTGATTCTCAAGTATTGGTTACAGAAAAGGAAAGACAAAACAAACCCAAAAACTCCAACTGCAGTGGTTGGAATCAGTTCAGTTTCTTACAGAGGCAGCTGGGAATAAATCTCATCACATATGAAAATGAAGAGAAACAAGAAAACTGTTTACTTTGGAGAGACTGGTAGCTGGAAATGACAGCCAAATAATGAGAAAAGGTACTAAGTGGTCAGTCTTAGCTAGAAAGCACACAAAAAACAGTGCGCTCCAAAGACAGATGTCATATAAAAGCCATAACTGATGATTAGTAATTGTATGGAGCTCCAACATTAGGATATCTTCCACCCTGTGTAAACAGCTTTGCTCACGAGTTGAATGTTCCCAAGGAACATGCTGTCAGCTTTCCCTGAGCAGTCGTTAGCTCCCAAGTGCTGCCTTACTCATTTTCTTTGTAGCCCAATGATTAGTCTGCATTTAACTTCCCATTTCAGAAAGAAAAATAGGAAAGATCTATTATCATATATTGGTAGTTTCTTATTTTATAAACATACTATTTGTATACCAGTAAACGCTACATATAAAGGGAAGAGCCTTTGTAAGTTATTTTAAAGATATCTAATGTATTTGTATTAATGACATAACAATATAGGAATTGGGTACTGTGTAAGTTTACTTTCGAGCCAAGAAACTGCATTCCATGAAAGCGCAAAGGGATCTCTGGGTGAATCAGTTATTATCAGTTATAAGTGTGGGATTTCTGGAAAGCGTGGCTAGAAGTAATTAGCAAATGACACTAAGTGATATAGAGATACATGGCAGGAAATAATAATTGAAGTAATTCCAGAAAATTAAGTAATCAGGTGTTAACACTATTTTAGCAGAAGACATCATAATAGATGGTGTTAGATACTCAACAAGGCAGAGCTCTAATGTTATAAAATTGACCTAATAATACAGATTCATGGTAATTGCCATGTAACTCCCTTTCATTTATCAAGCTTTAAATAAATGCTAAGTATTTATTAGACCATCTGCTTAAAAAAAAGTTCAGCAAGTGTAGCTAAGTATGGCACATACATTAGAAGAAAAGAGAAGTCATTGCAAAAAGCTACAAAGAATATTCCATGGACTTCAAAAGCATTCTAACAAATGTAATCCAGTGATAAATGGCAATTTATAGCTTAGAGGGAATTTAAAACAGGCTATCTATTGTATATGTGAAGATAGACACTCATTTGTGCAACCATCTGATTTCTGCATTTTCTATTAGGGAAACATATCAACAGATAACACGCAGTTTTTTATTTTGACTAGACTTTGCTGGAGTTTGGCTTTGCAATTCTGAGCCATTATGGATTTCTGTTTTGAGAGGGAAAGAAACTGAAGATGAAGCTGCTCCTGCTGGAGCAAATGACTAGAAAAGCTGTATTATTTATCATGTCTCTTCACAGAATGTTTCTATGCACCCCTCAAAATTTACTTACGTTTTCAGCTAGATGCGTGAGTGAAGGATATGATCTGAGTAAATAAAGTTAAGTGTCATATGACAAGGCATGAAGACTAAAATGGGGGATTAAAAATGAGACTAAGAATGGAGCCTGTCCAGAAAAGGCAGCATTTCCCAGCTGTATAAGTAATCTAAAGCTCATGCTCTCAAAATGCTTAGTGATACAAATTTGATTTCTACTATGCTTGCAGATTCACCAAAGTTAATTTGGTTTAACTGTAGTTGGATTATATCTATCTTCCAGGTGAAACTAGAAAATGCTTTTTGGGAAGAATAAGGGTTACTACTCTCAACTCTAAGCGTCCAGGAGGAATCAAGCGAGGATCTGGTCAATGGTGTGGAAGCAGTTGATCACTTTAAAAAATACGAGATAGTAAGGTAAAAATTGTGATGATGAAGCAGCACAGAGCAAATAGGTAACTGGAAATGGGAGCTGAATTCTAGGACTTGAAGGTAAAGCAATTTTTAATTGAAAAATTAAAGGAGAAGGATGATCAGCATTTTTTGGCTGTGTTTTCAAGATACGAGGCAGCTCTTGACCAGGATTAGGATTTACAATAATAAAACCTATTAGCATTTCAGAAAACAGTTAATGAAAATTTCATTCTGCATATTGTCAGCTGCAGCAGCCACCAAATAAATTTGAATTTCAGTTTGGCTTCATTTGCGCATGGGACCTGGGAAACCTGACCAATTCTGCACCATTGTCCTTTATAAGACAGAAGGCCAGTATGGAGAACAAGAGAAAACAACTTCCAGCACCCCCATGCTGGCTAGTAGGCAAAAGATCATGCTCAGCAGAAGCTGCTGGAGGTGTTGTGAGCCTCAACACAACCTGCAAAGTAAGCCTGACCCTGGCAGGTAAAAACCAGCTCTATGCAGTGTGGAAAAGAAGAGTCTTTTGGTTAAGGAACAGTAACCAAATTATGAGGGTTCACATGATCCATGGATAACGTCAATCTTTGTCTTCCCCAGGTATTACCTAGAAAGTCAGTTACATATAATGCAATATAATATAACCAGTGATTTTTAAGGAAGGACCCCAAAGGAAAGCAACAATATATTTCTCAGTACTTGCACAGTGTAAAATAACATAAACTGTTTTCTTTTTTGGCCTGATGTTGTTTTGAAATGACCTGGGGAGGATTACGTAAAGTGCAAAAGGTTGTGCAGAGAATCTGTGACATCCCTAAACAATAAAACAGGAAAATATACCAATAATAACTGATATGTAAGTCAGTTTCCAGGTTTGAATCCACAGAGTACTGTATATCATCCTATACTTTATATAACCTAATACCTGAAAGAATGGCAACTTGGAAATAAATAACAATGAATTATGATCCTGCTGGAGATCAAATATAAATTAAAATTTGGCTTCAGTCTTTTTTTGTAAGAGAATGAGGAGGAGGTTCTTAAAGCTATTTCCAAATCTGCAGCTGCCTTTAAAAATTATGGTTATAAAATTCTAGCAGAAGTTGTCCTTTGCAGCACTATTTAAAATAAGAGAAGAAAACCTTTAAAGGGGTTCCTGTGAAGGTATTTATACTAACCACAGCTAGTATCTATTCAAGAATTTGTAAGCATAAATTCAGAACAGAAAAGCGAATGACAGAGATATTTTCTCTCAAATTCTAAGTAAGTAGCAGTAAAGTGACACATAGCTGTTTCAGGCATATTTACCTACTTTGATAAACCTATTTTGTTTATCACCAGTAACTTGGCCACATTCACATTGAAGTCATTGCCCAAATCAACATAGGAACTGGTTTTTACCCACTGCACCTGATACTTCAAATAAGGGCACTATGAAGCGAAAATGGGCTGTAATTATAACGCTGGGAGAAGACTCTGGAGAAAGCCTTGGGAGCTGCTACTTTTAATGCAGACTTCCCCTGTGCAACATTATGCTTTGCATAGAAATCAAAATAATGATTTTAGATCCACTATTCCTCGCTTCCTCAGAGGACTCTGCTGAGTTTGAGCACAGGGGAAACAACTAGTAACAACTAGCATGTTAGAGAAGATTTTTGCTGTTTGTTCACAAGCACACAATCTCTGCACAGGGGATTCTCAGATGGTTCTCACATAGCTGGTTTTTACATTTGCCAGGGATCCCTGGTGGGACCCTCCGACTGCCTACTGTCTTGCAAGACAGAATTCCTTAACTCTGAGTAAATTGCTAGGAAGATCTGATCTCTTCTAACTCCAGAGTTTCACCCTATGTATCATATGCTCCAGTTCTTCTCCTAAAAAACACAGCTGTCTTGGAGACAAACATGACTTTTGACATAACTGGGGCCCATCCCACAAAGCCACTTGAAGATCAAGATAAGGAGCGCAGGCTGGATCCAGTAATAATGTAGGAGCCAATGTTGTCTGTAGAGCACAGGAGTGATGTAGCTTCTCTTTCCTTTTAATGATATCTAACTTTCATTAAAATCTGCAAAAGGAACTCACAATGTCTGGCAACTTTTGCTAGAATTGCTTAGAGCCTCAAATATCATCAGTTTTGGACTTACCCCAGCTCTGAAAGGGACTATATAGTTGGGGGTGTCTTATCCCTAAAGAAGGTCAAAACCTCATGAAATCTGAGGAAAACACGGGGGACGGACTGAAATAGAAAAGCGAGCATTGGACCTCAGACTTATTACTGAAATATTAGCCAAACTAGCGAGACTTGGAGGAATCAGAGTGAAAGTTAAAAGGGAAAGGTTAGGTTCCCTGAAATGTAGAAGATCCGGGCTGGGAAAAAACGAAGGAAGGAAGGAGCTTTAAGTTAAGCCAAACAGTTGGAGGGACACAATCAATAGCTGATAAATCTAAATCTTTAGTGTGCTATAGCTGTTTTTGTAACATGGAAAAGTCAAACAATTTTTAATTGTAGCCTGTAGTAGCTTATTTAATATTAAAATTAACTCTAAATGTAAATAAGCATTATATAACTATCTGCTATTACAAAAATAACTTAATTTAGGTATATATATTTCATTGTGTTAAATAATTCAAAAGAGCAATTACTGTATCTCTCACTATGCCTAATTAGCAAACAAAAAATGGAGAATTTTATTGATGTGATGTGAAAGAAATACAATCCTTTTAAAACTATTTATTTTCATTTAACTGAACTGCCCTGCCATACTAAAAAAAACATTTTGCAGAGGTTAAATAAAGTATTTCATGGCAACCGCTGCTTCTTAGTGCCTGTGTAACAAGAAACATGAGCCAACCAAAGTTGTGCAAGTTGGTTTTCTTTCCCAGTAAGAGAATGTGGTATCTAAGACCTTGTCCTAACTCATTTTATCCCCAAGAGTAAGTCAAGTAAGTCAAGTATGAACTAATGCCTGGAGGGAAGTCCCTGACTCCAGAAGTATGGATTATTTCACATTTATCTTACAATCTGCTCTCAGAGTTCTTAAAATTCACTAACTTGGCAAGTAGGGAATTATCATGAGAAATGAAATAATTTCATAACTATGAAGTCATCTAGCATTCCATGAATATGACACTTGGAGGGTTTGTCCATGCTTGGGCATTATTCTGACCTTTGGATAATAAGCTGGTAGATAGCTTTGCATGGAAACAATTAGAAAAGTGCCATAGCATAATAGGGACAACCTGACGTATTAATTGAGTCGTTGTTTTCATTTCAAGGATTTGCATCAATCATTGAAAAAATTTACACGACTACATTTGCAATAATATTTAAACAAAGTTATTTCTTATGACCCAAAATGACAAAGGATTGTGCTGCTTAGATGAACGGTCTTTCTGAAGCATGCTAAACTTAGTGATTTGTGTTTAACATTAACCAAATGAACAAGGTTTATGTATGGATGCCAAGATTCTCCGACCTTTGTAAAGAAAGTTTCCTTCTACCTCAACAGCGTGTGGAAAGCCTGTGCTTCCATATGTTCTCAGTGAAATTACCTCACTGCTATTTTTTCGTCTCTAAATTTCCCAGGAAGAGACGGTTGTTGAAAAACATTAAAAGAGCAGAAATGGTCTTGAATTTTTTCCAAGGGCTGGGACAAGGGAGGTATAACCCTCCTACTAGAAGAGCCTGCTGGCCAGCAATGTGGTTGAGTCAGGAGTGAGCTGTTAACTTCACCATCTCCTGAGACATGAGAATCCAACATGACACTCCTGACTATTTATCAGCCCAATTCAGTGAATTTAAATCTGATCAGAGTAAAACAGAATGGGGAAACCCTTGGACATCACCATCTTTCAGCTGAAGAATGAACACCTGAAAAATGAATCTGAAGTTCCTACTGTCACCTCATCTACTTCCTAATGTGTGATTCGGTTTTCTGCTGGATTTTTCCACCTTTCATCCTGCACTTTTATTTTTCTTTCAATAAGAAACGTACATAGTGGCCACAAAAGTGGAATGTTTTGTACAGCCAAGGTCTGTGACCAAAAGCACAAGCTACTGATTAGTTTTAATATTTAAGTTCTCCAGGTGTCGCATGGTTAATGCCGTATGTTATGCTGGTGGTCTTTAGCAGCTCGGCTGCAACAGACAGTATCAGTAACAAGCTGCAATTTTAACTCTCCTAATTTTCACTTTGCTTGAAACAATCCTCATTTTCAAAACTCTTTCCAGTTTGCACCATTCTCAGAAGTACACCATTATCAGAACTAGCTAGAATGATAGTCAAAAAGAGGATTCTCTCAACTGAGTAATTTTATATAAGTAATCAGACAACAGCTAAGAAAGATTGTCAAGAGGAAAGCTAGTTCTGTTTTTATTTACATCTGCTTTAAGCATTTCCTTCTTTTCCCATGTGTTTATGAAGAGGTTTAAATGATTTTTTGGGCGCTTGCTAGGTGATAATTGGTTATGAAATATGGGTCATATTTCACTAACTTTCTACAAGCCTGGTTCTCACCCATTTGGGTTGCTGGTCCCTGGGCTGTGGCATAGCCACAGCATTTTGCTCGTATGAGAAAATATATCTTCTTTTTGAAGAAGGGAGGTACAGTACTCCGATGTCTCTAAGTCTCCAAAAGTCTCCCCCTGTGCACTATTACACCAGTGCATACCATTTATAACAACTCCTCTGTCACTGGGGTGAGATGGTCCTTTATTAGTCTGCCTTCCTCTGAACTTATGCCTTGACTTCAGTGTCAACTGGAACTGTTTACTCTGGCTTAATTTGCTCTGCATATATTACAGCATTCATGTAAAATTCAGTCATTTTGCATATCCATCAACTGACATATGAATGAAAAGCACAGTAAATTTGCCATCTCTGCTTCCCAGTGAAACTTGAAACTTGTCAGCAGTGAAAGTGGGCACAGCTCCTGTTTAGAGATCCCATCCAAACTTCACCTTCTTGCTGACATGCTAAGGCTGGTATTCTCTGAGTTAGGAACCCCTATTCGCTGTATTTCTCCTAGGACCTGTAAAAATATTAGTAACTCTTCAGTGCAGGACTGCTGCTCAGCAAGTGAGGTGACACAGGTCTCTAGTCTCTCACTCAGCAGGAGCTGGGTATATATTAAAAAGAGAGAAGAAATGGCTTTGATGTCTCATAAACACTATTTTTAGATTTTAATTCTTGTCCTATCTTGAATCAAGATGAAAAGTTCATTTTTCACCATCAGTCAAGAAAACCAACAATATGGTTTAATTGAAATATTTCCTGTTGATAATTTTAAAATATTTTATTTCACTTTCAATGTTTATCCTTAAAAGAAAACACCCCCAAACCAGAAACTGCATTATTTAAACTATCTAAGTGGGGTGTTCCTGACAATTTAAAATTTTTTCTAATGCAAGCACATGCTGAGTTGAGAGATTTGTCCAGTTTGACCCTGTTCTGCAAACAATTTCAGTGAACAGATGCTTCTGGTAAAAACAATTCATTAAAAAAATTCCCCAAACCTCTAATGTACATCACAGAAAACAGACACTGATCACTTAGTTATAAAAACCTGGCAAGCGATCCTCTTTTGCTTTTTTTCAGAAGCTTCAGTTTCCACGACCGCTCAAGTTTTACAGAAAGCGGTCGTGCACATCCAGTTCTACCCTGGAGTAGCTTCTAAACACTTCTGGCTTTCCTCACTCTTTGTTTACCTTTTCTCTCTGATGCAGCCCCAGCGTATGGCTCCTGAAGGAACCAGAGTGTTAGAGATAGTCGAACCCAGAGAGAAAATCCAGGAATGGCTGCATAAAGCCACCAGTCAGCTTTAGCAACTGCTGCAGTCGAAGGGCTGTTTCTGACATACCTGTGGGGACTTGTGCGAGCGCCAGCTGTACTGGTGACTGTGGAGACTAGCCAGCAAAATATTTTCATCGGTATCCACCTGGCCAAATCGCAGTGTCTCTTGTGTGTCGTTACAGATCACAAAATGGCTGAAGACCAACTCCTCTGCCTCAGGGCACTGGTTCTGAAAGGAAAGGGATATGAAAGCCAGTAAGCATCACATTAATTGTAAGACATTTGGCAGCTGTCTGCCTAGTGGTGACTGTTACAAGGCAGAAATGCTTCAAGATCTCTTGCCATTAGCTTTGGTCTCAGAGTACTCTACTCTCTGCAGAAACTAGTGTTCGGGTTTGACAAAAATGCCCTAACACTTAGCATATTTTCCCTTACGTTTCTGTAATGCAAATCCTGATGATTTAAAACCACAATAAAAACTAGATTTCCTGACTTATGTAAAAGACTTCAATGACATTAAAGTCAGTTAGAAATGACATGTCACACAGGGCAGGCAGGGCACTACTGGCTGAGCAGAGAGGCATGGAGAGGCTTCTCCATGGTTGACAACTGATCTCTCGGGTCAACAGGCTGCACTTCCTCTTCCCCAGCTGCTGCTTCTACTTTGAAATGTTGCTGTGGGTCAGCAGCAGAAGACTCTCTCCCTCCCGATACCACGACACTTAAACAAATAACTTAAGAAAAAGCAGGAGATGCAGGGAGAGTATTTTCACAGCTCCACGAGGACAGTTCAGAAACAAATCATGCAATTTGACAGGAAAATAGGAAAAAATCAAAACCTATCACAGTTTTTAAAAGTATTTTAGATTTTACAATACTTTTTCTCCTGCCTACAGCATCCTTCTGTCCCTTTCTTTCTGCTTTTCATCTGGCTGCTTGTCATCATGTTGACATGATGAGACTATATGATAGTCATAAAAATTACCAGAGCTACAGGTCTTCCGCCCCTGAAGGCACAAACTATAATCCCCTATACAGCAGAGGTCAAAGTGTGACTGACAATTTGATTTGGAGATCATCTCTCATATATTTCTGTCTTAGTCAGTACTGGGCTGGCACCTTCCACTTGCAAGCAACTATCTAGCAACCATAACAATTACTCCAGGAAAGCAACATTTAGATAGTCTTCACGCAATTTAATGGTTTAACACAAAGAATTCATCTTCTTGTGCTTTTCATTACCCCCTTTTTGACCCATCTTTCCCAGCACACACTTTTGACAATGCTTTCTTGTTGATTTGTTCCCTTCTCTCTACAATAGAGCCCAGCTGCTCTTCTCTCATCCTTTCTTCCATGACGTTTTCTCAAACTTATGGGACCTCCATGGTCTTTGGAGCCAGTCCTGTTTCCCCTTGCTTTCTCAGTGGACCTTTTAAATGGACATAATGAGCCTAGCACCTCCTCTGTCTGTGATCGTATACATCTCTAGTTCTTTGATAACAATGTGCCTGGAAGCCTGCAGAAATTCAGAGATCAAACAAGAGAGAGAGAAAAATACTTTCTCATAGATCCCTATGGATCCTTAGTTACACATAAAAAACCATTTGTTACATTGCTTGTAGCACACTGTTGGGTGATACACCTGGAACAGATTTTCCAAAAAGTGAAGTGTGCAAGGTATGTCAAGTTTAGCATCCTTGAATGCACATTTACCACCGTTTCTTAGCTTAAAAAGAACCTAAGGTGAAGGTTGTGATTCGTTTTGTGACTCAATGACAGAATAGTTGGCTGGGAGTGTCCCATGCAAAAAATTATTCACCCTAGGAATATTTAAGTATGAGACTATTTATATTAAAGTTTCTCTCCAAATCTCACAAATTCTTCTGCATAGGATGGAGTATCCTCTGTGAAACAAGACTCATGGGAGCATAACCAAAATCTCACTTTTTCAAAGTGGTAAAACTCATTACAGAACAACATGTACTGTATCACATTCAGTAGCAGATCTGGGTATGCTGAAGTCTGACATCTACAGTGCCCCTTCACAGTGCAGAGTTTATTTTGGCATTTTCTAGTGATGGATCTATGACTTTTTACTGTCATGCTGCCATACCCACATACCCATAAGTCTACCACAAATATATATATTTTCCTGTTACAGCTTTGCAAAATGTTTTGTTTGGATTTGTTTTTGGTTTTGGTTGTTTTTGGTTTTGTTTTGTTAAGGTTTTTTTTAAAGGGAGGATTTACTATCCATAGAGCTCAACCTGTTGTTATAGTCCAACCTAGATATAATCCCACAGGACTTTAAGAAAGTTTTTTACTCCCATACATTTTCTTGCTGCTTATGCACACACTGGAAGAATACCAGAAAATGACAAACTTCCTTCTTTTTACCTCACTATTACTGTCAAAATGGGAATTTGCATTTTCTGAAGGAAAAAAGGAATCTAGCAAGCTTCAGTTTTTTTTATCTTGAGTTTTTGGCATTCATAGAACTTCTAAATTGTACCGGGGCAATATTATCCCATTAGGAATTATTAATAGTCTTGCACAGCTTTTGGTACTGATGAATGACTGCCATCAATCATTAAACTGAAATGTTAGATTTGCTACTAGAATTAAGGGCTTTTAGCAGCAAGCTTCTAGCTAAGCAAAAGAGCTATTTTAAGCTCAACTTGGTAAGAGTTCCAAAGTTTTAACCAAGGAAACATCAAGATCTGCATGATAAGGAACTGTTCCATGCTGCCAGGCTTAAGAGAGAGCTATTGATGCCTCAAGTCTTGATAACGACAGCTGACTAAAGGATCATCAAGAAAGCCTGGGGATGCGTTAGCTCAGTATGGCAACTATGCACTGCACAGGTAAACGATCTAGGTAAACTCTTATGCTCCTTGCACTAAATGCAGGAGGTTTTTCCCAGAGCAACACCCATGCTTCTTGGTCCTTCGGGAGCTACAGCAGCTCCCTGCCCCCTTCACAGGGAACTGGATCCCAAATTTGCTGCTGAAGTCTGAAAATTGAAGTTTCTAGGGCAGTCGGAAAGGGAGGGAAAAAAAAATCAGCAAAAGGATAGAGTGAGGAAATCTTGATTGATAAAAGAGAGTGTAGAGAAACCAGACATAATAAAAACAAACCAAACTGGGCCATTTGTGTGGCAGCAATGCTGAAGGGCTGAATGATGACTCTAGAAGCTGAAAACACCTAAGTGTGCATTAGGAAAAAATTCCCTCTCTGAATTAAAACAGCAAATCAAAAGAATCAGCCAAAGATCAACAGCCTGAATCAGATACAGATTAGGGTCAGTTCTTGGGCGACAATTTCCTGCCCCTCTTTAGATCATTCTTCAGCTGTTCCTTTCTCTCAGAGAGGCCTGGAAAGCGTTTCTCCTTTATTGGGCTTTCAAATATTTTGTGAATTCTATTCAGAGAGGGGAAAAACATCCCACATAATACTAGTCACCAGGCTTTCCCTGTTTCAGGACCTTCTGCTCGCATCTCAGCTCACAGCTATTTCAAAGCAAAGATCTGGAAAAAAAAAACCCATAAAAACCTAGGCCTCTTTATATGCACAGTTATTTTCTGTGTGCTTCACAAGCTACCGAAGACCTGTGCAAACCTGCTCTCTCTCACACTAACATACGTGTGCGCTCTCTCTCGCTCTCTCTCTAGTAGCTTGTAATGTTTTTCGGACTGAAAGTCTTGAGCATTTTCTTATTTTCCTCAAAGTCCCTCTAAGAGAAAAGTACATTTTCCTCCTGATTGTTTAAACTTCATTCTCATGGCAGTATCCTGCCATGATCAGTTAGGAAGTTAAACTGAAGCTACATGCAAATTTTCTGCACCCTTTTCCTTTGTTCTTCGTGCTTGTGGTAGAAGGACGGAGAAACTCCTGTGATCACAGATGTCATTTTGTCTGATCCCAGCTCATTAACAAAATTTATGCAAGTGCCAACAGAAAGGCTAAGCACCACACAAACCTCGAGGAAAAGAAGTTCTAATGGTTTAAAACAAGTTTTAAACAGGAGCATTTATAACTTCTGAGGGGTTCAGGAAAACATTTGCAGCATGAGGCCACAAACAAATAAGTTTTTTCCCCAGGAATACTCACTTAGTACCATACCTGGGGAGCTGTTTTCTCAGCTGACCCTGTGTCTCTAGGTATCACAAAGCACTAATGCCATAAGGCAACTTGTGAAGGCTTAAATGCTCCCCAAAAGGGGCACTCACCAAGACCCCTGGTATATTCAGAGGAGATGTGCATTTTCTATCTCATTTGATACTCTATGTGTTATTATTAAATACAAAAACTAAACTAATAACAACCTTGAAGCTCCCTGCCTAGTTATTTGATTATCAAAACCATTACTTTAGCTTTGCATTTACATGTGCATTAGGCCGTTACTGCTTGTATTTTAACAGGGATTTGAGATCAGACAGTGAAATATGTCAAAAGGAGAACCTGTTTTTAAAAAGTGCTAATCCTCTCAGATTTTCAGCATGTGACTTAGAAGTATAAAGCAAGTTGTATGCCTAATGTTTTTTAGGCTTAATCTACTTTCAAAATGTTCAGAATTACTTAAACATGAAAAAATATCAGTCCAAACCTAGGAAACAAAGACACCGACAGAGGCTTCTGTTAATCCTGAACTCTTGACCTAAAGGTGCAGGGCCAAATTGTTTCATGCTTCATCTGTCCGTCCACTGACTACAACATCACTTGTTTCAGATATTAATCCAGTAAAAAATATGCGGAGAATTCAAATAACCTTTCCTGCTTATTAAATTCATGCTTCTAGTTGGCAGCATTTATTTTATATTTTGTGTGAACAGCAAACATCAAACAGCGTTTATCACTGGGCAATTCCTTCCCTCCCCATGCAGTGTGTGCCACCTCCCACCCTCAAATCTGGAGGTAAAGCCACATAGAAAACATCTTGGTAACAATTAATTTAATAAGCCATTTTGAACATACTTGCGTGTTAACTGTTCCCTAATTTCAAAGCATAGCTAGTTTTTAATCTCAAATACTCAGGGCTAGATACCCACCACATCAGAACATGGTGGCAAGCACCCTTGACATGAGAGGAAACGAGAAAATTACAGCAACAATTACAGAAGTATATCCTCCTGTGGCTCATGTTAACATTGCCAAATCCATGTATAAATCAGTACCAACTATTCATAGAATGTACCTGTCAGCAATATACTATGCGACATATGGCTCTACTTAATCAAATATACAATTCCATTTTTTCAACTCAGAATATTCCTTCAAGGCACAGAGTAGTCAGTCAGTCAGTCACACTGTGATGTGGTTTAAAACATTTAAATATTTATGCACCATATTTTATTTATATGTATAGCTATGTCTGAGAGATTTTTTTTTCTTCCATCCTAAGAAGAAACTGACCTTTCTGAAGGCCATTTTGCAGTAGTTGCCACACATGTCTTAGATGAGGAACTAGTACTAAGTCAGGAATATTTGGGGTTTAAACAGCCTACCAAGGACTCTCTTATACTTTCTATGTTTGTTTTTTATTAAAAGCATTGTTCAAAATATGACAAAAACCAGAAATTGGAGCTACAAAGATTTTTGTTCACATTGATATTTGAGCCAGCTGTAAAGATTTAAATCACACTAGATCTTGTTTTATGAATGTCCTTTTGCAACAAGAAAACCATGGAATGCCCTTAAAAAAGAATTTTTTGATATAAACCAGATGTTTTATCCTTTTTTGGGGGCTTTGTTATTGTAGTGCCATGATAGGTAATTAATTCCCAGGCTCCACATAGGTCTTCAGGCAGATGAAGAGAATGATTTGATTTCAAGGCTACAGTGGAGTAAGGGAATTACAGGCCTTCGAGGGGTCATTGCAGAAGCAAGGTTCCTTACACTGGGACTGACTTCAGCCATTAATGCTGCTTGCACAGAATGTAATGTGAAACTAGTGTTGAACTTGAATAAGGATAAAAGTAGTAGCTGGAAACAATATGTTGTTGCAATAAGCAAAGACTGAGCTGTGCTTACTCACCATGCATCACTTACCTTTTCATAAATTAATGGAATATTATGCACTTCAAGACCAAGACTCTTGATTACTCTGATAAAAATCCTTGTAGTTTCACTGAAACTCAGGAAGCTCTGACTACATTTACCTTTACATATAGCATTCACTGTCTCCTAATTTTAATTGGTATCATGGAAATAATGTTTATTGGTAAAAAACATTTTTAGTGTAAATAAGCTTTTCTAACTTGGAATATTTGTAATGAATACAGTTGGTATTCTAATTTGCTATTAAAGGAATCACAATAGCTACATTTTTTTCTCCCCATTCTATTTGCATACCTGCTGCCAAGCTTGAATTGCTGTATTTAGAGAATGAAGTGCATATTGGCCAAAGCTGATGAAAATGGGGTCCACCATTACTGTGCAGTCCAATAGCCGTCCTGCTGTGCCTCTGGAAATAGCAAACTGCCCCCAGATTTTGAAAGGTTTCACAACACTCTGCATAGTCACGTTTCGGCACTCCAGAAGTTTACAGTCAGCTTGGGTTGAAAACTGGATCTCCTGGAACATCGACTCATCACTCCACTGACGAAGATATACGTGAGGCTCATCAAAGGAAATTATCATATATTCTAGTTCAGATGGTATGTTCTTATCAGATAAAAATGGCTGAAGAAACTTTGGTGGTGCTGAACAGGGAAAGAACAAGAGTAGAACATCACCATTGACACATTCTGTAGGTTTTTGTAAATTGTGTTTTAGCTGCTTGTACATATGATGAAAACAAGTAAAATTCATAAAAGAGAAATCTGAAATTAATCCTGTTCACACTGTTTATTAGATGTAAAATAGAACTGTAATTAGTAGCAGCTGCAAACAAAAAAAAATATCTGCAAGTCAAAATCCTTTCATGGTAAACAGACCAATCAGCCAAACTGCTTTACCTACACACTGCACAATTTTTCAGATTGCCATTTGGAGCAGAAACCATATTTCTGTGATAACTTTTGCTACAGTATATCTATATGATATTCCACACATAGCGCATTACAAATACGATAAAAATTAGCAATATAATATTTGCTGACATATGACTGTGCAGGCTAACAGGCTCCACAATGAAAATTATCTTTGCTGCAATTACAGAGTTCAAGACCACAAACCCACTGAGAAGCAACGTCTAAATCCACAATACCAGAAATTAAATAAAACAGTATCCTGAGACTAAAGCATGGGAAATGTATCATAAAAAAGATTTTATCGCATTCACCGAAGTCTCAGTCCTGCAAAGTGCTGAGCCCTGTGGTAGCAGACACTGCAAGGCACGTACACCACTTGTGTAACATTAAGCACGCAAATATTTCCATTTATGTTATTATTTATGTTGCTGGAACCACTCACATACTTAAAATTAGCATATGCTCAAGTGCTCTACAGCTTTGGAACCAAAACACTCATCACTTTCCAGGATCAAGCCCTATTATTCTAGAAATGCACGATGGATACAATAAGCTTTGTGCTCCCTTCACGTATGGCGGCACAACGGAGCCCCAAACTTAAGGGCCTTTAGGTGCTGTAACATGAACAACAGCAGCATCAGCATAAACTCAGTCACCGTTGAAAAATGAAACAGCTGGGTTTGATTTTAATCCATTTTTTTGCTTTTTCCAGTATGTGTAATTTTAAAGATCAAGCATCTGGAATTTGAGTGTAATAGTGAGGAAGATTATGTACTGATAGAGGTAGCCGATAGACAAGAAATTATTTGCTAGACATTGAGCATCTGTCTTAGTATGATTTGATAATGAATATATTACAATACTTGCAGAAACACAAAAACTACTCATGAAGAGAGCTGCCCCTGTCAAAGTTATCTAACATATTTGCTCATCTTCCATGGAAAGCATTCCTGGCATTTGAAAATCAGACAATAATCTAAAGATCTCTTGGAATGTATTTGCCATTAATGCAATGACAGAGAGCAGTGAACAAAAACAGATGTAGCTCCAAAAGTGATCATAATTGAAATAGCAGTTAAATCTGCAGTTCTCAGAGCTCTTCCAAGGAATTCTTACTAAGGGGGTTACAAAATCTTCAAATATTTTAATAGTGCTGTTAATACACTGGAAAATTTAAAAGATCAAATTCATTCACTAAGATGGCTCAAAACTGAAGTGGCACCTGCTGTCACTAATCAGACTCCGAAAACCGGATGGCTTCTACAGTTACCCATTCCGGAGGGAGGAAGGGGAGAGATCAGCCAGCCCCACTGCCTACCGTATGTACTTTCTCAACACACAGAAGTCATCAGTTTTACCCTGAAGTCTGTGCCACTAATGGCAACTGGTGATAATTTATTTCTAGAATGCCTGTTTGAATGAGGAAATGGGGACTACAGACAGCAAACCAGCAATTAAGCAGCATGTATGAACTACGTACGCTTTTATTGTTCTACGTAAAGGAGTACATACCTGTGCCTAGTTGATCGAGATGATGGCAGAGGTGGACTTCCAAATATGTAAACTGGACCAAAACACTTAGTGATGGCACAAACCAAGGAGTAAAACAGGAGTCAACCCGGGTACAGGCTGCTAATGCCGTGGGGGTTACAAGCTGATCACATGCACTTTGTGAGCCAGATTCGCTTTCCGAGCTGCAGAAGGTAGATAACAAAGTAGTAGTTCACACTTCCCGGATTTTATCGCTTCACAGTAAGACATGACATGTGCCATGTTGGTTTTCAGACACAGCCAGTGCCATTGTTTCGGTCACAGCCAGTGCCAACTGCTAACGTTAGTATACATACTTTTTCCCAAGCAGAACATAGCGGACAAAAGTGCAATCCAACACCTTTATCACACTGCACATTCAATTTACAAACTGAAACACCTGAATGCAAACCGCATTTACAGAAATAAAGCCAAACCGTACCAGGTATCTTTAATTTTTGAAATAGGGAAACAGAGCACATTAACATTATTAAAGCTATAATAATGAGTTGAAAGTTAAGCTGGCCAAGAGAACGATTTATTTTATTTTATTTTAAGGAACCAACTCACAACCATCAAACTACTCCTACTCATAAACCCCGTACCTTTTAGCTTTCTTTCTTTTGCTCTTCTCATTCTACAGCCATAATTTAAAAAGAATCTCTGACTGTGATATGCTCAGCCTGGGGCCTTTGACTAGCACCTATTACAACATTTTAATATACATTTAAGATGTCACCCCACTGATTTTTTTCTCCTAGCCGTACTTCTGACGCCATGAACTTCCAAGCATTATCTTTCAGTCTCTGGAGAGAAACTAACACTACATCGCAATTCTATAGGTTGCTAAGATACCACTTAAGTACAAATAAACTTTCTCATTTAATCCAACTCTACCCTTAATGTTCCTTATTCTCACTCCCTTTGCAGTTTGGCACTAAAGAGTTTTAGTTTCAAAACATAGATTTGATTCAAGAAAACTAAGTTCACATCCTCAGACAAAAACAACTTTTATTTTTAAAATAAAATTTAATGAAGGATTAACTAATGCCAACTTACTATTTTTGACATAAAATAATTAGCTTTTATAAAGCGCCATGAATAAATTTCCGTAGACATTTTAAAGACCTTTTAAATCCAAACATAAGTTTAAATTTGAACTGTGCCTTTCAAAGCAGCGTGTTTTAGGCTTTTAGGACAAAATTTTTCACCACTAATGTGTATTACTGCAAAATTGTGTGCAAATAGAGTAGGTACTTGAAAAGTTCAGCTGCACATGTGTAGAATTCCATGGATAGGTAAATTTATCAGTATTATTTTGTGTTAGGAACTAGCTAGTACGGTATTTATTTGCGGAGCTTAAATCCAACTTTAGATTTGTGGACATAAATCAAAATATTCGTGCAGCAGTAAAACCCAACTAAAATTAGCTAACTATCAAAGAATCAAGACAGGATATCAAGAATGGGTTAGGTCAGAGGATAATGAAAGACAAGTCACTTAACCAGATTTTCAGCTGCTTTCCTGTGCTTTTCCTCTTCAAATTGCCTGTTCACATTTCAAAAACAGTGTTGTAGGTCTTCTGAAAAGTGGAATCTTTGGAAATAAAATTATTCTTTGGGCTCACATGATAAAACATCTATGTGAGTGGACCAGAGTCAGAGAAAAAGAAGGCTTTTCTTCGTTCCATCATGGATATTCCTTAGATGGAAGCAAATCCAAAGTCACCAAAATCCATATGGTGATTTAGACCATCAAATACCTTGGAATCTGTGAAACTGGTTAGTTTTCTCAGAATAACTGTCAGTATTTTAAGATTTTTTTGCTCACTGCAGTTTGATTAGAAAAAGAATTTCAGGGACATATGGAATAAAAAAGCATAAAGGGGTGCAAACAAATGTTAACCAAACTATGAGGAACTTATAATTACACTTTATATTCTGAATTAAGACTTAGTTTGTACAAACACCTATAACTAGCTGCAGTAAAAAGGAAGGACATTTAGTTCTGAAATTATAAAATTATTTTCCTTGGAAAAATATTCCTTGAGTCACCTATCCCTGAATCAACATTTTAATGTCCTAAGATACATTATTTTGGAGATGGATGTTTTCATAGAATAAAAATTAAACAAAACTCCCAAAATTCTTATTTAGTCAAATTTTATATACCTGCTTTTTACTTATTAAGCATTTCAGCGTGATGGGACCTTTGTCATCTCTCATTCATAACCACAATGGTTATAGGGCAACATGACATGCTTGAGGAAACATGGAAGGAGCTTCACACCAGGGAAATACTTTAAAGCATTTAGCTGTACTTGGCTCTGATTTTTCTGTCCGACAAGCAGAAGATCAAGCCAAGGTAATATCGTGGAACTTGAGATGTTGGTAACAAAAAGACTGAAAACTGCCTTTTGTTTCCTCACGGAGGAAACCTTAGAAACTAGAAAGGCCCACCACTGAAAGGATTCCCTAGCAAACTTCACAGTCCAACAACACGCTTGAAAAAACAGCCAGAGAGAAACAGCAAACCAGGGTGGGACAATGTTGCTCCCTGGGACAGAACTGGCCTTACATCATCTCCTGTGGTTGGGAGGGATAAGTGCTGGCAGTGGAGGACTGAGAGGAGCAGGACAATGTAGGCTAAATGCCATTTTAAAGGGAAAGTCACTCTAAGATCACCCTCTAGAAATCATCTGAAAAGAGATGCGACAAGGATTCTTTCACCACTGTTTTCCTGTCTGATCAGACTTTGTCAAGTATTCTTGTCTTATCTACGCAGGGGTCCATTTGATTTTTAGTCAACCAGGTATGCTATCCAGAAATATAGCCCCAAGTAAAAATACAGTGACAGTATAAACCAGCTACAGTATAACATATACTAAGAGCAGTGTGAAAATTACTATACTATTGCCTTAAAAAAGAAATGTAGTAAGAGATCATAATATTGAGGTGGAGAATTTTAAAGGGGGACTGTAGACCTTGCAATCACTAGCACGACCCTTTGATTTCAAACCAAATCCCATCAAAAATTTTGGCCTAGGCGGACTTCCATCAGACCTTTAGGGACTGCTACTTTCCCCTTTTACCTTGTACAGAGCACAGAAATTAAAGGCAAAGTCCTCCATCACATGCTGTACACAAACAGAAAACAAAGCAGCACCAGCTGGAAACCCAGGGCACTTTCTATTAAGTCTTGGGGAACAATAGTAGAAGCATTAATATCATAGAGGTAGATTTAATTGTGAAATCAAAACATGCACCAAATGAATACAATATAAAAAAAACCCACATTCTCTTGGTTTATTTGGAGCTACAAAATGCAGTGTAGAGTGTCCACAACTCTTCAGCTGGGGAGAAAATGAATAAGTAGTTTCTACAGCTTTGTGTTTGGCACAAGATGCTGAGGGATGGGTGTAACAAAACCAGGGGAAATTCTAAATAAAACTGACATGACTTTAATGGTATAAATTTCTTTTTTCTTTTTTTTTTGTAATTCTGTGAAATATGAGAATTTTTAAAATGGAAAATACCTACATTCTAAGTCGTTAACTATAATAAAGTATGATAGTTTCACATCATGCAAAACAGTTCAAGTTAAATATATGGCAACTGGGAACAATGACTTAACAGTGACCTGCATTATTCTTGTTATTTTAAGAGTGGAATATTTAAACCAAAACTGCCATTTGTGATGAAACCGCAACATGGGAAAATATCCACTGGGAAGAAGAAAGAGACCACTTAACTCATTTAATTTATGACTCAAATGCTGGTCTGAACCCAAATTGTTAGAGGTCAAAATCCAGTACATCATCTACTTTAAATAAAAGCTAAAACAATTAGCAAGAAACATGATCATGATTCCTCACTTAAATTTTTAAAAAGTAGCAATTTAAGGCTTATTTAAAAGTTTTTGTACTTGTTTCATGGTTTATATCTTAAGGCATTTTCAATTACTATTTCACATCAGTATGTCAGTAATTATAAAAATACTGTTTATATTACACAGGAGATGCACAAATATATAAAACATCTTGCAACGTAAACCATTTAAACAAAGAATGATAAACCCCCTAAGCAGACCAGCAAGGGGGTTTAGTGCCTCACCACCCAAAACAGAACTTCAAATAAAAGTAATTTTGATTATAATTTCTAGTCCTGCAACATGAAAATGCAACCTATAAAAATAATTTATTCTATGATAATTTCCTTTTAATCCCCCATTTTAAGGTCTTCTATAAACAGTAATTTATGCCATATATGATTCGTTCCATAAAAACCCAAGGGGATCCTAAATTATTTCACTTACAACTTCAGATTTGTTCATTCATTGAGTAAACATTCATAAATATTCACTCAAACCTTATTCATTCATTGAATAATGAACGGTCTACAAAATCCTCAAAAACAAACAACATACATATATATACTATGTCCTTAACCAAATAACCCCTTGAGTTTTATATTTCTAATTACTTCCTGATCAATGTCAGAAAGAGCTTGCATGTTGCAGGATCTGGATCATGACATCTCTGCGTATTCCCATATTCACTATTGGTTGATACCCTTCAGCCTGCCAGCTACTGCTCAACATATCACACGTCATCTCACAAATGTTTTTGTTTGCCTGTCATGTAAGTTTTATACTTTATAACTGATACTAGGAATCAGTAATAAAGTACTTAAAGGATCAGTTCTCTGGTATTAATAATTAGCATATCATAAAGATTACCACAAAAAAAACCACTGCAGAATTTGAAGGAAAAAATATTATCATTGACCAACAGCTGCGTGCATATGGCAGCTGTTAGAGTCTGACCCAAAATAGAAGATCAAATTAAGAAAATAAACTTCAACAAGATTAAGCACTTTTATACTTTAAAACTAATAGTGAATTAAATTTGCTGTTCAGTCATACATCTACGGCATGTCAATGCTGCAACATAAGATCACCATGCGTCTCCAGGAAAACTGAGATTCCACTTCTATACTGTCTTCACTTCTTGCTCTCATTCACAGTGAATTACTAGCTACCCTTGAGTCCCCTGTCTAACACTCGGCGCTGGCTTTAAGCACAGCTCCTTGTGGCTCTTCTCACAAGCCTAAAATCTCATGTTAAATACTTGCTTTAGGAACAAGCCTAATATTGAAATTTACCATGACATGGGGTAGTTTCTCCCTCAAGACCAAAAAAGTTCGGGATTTTTTTGTCAAGTAGAATCCAGAATACATTTTAGGATGCTTGGTCACAATAAAATATCCATACTGGTAGCCATGTGTTAGTTTGATGAAGATAGAGCCACAGTTTCAGCAAAGCTACTGCCAATATGAATTTCCTATGTCACTAAAGGGCCTAGAAAGGTTGGTCTTCTCTGCAGGTCCACTGTATCTGTCACCATCTCCTAAACCAGGCTTCCCTTTAAACATAACATGATCCTTTAGGGCTTACCTATTACCTCAAACTTGCTCTGCAGCTTTAACTATATGTATTTCAGTGCTCGTGAACTATCTCAAAACCTACAGGTCAGTAGCATCATGACTGGCATGATTTGCTTGGTCTCCGAAAAAAAGATAGTGTGCCTCCAACACCATAGTTCAAAGTCTCATCTCTGAGGAATAACTGCTCTTTTTCTGACATGTTAAATTTCTTTACGAAGTATCATTCCAGGATTGTCAGGACTAATTCTTTCTCACCAGTCTTTCCTGCAGTTATTGTTAAGAGGATTTGCAGTACAGCCTTGTTTGAAACTAGTATAAAGAGAGATCATTTTGAATTTCTTCCGAAACCATGGCTGAGACAGGGAATATGATCTTCTGTCTTTTCTGATTGAAACTGGAGGTTTTCCTTGTGTATCCTCTTAGGTTTCTGGCCTCTGGATGTAGTTGCCCCTGACCTACATGAATCTTTAACCTTACAGTCTACTGTTCATGTAGGTGTAAACTACACCTCTTAAAACTATTTATAAATTCCTCAGGCCACCAAAAGTATTGGGACTAGTGACTGTGCAGTCTCCACAAACGTGCCTAAGGAGCTGGCAGCTCATAACACCTCCCCTTGGCTTCCCTCTTTCTCTTCTGTTTCTCTATCCCTAATTCAGTGAGCTACTAATGCTTCAGTTCAGTTCCTGTTGTTTCAGTTGCAGTTTCTGTTTTAGCTTTATCATACACACAATCTGGAGGACATAACGCTTCTAATATAATTGATGTGGACAGAGCAATTGTCTTCTTTGGAGCCTTCTGGTACCATTAGGATGTATCTACTCCTTTATAACTAGACACACTGATACCACTGAGGATGCTCCATAGCAAGTCTGCAGCCTCCCAGGTGAAAACACACAAGTTCATACCTTCTAGGTTAGTGAATTCATGTTATGCTGTAAAATGTTTCTGAGGTTAATCACAGCCCAAACTAGTTTGTTTGTTTGTTTATTTTAATTATTTGTATTTCAATTTAACTCTAGCCTCTTTCTGAGTTATTACTATTCTTTAGCTTATAGGAGCTCCCCGAATGAAACACTGCATATAGTGATGAACCCTTTTCGAGCAGAAAACAATAAACATAATTGCAGTGCCAAATGGCTTGATGAAAAAAAATCTACTAAATTTCACTACTTCATTTTCAGTTCCCACTGAGTTCACATTTCTGTGGTGTTAAGCTGACCAGGAAGGCAATTTTGCCAAGGTCCCACATTCAAAGGAATTAACCTTGTCTAAAACACTTAACTTCTCAATGATGAAAATGCATTCTTTCACAATTAACATCAAGAAATCATTTCCAACCTGATACTATTAATGGAAACCAGATGTTTAATTTTCTTCATTGATTTTGTTAGCCATGTTTGTATTTCCTGATTTCTCTGAATTCTGCAGCTTCATGTAACATGTATGTGGATGCTACGGACTCATTCAAGCATGTGTCAAAGGCAGCAACAATAAGCAAATACCAATGATCCCACAGGGTCCTTCTGGGTTTTCCACTCTAACTATAAAATGTTAAGAAGGTCTTCAAAAGCAACTCTGCTGCTGTTTGTGGAGCGAATTTGTAATAATTTCTTCTTATTCTACATATTAACCAAAAATGTGTGAGTGCAAGTACAGTGAATATCTGTCATTGTACATTGTTTCCAGCTGTAAACATAACAAAAAACGTATCCCCAGTGTTTGAAAATGCCAATTAGACTTTTTACTGTTTGCATAGTAAGCAATCTGTGTGAATAATAATGTAATGCTCTTGAAGTACTAAAGTTTTGTTTAATATATTTAAAATAGACACTAGGCTTATTTTAGTCACTGACTTGCACCGAGGACACAATAGAGGCGAGGTATGGGGGGGGGCGGTGCATGAAAGGAGAATGTTTGCTATTTACTATTATGTTATACAATGGACTGTGCTTCAGCCTTCTTTTGTTAATTAACTAATTTGACTGCCTTGTGCAGCTAAGAGGTTTCAGGATACAGCCTGTTTGTCTTCACTTTTCAGTAATCCTTGTGTTCAGAAATGAATATGACGCTGCCAGGCTGCCTGCAAATCTAAAGAACTCTTTCAGTGCACATTCCATACTCTTGTGTGAAGGTGAACTACAGCGTGAGGCACATTTAAGACCAGTGACTCCTACTGCTTATGAAAACAGTAACTTATTTCCTAATTCTCTGGGAAAAGAACTCTCAAGAGTATAGCATTAGATTTCTGTTTTTCCCTCCTCCTTTAAAATTACCTTTGGTCATCAGCCACATTCTGACTGCTGTTCAGGACAATCCTCCACAGATCGGAGGCTATGAGCTCTTTCTGATCATTCACAAGGTTGATACTGGGCAGCTGTAGTTCACAGACTTTGCTTTCTGAAAGACTGAATTCCCGGAATGCAACAAATGATTTCTGAAGCTCATCCCAGTACTCCAAGCTGCAAGGAATCTGTGATAAAAGGGAGAAGGAATAATTACCTTATGCTTGATTGCAAATATGATGGGATTTACTGTACATGCATAAAGTCTAAACCAACTAAATTAAATACAAGTATACAGGCATATAGAAAATCAGAATTGTAACCGTTACTTAGGTTCTGTGTTGTCTTGACTTAAATCAAAATGCTTTTATAACACTATTGCAGTGTAACACTTCAAAATTTCTCTCACTAGGTACAGAAATAGCTACTTGTTCCCTAGTACCAAAGAATAACAGTGACAATTCAACTAATCATTATTTGTACTATGCAGCCCAAAAATCCATCAGATGTCATCACATCATGGTATCAAAGTCATTGTATTCATAATTATTTTTTTTCTTCAATTAGCTCTTTTAATCTTACTACATAACAAAATATCAATTTATTATTTATCCCTTTAGTGTCATATTAAAATAACCAAATATGTAGAGTAAAAATGATGATGGGCAACACAATGGCATGTGGTGAGCCAACACATGAATAAAAATCCCTGGACAAATCATGAAGTATTTGTCATCATGTGGTCTATTTAGACAACTGTGTGATTTTGAGAACTCAAACCTGACAAATACATAATAGCTTCTGTTTAATCACACCTCTAATTTTAAGATTGTAAATAACCCACTTGGATTATTCCTGGATGTATCACTGAACTGAAGAGAATATTATTAGAGAATTTCTAAAGACAATAGAAAACAATTTTTTTAATAAAAGCATAGATTTTAAAGGAGTGTGTCTAAGGCCTTCTTTTTTGGGGGGAGGGTTGGCGAGGGGATGGGTTATAGCATGAAAGTGAATGTGAACATGAATTTAAAACAAATGCAAACTCAGTAAGATATGAAGATTTTAGAACTAAGGTACAGAAATCCAGTTGCCGTACTTATACATCCTCATCAAATACTAAAAGTCAAGTTGACATAAAGCAAATAGTAAAATAACGAGTGAGTCTGTGTTATTACCTCCTTTATCCCTGTCTGCCTGTGTACACGTGTACATAAATCAAAAACCAGGAGAAAAGTAAGAATGTGGCAAAGATGCAAGTAAATCTAGGCACAGCTAGAAAAAGCTCCATCAGTACTCTTCCATGTTACTCAGTAAGGACTATAACGCACATGCAGGTGACAACAGGCTGATTAATTAACAGGAACGAAGGTTAAGAAAGAGAATTCAGGGAGCTCAGTAGTTCAAGCTTGGGAGGACAAGGAAACATAAATAATCACTAAGGAATTCTAGAAAAATTAACATGTGGAACCGCCTGACACATGGATTTTTACTACATCTGTCAAGTCTCAATGATACCTGAAAACTGAAAAAAGCAACCACAGTCACTAAAATTATTTTAGGTCGGGAGGGAGAAAAAAAAAAGTACTCAATAACTGCCAGCAAAACTCCGATGCCAGTAACATACGTAACAGAGTAGGATAGCAGTATCAACCAGGAGTGCTGATTTAACTTCAAAGACCAGAGTCTGAGAAAATGGATTGAATTAACATCAAAAAGCACACGTCATAAAGATAGCTCTTAGTGTCACTACAGAGTTTTAGATTTCTTCAAAACTTTTCATTGCTGAATTATTTTAACTTTTAATGCCTGTGGACAAACACTAAAAATTAAAATACCACAGCAATGTTCCTACCCTTCAATTATGGATATATCCAAGGAATTTCCCCATGTTAATGACGAACACATAAGCAGCAACTTTCATCATTCACTATCTTTCATACTACACTGTGGAGTCATTCACGCTTACATACTTTGTTTTTAAACCTCCAGAGTCTCTACTGGTGATAAATATTTGATTTTGATTTTATTTAAAATATTGCAATACTTGGCATATTTCCTACAGCATAAAGTCTTAGAACTATATAATTACAAAAGGATCTGTATAATTTTTGAAAAAAAGGTTGTAGCCTTTCGTGGTTGGACAGGTAATTCTACATACAGCGGTATCTATTTCTGCATATTTTTAAATCTCAGTCTGCAAAATACATTTTAGATTACATCTCACAACAAAACTTTTTTTTTTTTTTTTTTAATATGCAAGTCTCAATGAGCAGCTTACAGAATCATAAGAATGCAGCACCTAGCAATTAAAGCAGGCTGGTAAGCACCTTGTAAAGATTATCCCTCTTTATTTTTGCTCAGGAATTTTTTCCCTACTGTATTATAACACATCAAGAAAGAGACAGTATGTTTCAAGATACCACCTGAGCATTAGAAGTTAAAAGTCAAAGACATGGTTTATGTGAGTGCCTATATAAAATACAGTTTGTGTTTTGGGATTGCCCAAAGTGTAAGCTTTCTAGTTTGAAGCTTGCAAAAGACTTAGCTTAGAATCTTTGATTCCTACACATCTAGCTTTATTTGTTCTAGGGGGTTTATTACGAATGCCTGATCTGGGTAAATTTAAGGAAAGATGGTAGCTTTGGGCAATATTAGCTGCCAAAAATAATACTTATAAAAGCCTGGAAATGGGCTAAAACACCAGAACTGAGTCATAGGCAGTGGGAATAAGTGAATTAGCTGCAACAAAAAATTCCCCACATGTAGAATTACATATGGTATTTTTACCTTAAAATATTTGAATAAAACCTAAGCTGTAATTCAGATAATTGTTACCTCTCAGAAAATGTGACCACATGTTCTGTCTCTATAAAACTAAACAGTAACGAAGCATATCTAACCACAAACTTCTTTGCTAATGATAAGCACGCTTCTTCAACAGGCACTTCTACAGAGCTTTTTTCTTTTTTCCTAGCTCTCAAAGAAAGTTTTAATCACAATTATTTTATCACCTGTAAAAGGCAAAAAGAACCAGTACTGTACAGCCCCTGACACCCAGGTGTGCAAAAACTATCCTTTAAGTGCGGGCTCAGACTTATCCAAGAATCTACAAGTTCTGTTTTGCAAAAAAATCATGTACAAGGGCACATTTATTTAGAAGGATGATTATGGCAATAGAGAGCAAAATAGCAGTCAAATGGGGTTTTTTTTTGAGCAGCATTAACATAGATCAGAAGCAGAAGTGAAAAGCTTAAAGAAAACAGTCTAAACTCTAAGGACTTATAACAAATGCTGTTAGTATGATAAATAAGTTTACAACAAAGCAGATAGTTTGAAGATTCTTTCTTTTTCTCTTTAGTGCTATGGACCATAGACACAGGAAATCTGAAAGTTGCCTGGCACTGTTCTGATGAAGAATGAAAATGGTGTAGTCACAAATTCCAACAGGAAGGAAAGCAGCTGCTTCCGAGTGACAGTTCCAGTTCTGCCCCCTTCCGAGTACAGGACACAAAGAAATAACTCAGCCAGAATAGCTGCCTTGTAGCAGAAATCTTTCAAATTTGGAAAGTGCAGACTCCCTTTTGTGAATCTTTCGCATCACTTTATTTTACGAAAAATGTCTTAATATATATTCCACTAACAGACATTACAAGAATTACCATTGTGAACATAGATCAACTTTCTACAAATAGATCCTGTCTCAATTTCAGCAGAGCTGAAACCTCCATGACATACATACATTTCCCCCAAACAAACTCAAAAACTCCCTTAAAAATCTGCATCCTTCAAGTAATTTCCTGCAGGCTTGTTAGCCTATCAGCAAGACAGTATTAATAACCAACATGAAGTATTCCCACTAATGCACTACAACGTGACAGATCATGTTTTTTCTTATTCATCATATATTGTGTCACACATTATCTGTACCAGAATAATTTAATTCCTTTTTGGAAACTCGGGGTCAAAAGATGCTACAGAATCTGTTAACGGTATGTTACATTAATATTTTCACCCATGTGCTGTGCACTCTATTGACCACATGGATACTCCTCATTCCCACTTCAAGTTATGTGTAATAAAAAAACAACAGGAGAGAAATGACTGTTGATCCATATGTGCCTTTTTAAAAGCTTTCATGATCACACGCTTCTAGATTTCCCTGCGACCTGATGTTTTCCTCCCAGCTTTAGACTACTTTGCTAATTTGGACTTGAAAAGCCTTGATGGCACTCTCCATCACTGGGTGTGTTTCTACAGCAGAGCTCTGCAGCTGAGCACGGGACCAACACCGATGCACTTCCACAAGCTGCCATGTTTATCATAAATGATCATACCTATTATTCACTATATATAGTCATAATGCCAATGGTCTCAGACACAGGTGTCATTTGCCATTTAGGACAGAAATAATTAAAATATCTCAGCTTCTTAGCTAATCTCATCTTGTTCACAGACATCTCCAGGAGAAAGCTACAGCCATCTGCCCACTGCTTCGAGGTTGCTAAATGAAGGGTATATAAAAGTATTATTGCTTTACTACTTAAATACTGGAGCATATAATTTTTAAACTCAATATAAAAAATAGACCTTTAACTATACACATGCAGATCTCTTAGGCTGCAAAATACATCTTGTCAGATATCAACAGCTGGGTTACAGAAGAACGCGCTTAATGTTGCTTTCAGCGATGCTTCCTTTTGATTCATGTTTTTGCTAGAAAATAGGCTTCTAAAGAATAAATGTTCATTTCTTGAATCTCAGTCCCTCAGATGGTGGGCGCTTCCTCTTGGAAATGAAGTTATACTCGTTCCAGAAACAACTACTGTACAAGAAAACGCACACAGAAGACAGGAAGCGTGTGTGTGTTTTATCTTCTCCAAGCAGGGCCACCTAAGTGAAGCAGAGGCAGAACACAATACAAACTAGCACTTTGTGTCAGACGCCAACCCATGCTGAGTTTTTAACTCCAGCTTCCTGAGCATGAATAAACTGATTGCTCTGTAATAAAGCTATTCTGTTATTAGGATATTTTACTGTTTTAGGGCCAACTGCCTTAAAAATACAGTTCTCCCATTAGGTGAACAGAAGTCACAGTAGTAGGAAATAAAAAGCTTTATCCAGATTTTTATTAGGGAAAAATTCTTGGCAATAACTACCAAGAACATTACTTTTAAATTTGATTTTGAAGTATTATTTATACAAAAACAGCAAAAACAACCCCAAACCACCAAACAACCCTTGCAGAAAAATATATTATGTAGAAAATATTCTTAAAATAAAATTAATATTGAATAGAGTAAAGCCTCCATAATATGCCTGTTCACACAACACACACAACCCAGTCTGACCAGGGGACAAATGTCGGACACTTCAACACCCAGACTGCTGTTTAATTTACGTGATTGACCTGAAATCGTGCTACAAACCAAACTGCCCATTGGTTAACATTTTTTCAGCCTTCCTCAGGGCT
The DNA here is from genome assembly GCA_013400375.1 of Thinocorus orbignyianus. NCBI lineage: Eukaryota > Metazoa > Chordata > Aves > Ciconiiformes > Thinocoridae > Thinocorus > Thinocorus orbignyianus. The sequence continues at coordinate 1,637,180 of VXBW01006074.1, read as the reverse complement.
AAGATTGTACTGTACCAGAAGCTGCTGCTGCCACAGCTACAGACTCCCAGTAGAAATAGGATTAAAAACATTCTATCTGTACAAAGTATTTGCTGTCCCCTGGCTCACTCTCCTTTGTACTCTTACTCTGGTTTTCCATACTTTGACACCATTTTGATATATTACATACCTGGATATTTCAGGCAATTATTCCACTACGGTGCACTCTCAATATTCAACACTCAGGAATAATCAGATACCACAACTGGAGAAGTTTTTCAAAATTAACCCATATAAAATGTCTTCACAGAATTAGCTTTATTTCTCTTTGAATTTGGTTTAACAAATTCTGTCCTAAAGCTAGAACATTTAAACTATAAATACTCACTTTAAAATTGAATATGCAATATCTGCTTAATTTAATTTTTTCCCCTATCCATCCTGACGTCTTTGGCTGAATAATGAAAATAACTACTATTTTGCTTTCCAAGTAATAACATACACCTCAGCTCTTTCAACTCCATTTAACAAATTTATTTCTGGTCCTATTAGCATATTTATTTCATTTTATTTAAATTTACATCTGTTCTGCAGTTTATAAAATAAATATTAAATAGAGCTATAATAAAGAGATGTGAAAGAAAGCTCCTGTCTTCTGAGAGAAATTGTTCTTTAAAAATACATAACTGCCTTTTAGCTGACTTTGGAAAAAAGCTTCTATACATCTTCAACTAATAGAAGCTATAAAAACCCCTTTGTAATATTGGAACCAGTTGAGAAACCACAAGTATTCAAATGCAGGAAATCATGATTTTATAACATTTTAATGTGATCTACTCTTGGGAAACAAAGTTAACCAAGCCCTATTTCTGTACAGGAAATATTCCACTGTACAGTTGTAATACATTGTGGTGAGGGGTACAGCTGCAAATTTTTCACCTGTAATGCCCCACTGGTATTGTGGCTTACTGAATTGCATCAAGATTGCCTTCCTGTCCGGAAAGCCCTCTAAGTACAAACAAGACTCTAAGCCCAGGTTTTATTTTCCCTTGGTATCAGAATATGGTAATTTAAGAGCCCTGAGAAATGCTTTTTAACCTTTTAGAAGAAATATGTAGCATTCTTTTATTAGGAACTATGTTCTTTGCCTTTTTAAAACAACATGTGACCGACTTATCTTATCAATTTATCAGGCTAGCAGGTTCAGAGCGAATGCAGGTGTTTATAGTAATGTAATCTGTCACAGATACTGGCTTTTTTCATTATGGAAAAATTACTCTAAACATACTAACAGCTTTTGTTAAGAAAGCACAGAACAGCACTATGCTATAACTGAGATTTCTGCAGGACTTTTTAAACATGAAATTGTATGTACTATTAAGTGTTAAACCCATTTTTTTCTACTCACTGTCATTCATCTTGAGATTGAGTTTATGTGACTATCACTCGCTCTTTTGATAGCAAAGGCAACAGCATTTCATTTAATTTATTAGGGTCTTAATGTAGTGTTGTGAGCATTGAGTGAGTATACAAAAGTATATTAGATAGCAGATCTTACATTAGGGACTTCCCTACATCATCCAAAACTTACTCTCTTTTTCTGATTCAGAAACAATCTTTCACATTTTATTTAAGATTTTTCATTTTCTAAGCTTCAGTATTTATTAATAATATAAGCACTAAGCTGTTGAAATGTAATCACCTCTGGGATCAAGAGTAGCAGTCTATTAATAAAGTACTATGTAATTTTCGGCATAGGGGCTATTTTGACCACATATTCTCACCACAGTAAAGCCTGATTCCTACAAGAAGGGCCACAAAATCAGTGTACAGCAGGAAGGACTTTGGTTTGCAAAGTTTCATAAATCAGAGTTACACAAATCTGAAAAGTACAGAACACGAGGAGAGTGTAAATCTGTCATTAAGATAATCTGATGGTTTTGTCAGTCCTCTGGCACTCGGTAGAATTTTCACTGGCTCAGTAACCCCAAAGGGTAAATTTCAGTGTGATGCACAGGCAAATTATGCACAACCTCCATTAACATTCCCAACAAGTTACGCTTAACTCCCTGCAGACTGCACAGAAACCGTAGGCAAAACGATACAGTCTCATCTCAATGCAGTGAACACTAAGATCACACAGCAAAATAATTAAGATTATACACACAAAATACAGTAACAAAATAGTAAAGTCTGAGATAATCCTACTCTCAGGCAAGGAAGTTCACAAATTACGTTTAAAGCTGGAATTCCTAAAGAAAATGGGCTCTGTTTCAACATCTGCTTAAGACTCACTGTGTAGCACTTCTATTCCTTTAGCCCCTACTTCCTTCCTTGCAAGAAAATGAAGACAATATTTATCATTAATCATCAGAGTCTTAGCTTTCAAAAACATGTGCAAAACTTTGCCCAGCATCAAGAAACTTGCTCACTTCCAGATTATCTGAAGTGGCTCAGGCTAAAAGCAAGCCTTCAGCCCTCTTAAACAGACCAGTTGTTCCCACCATGACCCGCATTTCCATTTCTGTAAACAGTCAGAGATGTACTGATGGGAAAGAAGTTTCCTACATTAGAATAAAAGGCATTCATCACAGTTCTAGTTTATGATCAGATATGCTCAATAATTGTACTGTATTGTTTTCTTTCAAACTTGTAGCAACTCTTCACACAGTAGAGGGATCACAAAACAACTATATGCAGTCTATGCATAGTAGTAGCATGACTAGTACAATCATTCTGAATTTCAAGAAGTAGAATTATCAAGAAATATAAGTTTTTAAAAAGCAGAATCCCAGACAAAGCACCAAATTTCCCTTCTGAGCAATTCCCAACAGCTAGAGAAATTGCTTTGTCATCCATCTAAAAAGCCTGATTACTTGAAGGCAGTACATTCAAAAATTTGTAAACCGACAGGTTTATCGATAAGCATGGTTGAACTTTACAGTTTATTATCTAATAATACTATGAACTTAAATCACTAACCTGTCACACACAAATCATCTGGAATTCCAAAATAGTTGTTGCTTTGGGAATGTAAGAAATAAATCAAACATGAATAAAATTTGTGGTTTCCCAAAAAGAGCTTTTCCCAGACTCTCAAATGCCCAGCTGAACACTGTAGCCCCAACAGGGAATGAAAAATCAAGAGGAAGCAGAGCCAGCCAAAAATGAGGTATTCTCTGCTAAAAGGAAAAATGAATGTCTTTGACATTGATCATAATTCTTTTCCTGTTGACTGTCATGTCAAATCTTTCCTGGAATAATGACTTACAGCAGGTCTAATGTCAGTCATTCTTAAGCTCATGCTTCCTTAAGCCACTGTTTAAACAACCACAAGGTGTTAGAAAATGTTTATTGGCTAACAGTGTTGAAAAAATCAGATTTCAGACTGCAGAGTTTGCAAATGCTTTATTTAAATAGTATAAGCATGTAAGGCAATGCAACAGACTTTTTTTTTTTAATCCTAGCCCTTTGAAGTTGGAAATATTTTACATTTTCCTAAATTAGATTTCACAATCTCAGCAAATGAGATTGAGGTGAATTTTACCAGAGTAGTTTCGTTTACCTAGTCTTTCTTCACTGAATGTCAGCTAAGTCCTCAGAACCCCAGAACTATACCCACTGCCCTTATTTTCTCCAGTAGACCCTAAGATCTGGTTAATTTAATCACCACTTTTCTAAACCACAAATAAGTGTTCTGTTTATTAGGAGACAGCATAAAGAAGAAAGGCCAAAAAAGAAGACCTCAGCACACATTCATCTTTTCATCAGCAGTTATAATGCTGACTACACTTGCATGCAATAGGAATCCTGGCAGGTACACAAGGGAAACATCCTCAAATACAAAAAACCTGTCAGGGTACGGCTCAGTAGGTATTTTATTTTAACTTCATGTGGAGAAATGAACAAATGCCATAGATTATCCTCCTTTTGTCTTCTAAGCTTTAACAGCTTGTATCTCTCACTGGATGACAATCCAGGAGAAAGAATTTTAAGTCATTATTGGTGATGCAGTTTAAATAAATCAGAAAGCTCAGAATTTGGGACATCACACATTATACGACCGCTTTGATTAGACAAATCTGGTTTTCTCCACCTTTAAAATCCATGGCCACTCATGTAAACGCTCTTGTGACAATACATCACTTTTTGTTTGAGATATGGAACAGTGCCAGCAATATTCCTTATTGGAAAGATAACCCTACGATGGAATGGCAAACACTGTGAGCATCTCTGTAAAAAGTTCACTAGCGAAAACAGACTTCCAGCTGTACAGGAAATCACTTGTATGTTCTGTTCACCTGCTTGCACAGAAAAGCAGAATACTTCCTTGATGGCATACATATTGCTTTCCTATCTTTCTGAGCACCCCTCAGTCTTTGCTTTCTCCCTTGACAATCCATTCTTCTTGGTAACGAAAAATTATATAGAAATGGGGTCCAAGTGAAATGAGAAATGTAAAATACTGTAGGTTAATCAGAGGCAAAGACATATGTAAATCTGAGATTTGCAAGATTGCAGAAAGACACAGGAAGACTTTGAGAAACTAGAAACATAGTGCAAGCACAGTTTTAAGCCCCACAGCAGAGATATCCAGCAGCACTTTCTTTAAGTGCCTAAATGTAAGTAACTCCCATTATATTTGTACAGTTTGAAAGTCACTGCTGAACACTGACATTTTTCTTTCCTCCAACCCCCTCCTTCAAATTTTAAGTATACCACAGAAATGAAGAACTCTTATCCTACCTCAACTGCTGCAACCCAACAGATCCAAGGAACCGTACAAGCACGGTTGAATTTAGCATTACATAATAGCTCTGAAATACAGCCCCTTCTTGTGGTGTGGAATCTGTTCTTCAATTATTCCTTATATTCTGGGACAGTGGCATTATCTGCATAACCGTAAACTAGTGTCTGAAATTGGAAATTACTCTTGCTCCTTTCTTCCTAATGCCATATTTCCAAAGCAACCAGAACAATCAGGATGGAGGAAATAGCCATAAATTCTATTTCTGCTGTCCTTGTAAACAGTTCAAATCAATATTCTCATCATTTGGGAGATGAGAAGAGAGACTGTGAAACCCTTCCTCTGCAGTTTAGACTGTCTTAGCATGCTTTAGTCCCTGAGTTGCCTCTAGCACGAGATTCACAAGAATGAGAATCATAAGCATCAACAGATTCCAACTTCAACTGCTACAAAACAAAAATGTCATAAAGCAAATAAAAAACCTGTTGCCCTATAACAATGAGCCAGTTGCCTTGTAGAACATGGTTTAATGTTAAACCAGGAAACTGAGGCATACCTGAAGTCTTTGTATGTGAATACTTGCCAAGACAGATCTATAAACACATGCACAATTTTTACTATAGAAATTATCTGCACAAGAGAGTGTCCTAAATATAACATTAGCTATTGTGGAGACAGAACAGTATGCTTTATCTCTCTGGTTTTGTTTTCTTTAAGTATAAAATAAAACAGGCTTTAAGTTGCTCATCCACATATCTTCAACTACAAGATGTTCTCTCATCAGCAATACAGTTGAATGATTTAAGTTTCATCTGTAACAACTGAGAAAGTCTCAGAGACCATCCTTTTTGACGTACTGTCAATATTAATTTTCAGTATTTTAAAGTAATGGCATTGCTACTTCATTTTGTTCATTACGTTTTGAATTAATTTTGTGAAGTTTTTCCAAGCTTGGACTTTCCTCTGCTCCTGAGGCGTGAATATGATTCTCACATCAACACCAGTCTACCCTTTGCCCTTGCTGATTTGGGCAGTAATGGATTACCCTGGCTTACATGACATTAGATGGAGTCAGCACTGGGATTAACTTCACTCTTATGAAACGTGCGCTGTCTTAAGTTATCAGTGGAATACGCTTTCTCTTCTCTGTGTATTTGAAAAATAATCTTAGCAATAGTCAAGATCAAAAGGGTATGCCTTTACCAACATTTGAGTTGTGGCCTGAAGGTCTTTTCTGTAGAGCAATATTTATCACATTACTTTGACAAGACACAGTCTATTTACTCTTTCTTCTTATGAGAACATGATCCTGCTGCTCTTGTGTGTATATTCCTTCATCTCTCATTGACCTTCTCTAAGATATTTAGCTGTGCCTAGAGCTTTTTAAACACCAATCAAAAAAATCTCACAACCTGGAAAAAGTAGAACCATTAGCAGAAACGAAACATAAGCTGATAGAACAGTCAACAGTTTTAATCAAGGAACTAGAAAGATGTTCAGTATAAAAGACTGAGGACTATTCCAACACCTATAGAACATCTGGCTCTTGATATGGAACTTCAAACATATTTTTTTTTCCAGTCAGCTATACAAAGTTGCACCCAAAACACTCGTAAGCAAAGTAGCAAATTTATTTCTGTTTCACTTCCCTGATTTTTTGCTCCAAAACCAATATCCGTGTATGTACTTTCTTCATTGGTAAGAACTTGAAGATACTACTATATAAACTTTAAAACAGTCTTGAGAAGGTATATTCAGAAAGGATCTTGGCAGTGATGTAGACACAATGGGAGGGAGTAAAATAAGAAAAGATCTCCAGGTCAAAAAGGATTAGAAGTGATGCCAGACAGTGGCTTTAATATCTGAAGATAAGAAACACCGTATGTTGCTGAACAGGAATTGCTTAAAAAATTAAGAGGTGCCAGGGAAGTCTCAAGGTGTTTCATCAAATACTAGTTATCTGAAAGAACAGTAAACCACATAGTGCCAAAGAACTTGTAGCATGTGAAAATGGGAAAATGAGAGATTAAAAATTAAAGGGGCTGCCATGTCTGGTAAACAGGAACAATGACAAATTTACATACGCTCAATCTCATAAAAGAAATACAATCCTGACGTAGTTTTCTGCAAGTGCATCTAGGATCTCTCACACTTCCTTCACACAAATAGATCAAACTTTTATTTCAAATTGCTAAAGAAAATGCAACTTGCTATGCCATGGTAGAAACATCAGTTCTTCCTTGTCCCTCTACAAATAAACGCGATAATGTTTGGACTATAAATAAGTAAAAAATTAGAAACTTGACAAGTGAAAAAGCTTACTTTTGCAACAACACAAGCACAAGAAAATAAGTCCTTGGGAAAATTAGAAATAGCAACAAGGTAAGGTTTTACAGAAACAATATAGTTCACGTCAACTGTAGTAGTCTGAAGCTATTAGTTTATTCTTTGGCCACAGCAGATGACATACAACTTCAATATACAGAAAAATTCTCTTAATGATGAAGCTTTTGCAAGATCCAGGAATTTGAAGAACAACTATAAAACCAAAAAGATTCGTAAAACTTACCTCTGTTTAAAATGACATGCCAAAATAACTTTAGCAAGGATAGAGCACAAGATGAAACATCACACCAACAAGGAAAGAAAGAACAAGCAACCGACAAACTTTTAATTTAAGACAAACTACAGAAGTGCACCTTTCCTGCGTTTATGTGAAGTAAAGGATAAAGAGAGACTGGTAACACAACTGGTGTCATTATGGATTCTCCTATCATTTGAAGATATATACAATCCTGGGAGAGTTTTTAAAATATATTTTAATATACTTTGATACAATTACTGTCTTTAAATTTAGATCCTTTCTTCAAAAAAGCTGAAGTCTTTGGCTTACAGATGTTCCTCTAACGTTTTACGTCAAGAAGTGAATAAAATAGAAGTGTTGTTTCGTCTTTTTTCTCTTTTTATTTTATGAATTTTCCATACGCACTAAATAATGAGTACATTACAAAACAGACATAAATCCATACAGGGGAAAAAAGTGGAGCTGACGAAAGGCGTCATGATTAATTTAAATGGGAAACTAAAGTTTGAGATAAGTATTCAGTAAATCCAGTTTACCTAGAGAATGTGAAAAGTTATTCTGCATTACTTATTCCACCCACGTATCTATGTTAGACTAATAAAAAAAGTCCATGTTTAAAATGGCTGTTTATCTTCATTGTGCAGAGCTGCTCTTTGTAGGTGAATGGTCATTTCTGGAAAACATGATAAATCACCACTTAGAGCCATGCAACATTTACTGCCATAATTAATGGCCCACTACCAAAATGTGGATCCTCTTGTACGCATTTCTGTACTCCATACAGCCAAGAGCAGAGTTTTTGAATAGATGTCCACTAATTTGGCTGATATCTTTCATCTCTTCCCTTGTAATTAAAAGCCCAAGGTAGCAATATAAGACTTACTAAGAATTAACTAATTGTGAAGTCGACAGATGTTAAGAGAGTGTGTCACAGTAAAAAGTATCATAGAGGGAAGCTATAAAGGGACGCTCGATCACCAGCTTAAAAGATGACTGATAGAAAGAGTTCTCTGTGGTCAATGTGCAAGATGTAATCTGAAGGATTACATGAAGACCAGTACAAATTGACAGAATCTGAATACTGGTAGCTGAGTGCTCTCCAGTTTCCATCTGACTGTCTGAGGAAATCTCAGGAGAAATGAAGAGGATTGCAACTATCTTCTTTTCTCTAGACCGTGGTATGGAAGCACAAAGCAGAAGAACATGTATACTATTAGAGGTTCAGCTGCATACGCCCACTTGAGGAACCATCAATATTCCCTCTGTACAGGGTCATACTATTACACAGGCACACACATTATGTTCATGATCTCTGTTATCTATAATGGGACCTTAATGCAATTATACCAAAAACTTGGTGTACTGTGCTCTGAAAATACCATCCTGAAAGAAGGCAAATTGCTGGCTTTCATAGCGACCTAATAGGGTCACCAAGACAGCACACAATAACACAATTTTGATCTCTGATTCAAACCTCATGCCAAAGGGAGCTGATTTTTTTTTTCCCATTTAATTTTAATTTTCATTTAACTGAAAGGAGCTGACATTTGGCTGTCCAGAGGGCAAAGAAATTGGCAGGACACTTATATGATCTCACTAACAGTATGTGCATGGTAATAACATTATACCATTTATCTGAGGAAGATTATCCTACTTATCCATAACTCAAAGCATATTGGTGCATAATTCAATTTTAAAAGCAATTTTAAAATTTATAGTAGTAATGAAGTAAAATTCAACATTTCTGATCAAACAGAAACAATTGGGAGATATTTATTTCCCTGGACTCACAACAAGTGGATTCAGATTAAAAAAAAATAAAGAAAGATCTGATTTGTAATACAGAAAAAAAAAAATTAACAAAATTAAAACTGAGCAAAAATCAAAATAGGCATGCAAGGAGTAAGTGAATCTATAAAGATGAATTACATTAGATAGGAGAGAATGTAACTATCTGATTACATACTTGAGAAAGCAAAAATTCTCAGAGTTAGGGATTGGTGTAGTCGTGAGGTATGGTCTACTTTTAGGGCACAGAGTCATGCAGCTGCAGCACTCAGCCCTTTTTTGAACGGCAGTTCCATGATCCCACACAGTCAAACTGGACTGCCCACTTCAACCTCCTCAAAGCAAAATGAGAGAAAACGGACCCTTTCTCTCTACCCTATGGATCCTACTAGAAGAAGCACAGTCACCTGCAATCACAGAGACAGGAGAGGATGGCCAGATTGGAGATTTTAATTTAATGATTCCACTGAATCGTGGCAATCTCAGACCAGGTGTTTCCTCACATCTCAGTTTCAAATCAAATGAAATCTAAAGACTGACAGATGAAATCATAGGAAGACAGAATAAAAATCCTGCATGCTTGCAAACCAGAAATAATAAATTTGGCTATAGCTTATTATGTCATGGAAAAACATTACAGGTAAGTGGTTAAAATGTTTGTACAAGTAGTTTTAAAACTAAAGATGCGCTCAAGTTGTGGAATTTACCTCCTATTGATTTTACAGAGCTCCTGACATTTGTTTTGTGCTCATTTTTAATAAGTTTAAGTTTGAAAACATTCCTTTTTACAGCACTAACATTTTCTTCTGTTAATGAAAATAGAAAACTCTCATTACCCACCTGAAGAACATCTCCAAGGTCAGCAGTACTAATATCTGGGTCTTCAGTGGTATTAAAAGGAACAGGGTTAATTCGTACAAGAGTGAGCACTCTGGGTTCTGGATATCTCCACAACATCATTCCTGGACTATCCTCAGTTTCATTGTAAAACACAACTTCATAGGCACTGGGCAGCTTTTGTGCTTCTGTAAAATGAAAGAAAGCTATAATCTGTTACATAATTTCTAGAAACAAACAGGCTGTTTTACGAGACCAAAGTAGTTAAAAATAAACCCCTAAAGATCAAAAGGAGAGAAAATCAAAAAGCAATTTCCCTGACTGCTAAAAGATTACAGCTTAACAGAAAGAAATCAAAAAAAGTATTTTTCTTTTTAATTCTAGCAGATGTCTTTTCAATTGCTTTTAAAAAAAATAATAAATCAAGTATTCATTGTAAGAAGCAAGTAATCTTTAATAGGTTACTACTGTATTTACTTTATGACTAGAAAAAAAAAATAAAAGAAGAGAGCAACAGTACTCTTCTTACCTGCATCCTGTATATATTGGAACAGGCCTGTTCTCAGATCATCTGAGGTGTGCTCAGTTTTGGAGGTCTGATTCCTTTCCGTAGAAAAACAAGTGGGGTATGTACGTTCAGATGCCAATGTCTCCACACCGCCCTTTTTAGTGAGGTACTGCCACAGAAGCTCCCGGAGAAGAACTAAACAGTTCAAATGCTCTTGACCCCAGTAAACCTTTTTTTTATTAAAAAAAACAAAACAAAAACAAAAACAAAAAAACCCAAAACACACCAAAAAATTAAGAAAGACAAAGAGAAAAGGCAAAACAATTACATACAGATATTGAGTCATTTTTGAAAGAAAAAATCTCCCCAAACCAATAGGAACTTTACATAGCTTTCAGCCTGCTCTACTTATACCTGAAGTGATTACAGGTATCCTTAATGTGACAATAAAGAACAGGAACAACAAGAAATTTCTAAAAAAAAATTTGGTAAATTTTGTCTTTTCATCATTCGAAGGAAATAATTAATTCCTATCACTTACAATTGATACTGATGCTGCCTGCAAGAGCACAGAACTTAAAAATGATACACAAGAACTTGCAGCTGAGGACACTACCTAACTCTAGGACTAGTCACAGGATTTGCAGTTTAAGATATGACAAAAAAACCCTTTAAAATGCAAGGTTTAAACTTTTCAAGAAGCATACTGGTCCAAAAGTGGAATTCCAGAATGCATTAAAAAACTAAGTGACACAGCAAAGATGACTAGAAAGATGTAGGAAAGACAATCTCAAGCACAAATAATTAAGTATATACAGCATATGAATTGGATATTCTCAAAATTCTGACAGTGAGGTTTATATAAGTTTTTTAAGTTTAAAACAGAAATTTAGAAAAATATTTAAGAAAAACTGGCATTTGGATTCCAGAAAATTCATATACTTTAGAAGCAAATAAGATACAAGTTCCTCTCTTCTAGCTTTGACAAGTAGCACTGCTTTCCTCAAATCAAACTCCTGTTTGAGAGAATCATATCAATTGGGACAAGTCCTTTAGTCTTCATGTGCAGAAGTGGGTCCAGAAGCAACAAGGAAGACAAGGAATCAACCAGCAAGTAATGAAGCATTAAGACTTAGAATCAGTGCTGGATTAAATTAAAATCACTAGACAAGAACCTGAATTTCCATGCTAAGTGTAGGAATAAAGCAAATGAGTCAGGTGTGTACATGAACAGTGCAAATTTTTTTCACTGGGGAATACTCATTTTCAAATATAAAAAAAAATCAGAAGACGCTCAAAGGAGTGTAGTACAGCTGTCAAGAAGGAAGCTTTTCCTTCCCCTGCATCTACACGTAAGCTAATAAACCAAGACCCTCTTGAAACACAGCTACAGCTAGTCTTGAGCTAAATATAGTCTGGGCTACCCAGGTTGTCTCCCTAAGTAAGTGCAGCTTCTAGAGTACCTCTGGCCTCAGGGCCCCACACTTGGTCTAGCACCACCCCAAAGGAGCTCTTTGTCACCTAAGCTGACCCCAGAGGCCTCAGTCCCCCACCGACAGAGGATGGATGGAGGAATGTTTTTTCCTCCCACTTTTATTTACTTTATTTTTAGGCAGCCGGAACACCAGAGCATGGAAATCCTACTACAACATTCACAGATGAGGTACCAGTTTAACATAGGCTCTCCAAGGCTCTGCTGCAATGCAAATTAACTGTGGTATAAGATGAGGTCATGTTTAGAGCTGGTAAAATCATTAGTGATAAATTAATTTGAAACAGAATTGCTAATGCTTTTGTCAGCATTCTCAAATCTATTCTGCTACACCAAATACTTAATTGTTTGCTGCAAAAGCTAATTATCCCAGTGTATACTCTAATAATAAATGGCTTTCTCAGATTTAAAGATATTTTTCTGCTCCTTATTAAATCCTCAAAATTTTGGGGAATCTCCCTCCCCACTGTTTATTATTATGTACAGGTAGCCAGCCAAGTACCTGTGAATAACAAATAAAAAAGAAGAAGAGAAACAAACTGATTTTATGTATTCATTAAGAAACGTATATTTTAAAATTGATATTATTCAATTTGCCTTATTCCCAGTGCTGTGGTTTTAAGAACTTCTAATGCCAGTTCTGGGAAAAGACCTAATGACACAACTAAATGTCAAAATTTCCTTTTGGTGTTTTATATGCTTGATTTATATATTTATTTTAAAACATTTGGTGTGTATAGATACTACAATAAAAATAATTAAAACAAGACATATCTTAAAGCCCACTTGTTTAAGCTGCACAGAATCTATTTTTCATTTCAAGAACTCCCATGCTTCTTGGACTGGTTTCAAGTTGTGGGCACTTCCAAAAAGGAGAGGATAGCATGGAAAACTGAGTATTAATTGCTACAAACAACAGCTTATAATTACTCCCCTGAGAAACTGGTGTAAGTTTAAACAGAAAGGATATGTATTTCTTCAAGCTACCCCTAAGGTATTACAGACACATAGCTCATGGACAAACACGCACACATCAGAACAGGGTCCCAGATATTAAGTGTTAGTAATTTGATCCAGTAGTTTTAAGGGAACACACACATACAGCTACAATACATGGTTTAAGCGATATTAAAAAAAAAAAAAAAAACCCAAACAAAAAACAACCAAAACCAAACCAAAACATTGTACACAATTTTTCAATTAACAGTTTTATGTGAAAAGACTAGATACTAATTTTAAAAGGTAAAATAAAAACCACTGAAAACAAACAAGCAGAACCACCCAACTCAATGAACTATTATAGGCTGCAAAGCTTTATAGGTTTTCATGCAATTTATTAATGAAATCTCAATCATCCAAATACAGTCCAGCTCAGTAGCAGAACCATAAGCCTCTTATACAGACCTGCAGAAGTCCTCCTCTCAAATCAATGTATATTTTTGGAATAGATTGCTCTGGGCCGGGATCCCCACTGTGCTTACACCACTTGGCTTCCACATTAAGAGAGCAGCAAAAAGGACCGATCAGAGATCTGGTTCTTTCTTTGAGACTTGTTTTAAGTAGGAAATCTTTTATGTCAAGGACAAGAGATGATCCATGGATTCCTAAAAAGAGAAAGATAATTAGTCTCGCTCATTGTTATTCTCCCAATATTTATGGGCTTATTTCCTGAATTTGCTTTGCCAGGAGCCTGCAAGCAATTTCTCACACAAGTAGTCCCATTAACTTTCATGGAAATACTTGTGTGGATAGTCACTCACCTCACCAAGCAACAGCATCACAGTTGGGCCACAAGATTTGTGATTTTATTTTTTTTAGCTTGCTCTTGCAATGCTATTGAGCACACTTTACACAGAGTTGCAGTCATGAAGCAGGTACATCTCATGCACATTCCTTACAAAGAACTTTTTGCCAAAACATTATGACTTTTTACATGGGAGTATTTTAATGTTTATGAGAAGAGACATTTTTCATTAAACTATGATTTTTTTTTTCAAAAGAGTCTATTAAGAACAAGAACAGCTGCTTCATTTGATTATATTTTAAAGTGATAGGAAATAGCTATTTTGAACAATTCTCTCTGCTTTTGTTCAGGTTAGTCACTATAAAATGCTGCCTTGCTAGACTTTGGAGTGCTCAGCAGGAGAATAAGGGTAATGTTTAAACTCAAGTAATTCAAAATAATTACTGTAACTCAAAATACATAACGTGTTTACCTAAAAAACAGTTTAATCTAAACTTTTCATATCATAGCTGTATTAACTTTACATAGCTTTATAAAACATAAAAATTATAATGGCAGGTTAGATTTATGACAGAACTTAAGTATTCTCATTATAGACAAACATTTTTAGGAAAGAAACACTACCTAGAAATGTCACATTTTTTGTGAATTTAACTTACAGCAAATCACTATTTAATATAACAAACCATAATTAATAACTCTGTATTTCTTTTGTGTATTTACATGAAAAGTACTACATCTGAGGTTGGATCAACTGTTTCTTTTCTGGTGCTCGTACTTGGACTCAACACTGATTACTGAATGTCACCATAATTTATTAAGTCCACAGTTTATTTTTCTAATGATACTGGATATTTACCAAAGGCAAAAGATTAAAAACCCCTAGAGCTTACATACAGATGTTTCAAGATACAGTTCCCTTTTATATTTTCATACTTTTGCTGGTAGAAAAATCCCACAAAAATAGAACTCACTGTTTTGAATACAAGTAGTCGAGCTTCTCCTATGAATCTCTTTTAGAATCCAGAAAGAGGTCTGTCTGCCTCTTAGGAGTTATGACTTCATAATACCAAGAAAAATTTTATACAATGCAAGCAAATATATTCAATTTTTTTATTATTTTTATTTTAATCCAGCATCTACTAGGAAGGTGGTCCAACAGTCCCCACAGCAAGAATAGTGTTCAATTGTATTCAACCCAAGTGGGAACCACAAACAAGAAGAATGTCTTCCTTGAATAGTCTGGAGTTTAGTAAGAATGATCAAAGGCTTGAGTGACCCTTTGTGCCATGCCAATCCATGGGACTGTTGTCACCAATTGGAAAAGGAGTTTTAGCTCTGGGTTATTTATGCTGGCTTCTGAACCCCTGAGACTGGTTTTGTGTATAACAGGTTTATATGACAGAAACTGTTCAGTGTTTTTTTGACACTGAACTTCAGTGGTAATCAAGAAAACTAACATCAACACAGCCTGATGCCTCTCCTTCTGGTGCTGGTTCAGAATTGATTCTGTAAACTGTGGAATGAAGCAGCTTCCCATACAGTCTTAAACGATGAAAAAAGGGGTATTTTTATGGGAAGGACTCACCCTCACCCTGCTATGCTCAATCTAGCTATTTTAAGAGGCGCTGCAATATTTGGAAATTCAATTGTTTTTATACTATACATACTAATGAGGAGACGTTCTCAGTAACTATTGCACAATTCTGCAATATACAGAAATGTTCTATAGTTTTATTGGAATACGTGCCAAGTTGCAGAAATAACAAAAGGGAAAAAGGAATGCCAGAATACAAGTGGTTTTATTTATGTTTTCTTTCACTGGGATTACACTTGGAAGGATTATGCTTTGCAGTCTTTTTCTGTTGTCCTCTCAGCTCCACAAAGTACAAAGAAAACACAATATCCAACAGCTTTGAAACAGAACTGAGCATTCAACACATAACGCTGCTGGTTTAAAATCAGCAGTGCCTTTCTCAAACACTATGTAAACAATGACAAATTACGAAACAATTAAGAATAAGGAAGTGTTGGTAAATTTTGAATACGAGAAATATTACAAGACACATTCATGGATTGTGTTCTACAAATACCAGGAAAAGTTCATAGATGTCCCTCAATGAGAGATTTTTTTTCTTGCTGCAACCCAGATTGCTCTTATGTAGGCAAGAATTACCTTCTTGTCTGTCCTACATCTGTATCTACAGCAGCTGTATCTACACTGTCTTTTGGGGATGAAGTATAAAAACTACTGTGCTCTTAAAAAAAAATAATAATAATGCTGAGAGCTTTCAGAAAAACTTGCACAAAGTACTGTCTTGAGGAAACTTAAAGAAAAAAAATGAAGAAAAACAAGTAAGCACAAACTCTAAAAAGCAATAGTAAATAGAGACATCTCTGGGCCTGAGAGAAGATTCAGTGGGGTATGATTACTATGGAAATCCTAAAGGGATGACATTAGAAAAGAAATAACCTTACACCCTAAGTAAGGGAAGGGAGCAAAGATATATCAGTATGCACTAGAAGGGATGTTACTGTAAGATCTCTAAATGCCATACTAACATTGAAAGTATATGCTCAGTTAGTGAAGTTTCTCTCCTATGCCTAATGCAATCATCTCAGAAAGGTAAAGATACAAAATAATTCTCCTCTGTTTTCTTTCCCTCCCACACACTATTTTCAGCCAGTCCTTTCACGCATCTCTCACAAACTTCTATTGTAGAATACTAACTTCAGTTTAAGCAGATTAAATCAAAGTCTACATTTAAAGTGAACTTGAGATGGCACCACACAGAAGCAATATATCTTCATAAACGATTGTTGTGATATGTAGAAGTTAACTTGTTCTGTTTGGATTATTGCTCACGAACACCAACACACTTTTCAGTATGTGCAATAATTTACTTCTAGGAACAAATAGCTTCATGACTTTTAAAATACTCCTCCAAGAGACTAATAAATATGAAGCACTTGCTTTGGACAGTGTTTAAAAAGTGCTGCCAGCCCTTCAGTGTCAGGCTCCACCCAGACCCACAACAGCACCTCAATATGCTGCCATGCTAACTGAGCAAAATACAACTTACATCAGGCTTCAGCATGCCATAGGAAGGATTACCTTTATGATGACATCTACTCAGCAAAAGGAACAGCCAGGTATTTTTATACTGTTGGAAATAACATAGGAGGGTTTGAAAAATAATTAAAAAAAGCTAGCACTTGCTTGGTAGTGTCAAGAAATTAACTTGCTCAGAAATTAAAGATGGAGATGATTACAAGAGAATAGTGTAGAGAATTTTCTAAAAGATAACAGTTTCTTTGATATTGTAACATCTTTCTTGATGTTGATTTATGCTAACATTTACAAAGACACCTCATAGAATCCGAGTACTCTGAGTTAGAAATATAGTTATATTAGGTTTTATATATAACTATAATATAGTTATATTAGCATCTACCAATAATAGGAGATTCCACGTTTGTTACACCGCCCCATGTGCATAAATCCACTTGTGTGCATAGAAACAAAAAGAGCTGGCCCATTTTAATAGATGCAGCAAATGCATTAAAACAACCCTTGCCTTACAGTAACAATCACTTACTGTTTAGGCAAAACAGGTGTTAAGAAAGAGTTCTGTGTATTTTTCCAGGTTCATAGAAGAAAGGAAAAAAAATGTTTTGAAATTAACTATGGACTTTCTGTTTTCAAAAACATTTTAAGACACTGATAATTGGAATCAACTCCAAATGAAACAAGTAGAAATGTAGCAGGAGGTTTTTTTCCTTCTATTATGCTCTGTGCATTTGCTCTTCCTTAGACAGCTGCAAATCCTGTTTGGTTCAGTGCACTGTCACCTCATACATCATACGGCACAATTTTAATTGGCAAACTTCTATACAGGAAAAGAGTTTTCTCCTAGAGTTTTCTTCTATCTGAGCAGGACGCGTGGGAGCGATGCGGTCTGTGCCGACTGCAGCAGGTGGCAGATGGCATTCCCACCCAAAGGACTGAGGTGCTCTCTGAAGGACCAAATCCAGGCTCTCCCATAGGCCCTCCATGCCTGGACAGCAGAGAGGCAATCTAGCAGCTGAAGGTTAATTAGCAAGGGGTTTCCCTTACTACCTTCTGCCTTAATGTCACACGTTACTATAGCGATAATTTGCGATATTTGCTTTTGAGCATTCACTCTTCATACCTGCAAATTCCATAGCTAGTTTAAAGTTGCCAAAGATACCAAGACAGCTTTGAATATGTAAATATGTTATCTTCTCTAATGTATTGATAATTATCTACATGATGTTTTTCCTCTTAAGAAAACTTCGGATACATCATGTAATGAGTAGTTATACTACAGGTACACTGCTCTGTTGACAGGCAACCTCCATGAAGCAGCTTCTGAGAGGAAAGGGTAACAAAGCTATGAAAATAATTACAGAGCAAATACTATAGTTAATTTAAAAGTCAGTCAATTTATTCAAGCGTGGAAAGAGCAGTAGCAAACAAATGGTGAGACACAGTAAAGGACAATTTTCCAGGAGAGATTTAGTTAACAATCCACTGACCACACCGGATTTCTCATTAGTGTTGAGCTGAATCTCATGATAGGCCATTTTCCCCACGAGAACAATATTTACACATTACCAATTAACTATTCTTTAGTGAAATAGAGGGGTTCAGCATTACACGGGGACACATGTGGGCTCTGTAAAAACATGAGATGTGTAACACACGGTAAACAGAAAGTAATGATCTTAAACAGGCCAAACCCTTGAATTCGTCACTAATAAATGTCCCCATGCATTCAGCAGTCCTGGCTGCTGGGAGCCTGTTTTCTTCAAATACTTCAAACACTAAAACCAAGGAACATTTATTATTTTAATCCATTACAGGCAGTGCTTGATTTAACTTTATTGGTTGTGGTGGTGGTAGTAGTTATAGTGGAGGTAAAGCTATGTTCTTTTACACATCATTTCAAAAGGGCTTAATTATATTTTATAGCTCAGGCCAGGAATCCTGCTTGTTTTGTGTCTAACAAGGTTCAAATGGAGTTCAGGTCAGTGATGAATCAGAAGAGAAGTCAGAGATGGTTATCTATCTGAAATGAGCTCATCTCCCTTAAAGAATAACTGGGCAGGTACACCATGTTCATTACACTACTGCATACTAAATAGCTGAAAAATCTCAATTCACTTGTTGATTTGGTAATTTTGGATTTTGTGATGCCTGATTAGAGAGGGTATATTAAAGTTAAGATCTAAGAGGATTTTCATTTTTGGTCAAGGCTGTCTTGGGTATAGAGTAATTCAGAATGTATTTGTAAAGCTCTGTATCGCCCAATCTTATTCTAATTAAGTGTTGAATAATGCATAGTGGAAAACAACAAAAATAGTGCTCATTTTGCATCTCTGAGTCCAGCTTTTAAAACTGAATGCTATGCTGACATGTGTAATACTTGGTTCTTGTATCATATTTTATTTTTAGATATCAGCAGTTTTCAGAAAAGAGACTAAACAATCTTACCCCATCTTTATAGATGGCCATAGAGAGGTTCTTCAACTTAAAAAAAAAATCTATGTATTTTCACATCTTAATTTTGGGTGGTTGAAAACCAAAGTTGAAAACTTTGCTTCATTTTCAAGATATAGCTGGTACCTACAACTGTCACTGATTTATAAAGTTGTAGATACTTAGGTACTACTGAAAAATCAGACCCTGAATGGTTGCATGGTAAATGAAGCATTACATAACAGTGGATGCCACTCAAAGTGTCGCCCTATATAAGGCTGAATTAGAATTACAACTTTGGTGTAACTTTGCTCCTCTGCCCTACGCTTGATTCACTGAATTTCAACTGCTTTAATAAACTAAATAGTTTGTGAACTAGAGGATCATTTTTCTTTATAAATAAACCATCCTGAAGATAGTGCCTGGCAGCACCTGAGCTGTTTGAGCCTCTAAAACCCAATGAATTATGCCTGTAGAAGTTCCAGGCTTGACAGATATACCCAGGCTACTCAAACTGCAGAGGTTTCCCTACGCTCTTGGGATGCGCTTCCCCAGGATTAAGGCTAGTCCAGGTCCAGGCTCCTACACTGAAATCTTCTCCTCCCTTTGATCCTTCCTCTCCCTTCCTCCTCTATACAGTTCTGTGAATTGTCTTTTGTTCCAGCATGGTCATTAAAGTGTACCTGCCCAGTGAGCCAACTGAAGGAGACAATCTTGCTGGCAACTGTCCTTTCCTGTTGGATTAGTTTTCAGACAGATCAGTGCCCTGACTCAACTGAATGAGCAGCTGCCCGAGTTACGGAGCTAGCACAAGGCAGAGTATGGAAATATGCGGCCACAGTAGCTTAAACTTCCTATGGAATTGCACCTTTGGCTTGGGCAGCAAGTTGGTGATCTCACCCCAGAAACAATATTCTTGTCACAGGAAAAGAAGAAACATGTTACCAGTATGTTAAGAATTTTAACAAGGTACGGACCTGGTCCTTAAAACGGGGCAGTAACACCTAATCTTTACTCTGTGCCTTACACTGCAAAATGTAGACTGAACTGGAGGAACTGCACAGAAAGCATAAAATGTACAAAGAAAGTATTCAGCTTTCACTGTTATATGTATTTGCTTATGAATGTAAATATTCTATAGAATGGATTGCTAAGAAAATGCTGTATCACCTACTACTGCCACTGGGATCCACGTAACAAAAAAATTCCAGTCTCAATAAAATATGCAATTGCTGTCACATGAAAGCTGAAGATATTACAAAAACAACTGTTCCGAATTTAATTTCATTTGGAATCTACTTTTAAAAGTTTAAACTGTAAATGCAGTTCCACAAAATTTGTGCACCCTGTCTCGAAGCAACAACCTACAAGTGGAGTTTTTTGGTTTGTTTTTTCCCCTCTGAGTTAATGTACTAGTTCATCAGTAGCAATTCTGAACCCTGTTACGAAGTACCAGTAGGGAATCTGACCAGGATTAATAGTGGTACTCAGTCCTGGGATTAGGTGGTGTCCTGTTTCATGGATTTTAGGCCATCTGTTCTTCCCTCCTACATTATACTCCTGCAGAACTATAAACGCACCTCCACCTCTGGGACTATAGAAAGGAATTAGAATTCTTCTGCTTTTCATTATCACAAGATTCAGTAACTCATTTCATTGTCAGGATAATCCCCTTTTACTCTTTCTTTTGCGCTTGCAGGGTATGCCAAAATGACAAATAAAATCCCAGATGTTAGAGACCTGATGAGGTCTCCA
Source organism: Thinocorus orbignyianus (assembly GCA_013400375.1). Lineage (NCBI taxonomy): Eukaryota > Metazoa > Chordata > Aves > Ciconiiformes > Thinocoridae > Thinocorus > Thinocorus orbignyianus. Next base: position 1,616,243 of record VXBW01006074.1, on the reverse strand, counting down.
CCTTTTCTTGAGTGTTGGGTTTAAGCTACTTGGGACACGGTGTCAAATCTGACAGGACCCTGATTGCCCACACCCAATAATCATTAAGGTTTGTTAGTGATTTGTATAGCTGTCTACAAGCTGCACTTCCACCTCAATCCTTAGTGGCCATTTAAATATTTAGTTTGTCCTCTGGCTTTTACTGACAAAGAATTAATTTCCTATTGTTCAAGTGTTGGAAAGAGTTTATATTTCTTTCTAAAAGTAACAAAGGTCTTCTGGGTGTTGTAAATGGCTTGTTACTGCTGCATATTATTTTAGGTAGTCATATCTAATTTAATGCTTTATTTCCCCATGGGCTAACTTGCATATCTGCAGCATCCAAAGGCTATGACAACGCCTTAGCAGAGTTTTCTCCAGAGAGTCAGTTAACTCCAAAATTAAGTTTGGTCTTTGTGCTACACCAATTAATAGCTGCATTTAAATTTTAATATTCCTGTAAAGTATCTTAAGTATGTAGTTTCTTTCAGGCTTGGTAAAAATTCTTGAGATTGTAATACACTCAAATAGTGTTTATTTTTTTCCCTTATTTAAATGCTGAAGTAATCATCTCTGCATATGGGATGAAGGACTGGGGAATTCTGTCTATGATCTTTGGAATATTTTATGTCCGTAACTCTCTCAGTTCAGACACTGAACAGCAAGACTTCCCTCCTGTGTCCAGTCAAAGCAAAATAAAGTTCCACTGACAGGCTACAGGCTTCTTGCTGCCTTTCACTCTGGGGAGAGTAGAGTCCTCAACTTCTGTCATTTATCTGCTCTTTTGGCAGGTAGGTAGTGCTAATTTCAACACCAAACGTAGATTAACTGAAAATCATATGTTTAGAAATGCTTTCTATTTACTAGGACTTGTTGCTAAAAATTATTTCAACTTTAATGGCACGTGATTGTTCTGGAGAGAGCTACACACCTCAGGTGTGATACCCAGCAATCTCCAATCCGACTGAGTCCACGGCACTTGAGAGCTCTAGACACTTTGTAGATGATGCCACATACTTCAGAGGACTAAAATCACCGAACAAGGTCTAATGATAGTTCTTGCAGTTTTCAACAACAGTACAAATAAGCTACCAAAAATGAGCTAAATGTTTTTTATTTGCTTGTATGAAATGGGTACAGGTTTTAACTTGTAACTCTACTCCATGAAATATAAAATGACTACAGATAGTTATTTTATTTAACATCAGTATAACTTAAACCCCTGCCCTTCAGGGTATCAGAAAACCTATATTAAATGTAGCCTCTTCTGAAGTAAAATTAATAATATCTTTTCTGGAAAAGGGATTTTGTTTTGGTGGGGCTTTTGGGGTTTTTTTTTGCCAATACACTGCATCACATTCTACAACAGTATTACTTTACTAAAGCCAAATACTCATGATTTCACCATAAGTACAGAGGTGAACATAAGTATTTTAGCAGAAATAGTAACTATGTTGTTACAAGTAACTGTTGTATTAAAACACGAAAAATGTCCAAAAAATGAAGTCCCTTGACATCCTAAGGGTTTGGGGTTGTATAACAGTGCAGCAGGACATATAGAAATCGAGGTGTTTTAATTTGATCCAACTGCAATGTGAGTATTCAACACTTAAAATCTATTTTGTTGTAAGTGAAATAATTCAACTAATTAGCCCCTCTGATTTTCAGAAGCTACATCTTTTTACTTCCATAAGAAATTATGAAGAAAAATTAAAACAGAAGGCCTTTAGCTTTCATGATTAAATCAGGGAAGTCTAGAAGTAAAAGTGATAATTAAAAAAAAAAAAAAAAAGTTATTTGGCAAGCTTCCTTCTTAATTTCAGCTTAAAAAATGAAAGCATTAGGCAAGGTCACGCACTTCTGTTTTCCCCCTGTAAGGGAGGAAAAATGCCGACAATACATTCTTGCAAGGTTTTTTTGCTAAATAATTCCTAGCAAACAGGATTCCAACTTCATCTCCTACATTAAAACTCATCTGGAAAGGGGTCGTTTACACTGTTTGTAAAACACTGCCACATAAAATGTGTAAAAAACCAGATTTCACTAAAAATAGCTTGCGTAAGTAAGGGATTAGAGTAGTTTCTACTGCTATAATTGTTCCTTTGTAGTTTTTTCCATGATGTTTTGAACAGTGTTTTTAACTATGTTTATTAAAGTCAGCACATCAAAAAGGATCAAAGAGAAAACTAGTGAGAACCAAAGAAACCCCAAGCGTATTGTGTTGTCTCACTGGGGAGTTATGCAGATTCAAGTAAACAAGTGCAAATTGTTGAGGTTTTAATAAAAATTTTCTACAATTATTGTATCTGAAGTCATTCTATATAGTAACATCTGTACAGCAGATGGTCATACTGTACAAAAGGCAAGCAACGCTCCTTTTTCTTCCTCTGTTTTAACAGTACATCTGAGATGACTACTTTTGTCATTGTGCTTAGTTTAGTTCAGCAAATAATTCGTAAAATGCAGCTGCTGCAGATGGTCACAATAGTTATTTGACTGTAAAATCAAAGACACAGTGAAGTATTTGCGTATTAGTTTCATTCTATAAAAAAATATCTGACACTAACCCCGTTCAGCAAAAAAGGTAGATCTATAAAACTTCCTGTAAAAAGAAAAGTAGTGAAGAACTGACAAATTTAAATACTCCTTCCTCCCAAGACACAGCTACTACACTTTTTAAAATTGAGTTAGCTTGCCTAATTTCTTTGCAATAATAAAGCAAATCAAGTTAGTAACTGTGGTATTATTCTTAAGTATTTAGAACACAAGATTATAATACCATTTCCCCCACACCAAGTAATTTATCTTTTTTCCTGAAGTTATAATTTCCACTTCAGTTTCTACCAATACTTTAACTTTATATGAACAACTTTAAATAAAAAAAAAAATTACTAAAAGATTTTGTTGACAGTTTCAATCATTTTTGTGTAAGTGTTTCTGTCGCGCTTCTTAAAACTTAAAACAATTTATTGCACCATAGCAATAGCATGCAAAACCTCATGCACATCTATCTGTCTTTTTATAAAACAAAGATGAAGCAACTTTAACTGGAAAAAAAGTGAAAAGAGTCTGTCGATGTCTACTTATTATCTCGTTATGAAAGTTCATATAGAACTAATTTCCATTTTCATTAGATTTAGCATCAGTATTGCTTTACTTAACAATGCTTGCCAGACTAGAAACACACTGAAGATTCATGTATAGCTTGTGACATGCAAACGAAAGCTTGCCTTCCTCAGACTGCCAGAAGAATTAAGAAACAGAACTTGCAGCAGAATGTTTTTGAGGCTCAGTGTGCAAGGCAAGGTACGTCCTCCCGGGAGGATGAAAAACTCCAGGGTAAGTGATATACACTGCTGAGTTTGCCAAATTGCTTTCGAGTACAGCAACGGAATGGGTTCAGCTTTAATATATCGAGCTTGCTGTGGACACCATAATGTACCATGGGACTGATAACGTATAAATGATAGAGGGGAAGTGATGGAAGGACAGAGAATTATTACACAGAAAGAAAACTAGAGCTATTTAAAGGACATTAGAAAGGCCTTCTACTCCTTTGCAGTGCTTTCTATGCTAGGGTTGGGATTTGATTGGAAAAGCGTGGGAACACAGGCACTGTTCCTGCCTGTACTGCTGTTTATTTATGGATAAATCAAGAGTTTCAGACTCCAGCACTTTCACAGGCTTTCATGTACTACGAACCTTAAACTTTTCATTTCTAACTTTTAAAACAATAAAGAAGCACTGAAACTTGCTGGCCTGAGGAGAAATATTTCTGAAGAAAACTAAATAAATCACCACCTCACTTGGCATGCAACTTGTTCCTCTCAGCTACAGACCATTTTACCTCACAAGCTACTCTGCCAACTCCCTACATCTGGCTCATCTCCACATCATGTAAATTTACCATCTTATTAATTTTATTAAAAGACTAATAAAAGAATTTACTAAGATACTCAAAATGTCTTTATTTTAAATGAGTCTCTGGTATCCTGTTGATTGTACCCAAGGTGTAATATTTCCTTGCAGCTCTACAGTAATGAGGCTGGAGCACCCGTTTTCCCTGGGTGACCCTCAGCTGTGCAAAGGAAGCATGTAAAAATTTAAAACTTCATACGCCTGGAGGAGAATAATGGCATGACCCAATATTTACATAGTAGCATGTGTCAGGGCTCTGAATAATTATTTTTCCTTGTTGGTTTTGTTTTTTTTTTTTTTTAAAAAGAAATATAGGGTCCTAACAAGAACATGTAGTTATAGAGTGAAAACTGTCAAAACTTTGCCCTTTGAAGTATGTAGTGAATTATCAAAATACCAGAATAGTGGTTCTTGTAACCACAATTCGAGCCAGAATTCTGTCAATAAATTAGTAATTACAACCTCGGGGATGTTAACTACAAAATTAAGCACTCTTAGGTGCTACCTCACCAAAAGGAAAACTCAGGTAATGGAGCCTGTCAGGGATTTGCTATTTTCTGTTACGGATTTATTATGTTAGTTAGAGGAGTTCTCCTCAGTGCCCCAAGCTTTAAAATGGTTACCAGGCCACCACTTGAACAAATCAGTAGCACTTTCAAATTTCAAAAAAATCTTACCTGCAGTTTTATGTCCACTTTTAATATTCAGGCTTCCAGTGAGGTTTGATAAAGAGACTAGCAAACAAGGTTTACTGGGATGTGGGATGGTTTCCATCGAAACAACCACTTGAACGGTGTGAATGGAAATTTTCTGGAAGAAGGAAAGGGCCTGCCACAAGTTTTCTTGTACTGAATCCTTTTGTGCAGTGTTGGTGTGTGCTGCAGGTAGCAAATCCTTTGCGGTGAGGTGTTGGGTTATTGAAGTGACATCCTCATCTGGAGCCACGCCAGCTGACGAAGCAGCCTCTTTCCTGGGCTCATCATCATTTCTGGTTATGATTTTCTTCAAAAACTGGTTTATTTGATCAAGTCTGACAAAACTGAGATTTGCTTTCAAAGGTTTTGATATGTCCACATTCATGTCAGCTGTAGGAGAGAATTGGAGAAAGAAATATCAGAAGTTGCAGTGCAATTATTCAACTAATATAGAAATATTAGACATTTAGTGGAGAGAATATTATTTCTACCATGTTTCATTAAAAGGACTGAATCAACAGCAAAAAACATAAGGAAACAATGTTTTTAGGAATAAATCTGAATTAAAACATCATGAAAAGCACTATAAGCAATCTTCACTATATATAGTTTTAAAAGAAGAAACATGTCCCAAATTTGATCTTATCTCCTTGTTTCTTCCCAGAGATCACTACAGCTTTCTGAAAGACACACACTTTACTTGAGCGTGCAGGAGGGTAAATACATTAGTCCTTTTGTGTCAAAATGAAAATATACTTCACATTCTCTTGAGTTTTACATCCAGTAGAACTATTTGACTAAACTCCAAAGCCAACACTGAACGTTTTCAACACATTTAAATGAGTGAATAACACGTATATTCTGTTGTTTCCTACACAGTTAATAAGCAGTACTTTTCAATGCATTTCCAAGATGAAATGTGAAATAAAAAGCTGACATAAAAACTGAGGTATGTTTAGATTTCTTTGTTTTCCAGGAAGATCAGAATAGTGTTCTTTGACTCCTTACTAAAGGATTTTGTTTCCCAGACTGCTAAAAGTCTCACAGAATTTTTAGAAATGGCAACTAATATGAACGACATCGACAATAGTGATATTTTAGTAGCTGAGATATTGCAATTACCAAGATTATTTCACAGATGGGAAGCAGGATTTTACAACTGGTTGAAACTTACTTCTGTGCTGCTATATGCCTTTTTAATCAGTATATTACACTTCATTACAGAAATCTAGTTTTAACTTAGTTTTAAAATTTTTTCAATTTAAATTCAGCTTTCATTCAGTAATGAGGCAGTCGTCCTGGGCAGGGGGAAAAGTTTGCTTTTCACTTTGCTGTTTGATTCCCATCACCCCACCCCCAAGAGGCAAAAATGATTAAAATTCTGTGCATATATCTTAACTAGATTAAATGCTCACAGAAAGCAGTACTACTTAGTTTCAAATTTCATTATAAATATATAAAGGAAACACTGTTTGTTCAAGGTTTTACACAGATTAATGAATTTTTCACCAAAATTAGGACCTAGCTTCAAGTTGTTCAGGATCAGGTTCTACTCATAATGTTGATGCAAACTGAATGAGTTCGATTCTCCCACCCTCTAGGTACAAGTTTCTACCACAACGGTGAAGGGCTGCAGGAGCAAAGCTTCAGAGCTGCTCTTAAGTGCAGATTTGTACTGACCTCACAGAGTCCCAGCCACATAAAAAAGCACTTTTCTAACCCTCTAAAATATCTGGGGGTTCTAAACTTCAGTTAGATAAGTTTCAGTATCTGGAAAGATAAGTAAGTCTCTCAATTATAAACTAACACTTTATTCAGTGCTAGATGGGTAAGAGAAACCTTTTAATGGCCATATAAGATTTGTTATAAATGAATTAAAAAACCCCAAACAATCTTAGAAAGAAAGTCTGTAGTATTCTACAAGCCACAGCTAACTGAAATTTAATCCTGAAAAACTATTTTAATTGTAACTTACAATTTTAATTAATGGGTTTTCTGAAAATATTTTCTCTTGTGGTAAAGCCTTCCACACTAAACCAGAAACTGTGACAAAACACTAGCTAACACATGGGCCTAGTAGAAAGGCAAGTATCAAAGCTTGGAAGTTGGACATAAGAAGAGAGCAAGATTTTTACGCATCCAAAACCACATTTGATCAACTTGGAAGATTTTTCAACATACTTATGTAGCGAAATTTTTAATTAAAACCAAGGGAAGAAAAATGTCATAACACTTCTGAAAATCTCTCCACCCTTTTTGGCACTAAAGAATACTCCAAGACTCGTCTGCCTTTTTGCACACATTGCTGGTCCTCTCCTCCCTCTGAACGGAGAAAGGAGAGTTCCAAATAAAGTGGAGACCCATATGACATTATGATATTAATTTACTTACGATCTTCAAAACAAAGGGAGTGTTATTCTAATGAAATCTTATAAAACATCACAATAAACAAACAAGCAGCATCTTTAAAATTACACAAGTTTGACATCCAACTCACACTTGGATTTGCACTTCTGAACCATTTAGGCACTTTCAAAATAAGTCCCTTATTGACTTAATTTTCTCCATTAGTGATCTAGCAATAAAGGAGTAAAATAGAATAGATGCTCTTGGTTTTGCTACACAATTAAATCTTGAAGTTACTAAATGAGCACAGGACGCTTATTGCTTGGTGATACAGCTTCCACATCTAAGTGCTTTGTCAAAGGCACATTTTATTGCCAACACTTTCCTACAGCAGAATAGCCCAGAAGAGGAAAAAACCAACAAAAACCCTACAACCCAAAAACCGATTAGACATAAGCTGATAGAATAGGTGTCAAGCTAAACCTAGAGAATAAACTCATTGAGAATATTTAAAAGGAGATTAATATGAGAGCAACAGTTCTCACTTGGAGTTCCTCAGGGTAGAGTACAGAAAACACAGGGAGCTGGTGAAGCTCAATGGTGGAACACACATGGCACCTGTGGTTCTGGGCCTGTGTTTCATCCCTCCTGCTAGTCATAGAATCATAGAGTGATTTGAGGTGAACAGGACCTTAAAGATCATTGAGTTCCAACCCCCCTGCCAGGGCCAGGGGTGCCACTCACTAGACCAGGTTGCTCAAAGTCCCATCCAGGCTGGCACTGAACACTTCCAGGCAGGGCCATCCACAACTTCTCTCAGAAACCTGCTCCAGTGCTTCATTGCCCCCACAGTAAAGAATGCCTTCCTAATATCTAACCTAAATCTCCCCTCTTTCAGTTTAAAAACATTAAAACATTACCCTTCATCTTATTGCTACACTTCCTGACAAAGAGTCCCATCCCACATTTCCTGTAGGCCCCCTTTAGGTACTGGAAGACCATTATAAGGTCTCCCTGAGCCCTTTCTTCTCCAGGCTAAACAACCCCAACCCTCTCAGACTGTCTTCATAGGAGAGGTGCTCCAGCCCTCTGATCATCTTCATGACCCTCCTCTGGACCTTCCAACAGGACTATGCCCTTCTTATGTTGGGGCCCCAGATGGANCTTCTTATGTTGGGGCACCATATGGATGCAGTACTCCAGGTGGGTCCTCATGAAAACAGAGGGGGAAAATCACGTCCCATGACCTGCTGGCCATGCTTCTTTTGATGCAGCCCAGGATACAGCTGGATTTCTGGGCTGTGTAAGTGCACACTGTGGGTCATGTCTGAGCTTCTCATCAACGAACACTCCCAAGTCCTTCTCCTCAGGGCTGCTCTCAATCCATTCTCTGCCCAGCCTGAATTTGTGCTTGGGATTGCCCCACCCACATGCAGGAACTTGCACTGTTCCTTGTCAAACTTCATGCGGTTTGCATGGGCCCCCCTCTCAAGCCTCTTCAGGTCCCTCTGGATGACATCCTGTCCCTCAGGTGTGTTGACTACTCCATACAGCTTGGTGTTGTTGGCAAACTTGCTGAGGGTGCACTCAATCCCACTGTGCATGTCACCGACAAAGATGTTAAACAGCACTGGTCCAAATACTGGCTCCTGAGGAATGCCAGTCATCACTGGTCTCCGCTTGGACACTGACCCACTGATCATGACTCTCTGAGTGAAATCATCCAGTCAGTTCCTCACCCACCAAGCAATTCATCCGTCAAATCCATAACTCTCTAATTTAGAGACAAGGATGTCATGTGGGACAGTATCAAACTGTTTTCACAAACACTATACTCATCTAAGAAAGCAATAAAAAAAAAAAAAAAAGGACACTAGGACAAACGACGTCCTTGTTTTCTGTTTGGATATCACACATGAGACTAAAAAATGTCGCCATGACTGAAAACTTTACAAGGGGTTGTATTAAGTTATTATTACCCAGTGAATCAGCCCTGACAGAAGTTGGTAGCAGCCAGAAGCATAATTGTAGTAAATGTAACTCTGGAACCTTCCCTGCAAATATTTTAACTATCTCATAATGACATAGGTTATTTTTACAACTGGGGAAAGATTATGTAAGGAGATTCTTTGGCACTTTAAGTAAAATGTTCAAAAAATAAAAAAACAGTTGAGCAATCAACATGTTTTTAGTCTTTGTCCTGTTTTACACTTAGCACAGTAAAAGAAGCTGTAACATTCCTTCTAAGAAAAACATATTTAAGTGACAGACAGAAACAGTGAAAATTGATGAAATATGAAGAGCTATTTATAGCAGTTGATGAAGATAGATGTTCAGCAGCTTCTCCAGTCACGCAAAATGGGCTGAAAAGCAATACTACAATGTAAAGGGTCACCTAGATGCAGCTGAAATAAAATTTCTAGGCTGTAAAATCCAAGGGTAACAGTCTTTTTAGATGATTTTAAAAACCTTGGAACACACTCCATGCAACACTGCAGATTCTGTACCAGTAGGCACAGGCTGCTATAACTCAATTAGTCTTTGAATTGTCCAAAACTACATCAGAATCAGGACAGGGCAAAAGACAGCTCAAAGCCATCGTTAACTCCTCAATTACATGAGTCTCTCCTTGGCCTGCTACTGACTGGCTATCATAATTATACCCCGATGCTTTCTTTACATTTAAGACTTCATAACTTATTTTGCCAGGTTTTATCTATTTCCAACAAACAAATACAAAGAAATTACCATGCTTGTAAACAGATTGTGTTCAAGTGCTTTATTTCTGGTTATGTTTAAATCAGACTGAACTAGATGATATCAAAGGAGTATTTTTTTATTATTATTACAGTGTAGCAATTGAGTGTTGAATTTGATTTTTTTTTCTTTCTCTTGATTTCTTCACTACATTCTTTAGATTACCTAGTAAATCCATGTCTGTCAATTATTAGTTACTAATTACTCTTCACAACTTTCTGAACAGCTACTAGGAAACAGAATGATGAAATAACTATTGAGTTGAAAGGAGATTAGATAAATATAAATAAATTACACTTATTATATGCTCCCACCACACCAGGAGATGACTTAACAGCAGAAGGAAAAGAATCACGTTGCAATAATAAAATCAGAGAGGGAATTCAGGTCCCAGAGGCGATTCTACGGAGTTTATGTTAATGTACACCTTGTGGGGGACCAAAAATCAATTGGAATAGTTTCCTGAAAACTGTTTCCAGCTATTTTCTCATTTAAAAAGTTCCAACTTCACTTGACCCATTAGTCATCATATTACTTACATTTATTATGTATTTTGAAATCTATTACAAAAAACCCAATGGATTCAATATGGCCTGTTTGAACAAAATCATAACATCTATAAAAGAAAACCTATAAGCAGCACTCTGAAATTTCTGTCTGAAACAATTTCTTTCTTTGTCATTTTATTACTTGGAGCTTCAGATAAAAAAAATCAGGGTTATGAGTATTTTACCCTTGTTCTCCATAACATTCAGATTTGTACTGTGAAGATATAATTTTATTCTGTGAACTTGGGATACTGATTTTACTCAAAAGGACTTTTTATTTGGTGGGCTAAGGATGAATAAGTAACACAAAAATAACAGAGCTCCTAGTAAGTTGCTTTAAGTCAATCCCAGTTCTTACTGAAGTCAGTGGGCTTAGTCTAATATATGCCACAACTTAATGTACACCAGGTTACTATTTCTATGACTAATAAACTACCATAGCATACTCTTAATCTGAAAAACCAGAAAGTAAACTCCATGAAAATGATTTATAAGCTTTATTTATAAGACTGGGATCTTTGTTCACAGACTATGAGAAATGTTGAACTGTGAGACAGAAAAATAAGGCATTTTCCAAGTATTTGTTCACTTCTCATACCCCTCATTCTGCAGTGGAACTTTTATCTCTCATAGCTAATATAGAAAAGGTGAGGTCTTTCTTCCTCAGGCTGGACATGGGTCTCACTTTCCCCTACCTCAAGTAGGGTGTAAAATACTAAACTTCTTAATAGTTCTGCTATAGCAGAAACTACTATTTGCCCTGAACTCTCAGGAAGATTGAATTTCCTAGTCCCAAACAGGAGAGAAGCAGACAACAGGCACAAAACACTTTATCACTAGTAATACTCTTTCTCCAGGAGCCACCCACCCTGATGTAAGGAGTCTAACAGAGGAAATCTGAGGAAGGTAAAGGTAATCTTGAGACCTAATTCTCATTTATAGACAGGGTGGCCCTTCAGTAACAGGGAAATGGCTGAATTGCAAAAATTAAATTTATAAAAATACGAAAGCAAGAGACATGTGAAGAAAAGACTAGCTGTGCTGTTCTCAATTGTCCCTGGTCAGGCATCAAAAGAGAGACAAATTGAAAGAAATTGAAAAGTAAGAAGAATACAAACGAATTGTTTTTATCCTCTAATTCATCATTCCCAATTTGGATCAAGGGAAAAGAAGGAAGAAACTTGAGACAAGGCTTCAGAGGCCATCTGCAGTCCATCTTACAGTTCTGCTTCTGTGAGACAGATGCCAATTAGTCTGGAAGAGGCTGGTAGTCACTGCTCAGCATTTCTACCTACTGCCGTCTGTGTACTGCAGCCCCACAGAAAGAGCTCTATAAGGCAAATATGGCAAACTACAGCCTTCAAGCAGCTTAATCAACTTGAGATGTGGGGATGTTCCCCCGCAGTAACAACTCCTACTTCCACAACCTAATATGTCATTGACATTATGCGAAGGTGTCATGAAGACATTAGCAGCTATTGCTACCAGTGCCTGGATCTCAGACAAGGCTCAGTGACGTAATTCTATTATTTTTTTTCCAGTTGTCACAACTGAAGGTTGAGAAAACAAAAGGTACCATTAATAAAGGGCAGATATGTGGGCATTCAGAGGCACTACAATGAAAGGAATTTGCAGGCTAAGGGAAACTACCTCTCTCAACAGAGTCAGAGAAGTTGAAGCACAACACAGTGATATGAAATAAGTTGTTCCAGGTTACGGAGCAGGTCTGTGGAAATGAGCCCATAAATACTAACTCTCTATTATCTGCTTTAGCTGCTGAATAATACATTAGTATTAAGATATACACAAAGAAAGGAAATAAGAAAGCAAGATTTCAGAAAATTAGGCAAATGTTTCAAGTAACTTTTAAAAAGAATGCCAATACACTGAAAATATTGCCAGTACCAAGAAAATATTTTCAAATATACCCACGTGGTTTCAGTGGGCAGTCTTCATTTTCAGTACTTAAGACATTTAAGAAACTAAATTTCATTTAAACTAAGTGTTGTAGACATTGCTTTTAGAAAGGTACTTTGATAATTTTACACATTATTACACTGATATTACAGACAATAGATTTGTCAAAGCCAAAGCAGTACCTACAGGCTGGTACACCTGTTTGGAATATTTCCCTTTGCCCTCTTAATCAAATAAATATAATTTCATGGCTACAGTGTCAGTGCTTTAAAAACTTGTTTGTAAAAGAGCAAAGGGGAAAAAAAAACCTACTAGAAAGCTCAAAAGTTTTGCAAATGACCCAGAGTTAATTAGAAAAGTCTGCACCCTGGCTAGTTCCCCTTCTCACGTGTCAGCTCTCATTAAATCAAAAAATTCTCATTTCAAAGTTAACAAACACCATGGTTAACAAAACTGTTAAACTGGGATCAAGTGGGCACATTCCTAGGTTTATATATGATGTCATGCTAAGCAGCCCACAGCTGAACTTGCAAGTAGTATGAATGATTTTTCAATATATTAAGTATCTGATCTAATGCTAATTTTCTCTCTATAGGCTAACTGTGCTGGGAACAGGTGGCCCTGCTTTCAATTACGGAGGGCTAACATGCCAGTGTGAGGCCTGGATTAGTTCACCTTCTCACAGGGAATTTGCCTCGGTTGGGAATGGATTTATTATGGCTTCACACATGGAACGGAGCTCATGTCAGCTGAGGGCAGTGATACATCATATGATTCAAATTAACCTGCTGTGGACTGTTCCGCAGGGCTGATATTGTGTATTAAAATGACGACATTTTTAAAACAGCTTGAAAGAAACCAGAATTGCTGAAGTGCAATGGTTCCAATTTGTTCCAACTAATCTATCACCTGCTGGAGATATTATTCTAGTGGGTTTCTGGTAGCTGCTATTTTCCAGGTTTCTCCAAACCACTGACCTTGCTAATGGATACAGTTGTTGCCTTTGCAAACCGGGGGAAAAAGCTGCAGAGTGCCATGGTGTGCTTTTGTTCCTGGCTTTTTGTGCATAACCCTGATCCAGTGCAGTGTCCCTCGCCCTGCCCAAACCCTGCCGGGGAGGGAATGGCAGGAAAGAGCTCCCCCCTCCCATGCCCCCCAGTTCTCACTTCATCTTTTAGAGGGACACGGTATTTCTTAGTTTGTCTAGATAGTTTCCTCTGCAGAAATTACTTCGAAAGGCAAAGTATCAAGGATGGCAGTCAGTTCTTGCACTTTGCCCAAGAAACTGCTGAGGGAAGAGGACTTTGGCATAAACCACCTATATTTGGCACGTGTAAGTATTTTAAGGCAATTTGTAAGGAGTTGTAATTCATAAACATATTTTGTATCATTTGCATGCAGAAAGAACACATCAAAAAGACAGCTTTTTTTGGCTAAGAAAGTGCAGTTGATTTAAAAAAAGAAACCAAAGAAAGGATTAGAAGGTAAAGACAATAAATTTACAAAAACTATTAAAACAAGATGGTCATATTTTTCCTCACCTAATGAATAATATGTAATGCTGAAGCAATAAATAATTCACTTGTATGTATTAGACAAGAATTAGATGTACAATCCAGCAACAGACTGAATATAAAAGAGAGCGGGTCATGTAAACTGATGTAGATGGAATTTAAAAAATTTTAAATAATTAGTTACTGTAGAAAGAGAAAGAATAGTCCTTTAATACATTGTGGGGTTAAAGCTGAGGTCTGTTCCCACAGGCCTGATGATGAATGCTTATTTCTCCTAGGATCTTACTACCTTAAATCTGGAAGAAATATCATTTTTCTTTAGTTGCCAAAAACGTACAAAATAATCAACTCATGTGGCAAGAAGTGCATTAATGTATCCTGTTATTCTCATTTAATTAGTGGTTTCCAAGTTTAGCTACTTGCTATAGTTTTTTGATCTCGGAGCTAATATGGGCTGACAACCTGGTTTCCTGTGTGGTGAAACCATACGATTTTTCTGTGGAACACCATCTACTCATCTACTTCAGATGACAAACTATTTACAGGGAGCACTGGTTTTATCTAGCACAGAGAACTCTGGGAACCACTTGCAGATTTTTTTCTTTTATCTGCTTGCATAGTAGTTTGCATCATAAAACACAGGCATGTTTGATTGTTATACTTGAAATTTAACCTCAGCACACCAACAATGTAGTTTGTAAGAAAAATGACATCACAATAAAACCACTGAATTTTGTTCACTTAAAATCTATCCGGAAAACTGTATAGTTATCCCAACTGGTACATCCAGATTTTTGCATGCACAGGCACAGCTTTTAAAAATGTGCTGACTTTTCAGAACAGCAGATCGCACCTGCACCAACAGGTAGCATCTACTAATGCATCCAATGCACTGCAATAATTTACTTACTGCAGTTATAATATGCAAATACATAAACAACTATGGAAACACACAGAATGTCCTTAGAAAATATGCCAGAAACTATGCTGCACTATTTGCCAAATGTTCACCAAAAAAGAGTAATTTTTCAAGTGCACTTTTTTATTCAATTTATTAACTGTGATGTCTCCTGTCACAAACAGTGTTTGTCTGGTGACCTTACAAGAGCTCTCAGGAGTTTTGCTGAGGTTCTTGTTCTCAATAAACAACTCCCAGCTTAGTTAGGATCTGGTGATGTAGACACTTTCTCCAGGCCTGCTGATGGCCAAGCTACCTCACCGCGGAAGAAGTTGTGGTTAGAGGACTTTCCCCCCAGGAGAGTTAGTGACTTATTTTCCAGTAGCCTGCTGAGGAGCTGTCAGGCTTTCATAACTCTTTGCATGTGCTGCTCTGACGCAATCTCATGAGGAAGGCGCCTTCCATTACTCATCCAATGAAACCTCCAGCCCCCAAGGAAGACTTCTTGATAAAGGTTAGTTTATTTGACGAGGATCTCATAGTGGCAATGGCTGAGGTTAGAAAAATCTGCAAAGGAATGCAGAGCTGTTTTGCTATATTACACCAGTGAAATACTTCAGCGAAATTCAGAGAGTAATTTCTATTGGGTCATGTGCAATGATAATTCCAATTAGCAGTAAAAATATGATTAAAAAATTGTCTTCTGGCTGAGATCCTGGAAGAAATCTCTGAAGTCTCATAGGTTTTACACGAATAAGCAGACTAAAGTTTACAGTGCATTAATTTACAGTTTTTCACTTCCCTATTTAGCCAAATACCATGGAGGGGAGAGATGTAACACTGATTTGGGATCTGACTGAATTGTTGAGAACGGAGCAGACAGAATACTTGTGAATAGATACTTTCATGCTGGTACCAACTTCCACGTTTGGTAGTTTTAGAAGTTTGTCCTACTGACAGGAGAGTGTCAGCAAAACACCTTCAGGTGTATAATAAATTAAACATGAAGGCTGTGCCAGGAAACTACAGTGAAAACCTTGAGAAAAGGGGAATGCACACACGAAGGGGCTGGGAATATGGGAATCTGACAGGTTTGGGGAGGGAGGACACCAAAAAAGTTGGACAGAATAGAGAATTAAAAAAAAAGAAAAAAATAAAGGGTAAAAGAAAACCAATCTGGCAGCACTGACCAAAAGATAGTGGCCTCGAGGGGGAATACATTTTCCTTTTGGCTTTCCAATGGAAGTCAAAAGTCCTGACCCTTGATATTCTTCTGCTTTCATCAGCTATTATAAAGGCCACTGATAGCAGGTGTTTCTATCCCTCTTGTGCTGGTCATGATTAGAATGAAAGTCTGCTATTATTATCAATTAATTCTTTAGTTGAAATGGTAGTAGGACATTCAGTAGGTCTGAAGGGGTTCAAAGTTCTATTAATCAAGTTGAATAAGGATCTATATAACAAGAGCTCTGCATTGTCAGGTGGTTTTAAAATCTTATCTTAAAATGTTTTTAAGAAAGTACAGAAAACCAAAACAGGGGCAATGATGAGGTTGTTCATGTACTTTTCCTTTCCTCAAAATTCCTGCTTGTCTGTGTGCAACAAATGGATTTTTGAGTTACTTAACCACAGTACTTACAGTCAGTGGGTAAATATGTATGTCCCATTCTCTTGTTGTCAAATTCAAAATCCTGGGCTCCGATATGCAGAAACGTTTACTGCTTCATCCAAAGACAATATGAACTGTTTCCAACATCTAATGTTTTTAAGTACCTTAGAAAATTAAATTGTGTGTTTTAAATTGCTACCCTTAATATAAACAGAAAATCTTTAATTTCCCTGTGCCTCAGTTGCCTTCTGCAAAATGGCAAGGGTGTACTATTCCATCATCCATGGGAAGGTTGTGCAAGTAAATTGGTATTTCTGTAGCGCTCAGATCCTAAAGCAGTGAGCAATGCAGGGGAAATAAGCAATTTTCCTGCAGAGCCAGGTTTAGATTGTGTGCTGTAAGACTGTATAAATAACCCAGTACTGAAAAGTGGTTCACTAAATGACTGATAACACTGATAATATTCTGTGTGCTGAGTGAAGTAAGGATATACTCAGGGGGGAAAAAAAAAGTTACACAATTCAACAAATCCACTAGAACACTGGAACAGGTTGCCCAGAGAAGTTGTGGAGGCCCCACCCCTGAAAGTGTTTAAGGGGCTTTGAGCAACCTGCTCTAGTGGGAGGTGTCCCTGCCCATGGTAGTGGGGTTGGAACTCAATGATCTTTAAAGTCCTTTCCAACTCTAACCATTCTATGAAATATGTGTAAGAGAGATGAATTATGATGGCACAGGTAAATGTAAATATATTTTCTAAATTCTAATACAACCTCAATTCTATTCTACATAGTAATGTAGTTATAAATACATAATTTACAAAACAGAATGGATTACATACTTCAATTTGCCAAAGTTTCTGATGCTCTAGGGACAAAAATTCAAGTATTATTTCAAGTAAATGCTAACAAACCTTCATACTACACCACTTATATTCTGTGTTACAGAAACACAATATCACTTTTTAAAATTTTATAGCATTGACACTTTAGATGATAGGAATTTGTGATGTCAGGTATCCAGATTCTGAACAAACTAAGAGAAGCTGGTTTACAGAAATCCTCAGAAACATTTCAGAAGTCAGCTTCTGTAAACATAACTGTAATAAAATTTCATGTTTTCTAGGGTTAGAAGCCACGTAGGTTTCATTTTGTTGGAAATTTGTCAACCTCAGCCCTCTCAAGGAGTAAAATTTCTAAATTTACCTTGGGGAAAAAAAAAAATAATAAATTGATCCTAAACCTACGACTGGTCCAGGACTGGCCATTCCTCAACCATTCAACTGAAATCAACTTTGACTTCAATTCAGAATAGTTGCTGGGGGAAAATCTGACATTCATTAGCAAGGAATACAACATTTTTGTGATGATCTGACATGTGTGTCTAAGTGTAGATATGTACAAGCATATTACAGTAGAAAACAAAGATTATAGTGCAATGTTTACCTGGTCCATTAAGGAAGTCTTTAATTTGCACAGTGATAAGAGGAGGCGGAATACCACTTTTAGCATCAACCTCCCCTGCTACTGTCTGCAACCAAATCTTGCAATAATCCAGAGCTTCCGGTAGAGTCTTCCCAGGATCTACAAGTGAAAATGAACATAGTCATTAACAGTAATTAATGATACTCCAAGAATATGATACATAATAAAATACTATGTACAAAATTGATTAATCAACTCATGTAGCTAGAAGTGCCTTAAATATAAATGACTAAACAAAAAAATTTAAATTGCAACACAATAAATAATATTCCAATACCAATACGAATGTTATACACAGCATTTGTGCTTACAGACAGATGCATATGTATAACAACGCATGCATATACAGGCAAGAGGGCAAAGCTTTAATTATACAAAATGTAGAAAACCTGCAAAAATACCAAGTAAGATATGAGTAAAAGACACCAATTACTACAAGATAACTTTACATAGCACATGATTTTAGTTTTAATTATGGTGACACTTAAGGAGTTCTTACAAGAGAATCTGTGCTCAAAACCTGCTACTTCTAGATTGTATTTTCATTGTCAGGCAGGCAATAATAATGGAAAGATAAATGATAGAGGCTGACAATGACACTACAGGTCTTAAATTCTAAATATTCAACTATTCTTTTTTATCAAGACTGCTATGTTAATTAATTGAATGTCTGCCTCACCATTAATGATTTAAAGAGATTTTCTTGATGTTATTCTCTCCCATTTTCAGTCAATTTAGAACTGCTATAATTGCTTTGTTTGAGTTTTACTGAAAGGATTTCTTTCAAGAACAGTATTTACATACCCACTATTATAGTCAACATATGGTATTGTGGTATCACAGTCATATGTGGACTGGGTATATAAAGTCAGCGTTGGAATTTGTATTTCTTGACCTTATCATGTGATTCATATAAAACTTGGCACATATGAACCCTTATGTGATTTCAAAGGACCTACTGAAACCAATTGATCATGACTTTAGATCTATATGGAAAAGATCAAAAGTTAGCACATTCTTCTGTTTTTATTTGATCAATTTTCAGGCAATGACTTTACAGCAGTATTTGTACTGCATGGCATATACATTACAGCCTTTCCTTCCCTTTATTCCTGCTATACATTTATAAAGTCAGCTCTCAACAGTTATTTAAGAGCTATCACTGCATACAACAGATTCGTATATTTTCCATGTGAATTTCTACAGTTTTATGGATCTTAACCCTTTCTCTTAATTACAGTAACTGTAATGCTGTGGCACATTCTCATTTCTATACTTTAAGGAATATCTTGTTTCCTGTGCCTAGAATTTGCCTAATATACTGAAAATTTAAAAAAACCCACCCTACTATAAAAATCTTTATTAGGAAAGTACACATTTTTATTAAAAATATAGTTATGTAGTTGTTCTGAACAAGGTTGTTCTCTCTGACTTGGATCATAATACCTTGTTTGGTGCTTGTAGCTCAAACAGTTCATCATAAATAAGTAATATGCTAATGTTTTTCCAAATACATAGTGTAAAGCATGCTAAAAATTACTAAATATTGTGCAGTGAACATCAATGGATTAAGTAAATTGATCTCTAAGTTCCTGTTCCTTCAGAAGTATTAGTAGGAACATTTAGGTGTCCCAACATGGGACAAAATGTCACAACATAGTATTATTTTGTCTTAGTTCTGAAAGTTAATCATCCCATACTGTATATAGCAACATAGATCATCCAACAGCTTTTCAGAAAATCTACTAAATTCACTCAGAAACTTCTTTTGCAGAATACACTTGCAGGTATTACAAGATGTGTTTATGTTATAAAATACCTAACAATTATTATAAAGTTGTAGCTGTTTCAAGATGAACGTATCATTGATGAAGAGAACTTACATTGCAGAAAAACCTTGCATGACATAATACATCAGCTACATAAACACTGCCCCCAGGGCAATGGGAATTGCAGCATGTAAGCAACGCAAGCACAGAATCAAAAAATAAAGGAACCGTGGTAACCGTATATCAGAGACAAAGGCTGTTACAAGGACATTTTAGTGCAAAGTGCTATTCATACACATGCAGTAGACACTATTTTGCTGGTAGTACACACAGCACATCACATCTTGGTGAGGAGTGGCTTGTTGCATGGATAATTTAGTTCAGTTATGTTTCTCCTTGAAATGGACAGCTTTTTCCTGTTAGTGAAATGAACGAAATCTCCACTTCAGGAGATTATTTACAGACTAGGAACACAACACAGAGAAACCTCAGTGAACATAATTAGCTTGAGTCCAACAAAATACACTACTTTTAGACTAGCACTACCCTTACTGATTTCAAGCAGTTAGAGAATCATAGAATAATTTGGGTTGGAAGGGACCTTTAAAGGTCCACATCCTTCTCCTGCAATGAACAGGGACTTCTTCAACTAGATAAGCTGCTCAGAGCCCCATCCAGCCTGGCATTGAATGCTTCCGGGGATGGGGTGTCTACCAACTTTTTCAGCAACCTGTTCCAATGTTTCACCACCATTGTAAAAAAAATTTCCTTCCTTCCTTCCATCTAGTCTAAATCTTCCCTCTTTTAGTTTAAAAACATTACCCCCTGTCCTATTGCAACAGGTCCTGCTAAAAAGTTTTCTCCCATCTTTCTTATAAGCCCTCTTTAAGTAGTGAGACATGACAATAAGGTCTCCCTGGAGCCTTCTCTTCTCCAGGCTGAACAATCCCAACTCTCTCAACCTGTCCTCACAGGAAAGGTGCTCCAGTGCTCTGATCATCTTTGTGGCCCTCCTCTGGACCCACTCCGACAGGTTTAAGTAAAACTGTGTTGTTCTGAAACTAAGCTTCCTTCTGGAAGCAGGACAGTTGTATTGACACAATTTGCACTGGGTAATAATCCCAGAGGACCATGCAAAGAACTAGTTTGAGCACTTCTGAGCCCGTGGTATATGGTTAATTTGGAGCCTGGGTTACAGACTTGACTGTACATCCAAATATGCCAGATACGGATTAATAAATTTTTACACAATGAGAATAAAGCTAAAGTCCAGAGATTTCAAAACTGACTATGGTGGTATATATCTCAAAAACTTGAAGGAACATCCAAATAGGAGCTATAAAATGTATCTGTGTAGGACAAATGCATGTATGTCAAAGGTCAAAAGACTGAAATATGCGTGTCTTGATTAAAATACTTTATAAGGTAGGAAAAATCATACACGTTTTCATAGGATTAAGGATCAGGAAAGGAATAAAATAATATCAATCAGTTTATCCCTATGGACATAGGAATCTGCAGAGAAGCAATTGAATGAAAAAGAAAATTTAGGCTGAAAAGTGAGGATTTCCTGATGAGGAGAGCTGTTAGAAAAGGGCTCTTCTCCCTCAAGGAAATGATGGAAACATTCAGAATGTTTAAAAATACACTTGACAGAACACTATAAAATATACAATAGGGAACAATTATGCATCAGCAGGGAATTGGTCTGAATAATCTATTATAATAGGTCATTTCCATTTCCATTTTCTATGATTCTCCCAAAAATCAACACTTAAATTTACAGTTATTTGTATAAAGAAAATGCCGGAGAAAACCCAAGGGATGCATATATAAGTAAAAGGAGAGTCTAGAATTACTCCACAGCAAGCCAAGAGAGAGAAAAGAAAGGCTTGAGAAGGGAAGAGTGGTGAAGATGGCCAGAAATTCTATCCTCCACACCATGTGAAAAATGTGTCTGTGGCAGCAAAAGAAAAATCGTGAGACTACTATCGCAGATTGACAATCAAGACTGTAATTTAAAATCTGCAAGACAAAAGCTGTGAAGCCTTCAATAAATCCACACCTTCCACACACTTTTTTTTAGAAAAAAATAATCTTTGGCTATTTTTGAATCCACCCAAACATCCAAAGCCACTTTTATTCTTGCTAAGGTCCAGACCTCAGCTCCAAACTTCACAATTTCTGAAGTACCGTCCTAAACTTGAAACTCAACATGAATTTATAAGCTTTTGTTTTCTCCTGCTATCCCCTCTTCTCATGTTAACAGGAGACGGTGAGCTCGAAACTTGCAAAGAGAAAGGGGAATGAAGTGAAAGGAAAGGAGGGAGGCAGGAGAAGTTTCACATCTTGAAGATTTTAATTCTTCCCAATGTGGTTCTGTTCCAGTTTGCAGCTGAGAGCCAGGGCAGCTCAGGGGGCACAGCCTGTGAGAGGTTTCAATGGGGGGGCTCAGGGATCCACAGCACCCCAGCAGCTGCCAGGCAGGGGACAGGGCTACCGAGTGTGTGTGCAGGACAGCAACTTGGCCTCTTCAGCTGGAACTTTACCCAGACCACATGAGCTCTGCAACATGCTTTTATTTCAATGGATGAATCATATTTTGGTCAGCAGTCAATTTTAAAAGCCAGTATGATGCTGCAATCATCTCTGCATTTCAGACTCAAAAGTGGAAAGTTTGGTCTTCTTTTAAAAATGGTTTCTGTTGGAATTTAAAGAACACAAGTGGGAAAACATTTCTACTAGCATAGAAGTGCTGTGTCAGGAAGTTCAAAAATAAGCACTTACAGTAACCTAAGGAATGTACATTCCCAGGACAGCTTGTCTTTATGGGTGGGGGCTGCACACCCCTCCCTCCTGTCCATGGATGCAGATGTACTGGACAATAAATACAGTTGGAAGGGAACAGGTGACACTCCAGCGGAACTCCCTCAATGCTATGCTAGGAAAGAGCCTTAAATTCTCTCTCAGCCTCGTAGGAAGCAGAGGCTGACAGAGAGGCAGTGAATCAGACTTCCTGCCAGAGCCAGCCTGCGCTGCCCTCTACACAGCCTGGGCTTTCCAGCAGATCAGAGGTTACATGTGGTCTCAGCTACTGCATCTGCTCTTCATGGACCCCCTGCCATCAAAGGCGTGGGTGTAAAAAGAAAAAAAAATAAAAANAAAAAAAAAAAAAAAAAAAAAAAAAAATTTTTGGTGGCCCCAAAATTTTTTTTTTTTTTTTTTTTTTTTTTTTTTTTTTTTTTTTTGCAAATGCTTCTTTGGCGGAAGCTGAAGAAATTCCATGCATAACAAGTATTTATTGAGAAATTTCTCTCCCTTAAAAAAGCCAAGCACCACAACCTCCTCTTTGAAAGTAAACAAACAAACAAATAGAAAAAAGATTTTTCAAGAATGCCCAGAGCACAATGCTCAGGAAATGAGGCAATTTTGTATCTGGATTACATTACCTGAAACAAAGCAAATAAAGATTTAAAAAAATATTTATAAAAGCAGCTTATGAGATTACATTAAAAACAATTGCACCCACTTTTATTTAAGTGGAAATGGCCAAGGCTCTGTTTGCAAAAACTAACAGTTAGCAGATGCCTTTTTGTGCAATGTAGGATGAGCATTGAATAAAAATAGGTTGGTTTACAGCGTCTTCCAGGCTATTTATACAGAATCTTACACATAAACTCAGGGTGCAACTAGTCTTTTTAATGGCACTTATTAAGCAGTTAGTATTTATTCCATTAATTTATTTACTTCGATTTAAAGTTCCTATACCTAATGGTAGCATACTTGCAATCAAGCTATTCAATTACAAAAATAATTTAAAACATAAATGAAGCGGTTTAGCACAACCATAATAAAACTGAGCTAACATTTTAAGAATTGACTTGAGTCTCCTCCTCCTACAAACTGACTTGCCAGTGGACTTGGTTTCAGAGAAGGACAGAGGAAATTGAAAGCATAACCATCAGGGCTTTAGCTCCAAGGCAGGCAAATGCTCCCACATACAGACACTGGCCTGAGGGAAATGTGATGCTACTAACTGCTAATTAACACGCTAACAATACTTAACTTCAAAATAGTCTATTTCCTCCTATTTTATTCTTATTTCTTTCATGTTTCAGAAAGTAAGCAAAAAAATAACACAGCTATTGACACAGGAGCCAAGTTCTTTGGATGGAGTTTGGTGTTTCAGCCACCATGTAATACTCTCACAAAAATGCAACAGCTTAATGTGCAAGATCCTCAATTTTGGGGGGAATTAACATGAAATCTTTCATAAAGAAGAAAATCCTTGTCCCAAAAATACACGTGGTTTCATAACAGTATTAAAAGCTTCATTTCTATACATGCTCGAAGCAGTAAACCATCATAAAGTAGTAAGCTTAATTTTGTCACCAGCGCAGGATTAACTTTTACTCTCTTTAAAATTCATGCTGGTGCAATTTCATGGGATGATTTCCCTATTTTATTCAAAGCTTCATAAAACAGACTCTCATCAAACTACCTGTTAGAAGCAGTTATAAATTCTAGGGTATTCTTTGTTAATTCACAGTTGAACAATATATTTCTTAGAAATACACTAATGGAAGGTGAAGGATGGAAAACATAACTAGGTCTAAACCATTACCAGCTTTTCTTTACCCTACAGGTTTGGAGTTTTTTTGTATTTGTGTCTGTCTTGCAAGATTTCAGAGTTGTTTCAGATCTTTAGATTTTTTCTTTTAGAAAAGCTGTAGGAAACTGCACAGCATTTCATAAGATCTCAGTTTAGTGCCATCAAACTAACAGAAATCAAGTTTTGAGAAATTTTCAGAATTGATTCAAAATAATTTTTCTAAATGCTTTAAACCTTTTTACGCAGCATATTTGGTGTAAATATATATATAGAGAGAATGATGATTTGAAATGGCAGAGTTTTTATTAGCATGTCTTGGACTGAATCTACATATTTCATATATAGCTTAACTATGTAAGCTTAACCATTATTAGTGGAAGTAATGAGAAACCACCCCCATAGGAGTACCAATAAAGCTTTATAATAAACATTTGCCCAGACAAGTCTCAACTTTTTAGGTTGTGATTAATTCTGCTGTTATAGGCTCAACCTTCTGAGTTGCTGCTGTGTGCTGTTGTTCATCTCCATCATGCAATGCAACGCACACATTTTCATCAAGGTTGCTTGCCTAGTCCCACTGTTAAAATGTGGTTTGGTTGTTTGTTTGTTTTTTGGGGGGTTTTTTGGTTTGGGTGGTTTTTTTTTTGTTTGTTTGTTTTTTTAAGGGTGAATATGCTCCATAATCTATTTAAAATATATCTTTTATGTTTAGCTTGTGTCCTCTTCCACATCTTACCTTAGACAACGGAGAGATAGCTGCATACATACATATAGACACAAGAGCAGTCTTCTAGGGAGTCTAACTGGAAATCATCTTTAGCAACATTCACTGTAAATTAAACATTTCTTATGCAGACTTCCTACTCTCCAGTCCTTGATACACAGAGAAAAACAGGAATATAGTGCATACAGCGGGAGAGAAGCTAACTTATTTCTTTCAAATAAACTTCATATTGTTCTGAATTGGGCCAATACATCTCTTCCAGATAAAACTGTCAGCAGATAGTCACAACATCAAGAAAAATTGTCGTGATTGATGAAATTGACTGCAGGAGAGCATAAAATGCCACACAGAGCTTCCGATGCTATATTATATGATACACAATGCATAACACACAGCTCATGGTTATTTTCCCCTCAAATATACGCACTAGAAATGAAAAATAAAAATTTCCAAAAATAGCATGTTTCTACAGTGGTACGAAAACATTCATCGTGAAAACGCAATTACAAGCACAGCAGGTCTTCCTCAAAAAGAGGCAATAAAAGTTTTATGCTACCTATTTTGCTGTGTGAGTTAGCATGTGACCTGAAGCGTGGATTATTAATACATTTAGGATGCTGGTTTTAGGTGCTAGGATGTTGCCAGTCATTTCTCAATCTCTTTTTGAAAAGAGCCCTAGTGCTTCAGTAGCAAGCACAGGATATACATTCAATATACGACTTGGGTATTTACTACTGCCCAAAAGGCAGCAGGATGAGACCAGAACTTCTACCTTCACATAACGCCTGACTCCTGCCTCCAATACATTTTTACCTGTGCCTGAAATGGAGACAAAAAGCCAAATGAATGGGATTAGACCATGTAGAACTAGTCTATGATCCTCCAAGATGACCTCTGCAGGTCTCAATGAACAACTGCTGATGACCAACATAGAGCTCTCATGCTTCTCTGCTCTCTGATACACTTTCAATTTGTAGGAAGAGCTTACTAAAGCTTGTGTTTTCTAGAATTGCTCCCATAGATACAGAAATGGTGAAAGATTTCAGAAGTTAATTGTAGAAGCAGAACGGAGAGAATTTTGCCAAGTTTATTGTTAACATGGTGGCAGCTTGTACAAGGACACACTTGAATGCCTCAGACATGAGACATGAAGTTCTAACACATCCTTTCAAAACACTAAGCTAATGAATTGGCTGTCTTTAACTTACAACTACTCCAACTTTTCTTCAAGCTTTGCTTTGTTAATCAATTTGTTAATTGTTTTCATATTAACTGCTATAACAACCACCTTTCATGTAGTATTTAACAAATACACATTGGAATCTGGAATAAATCAAATTGATGACATGGCTGTGTTTCTTTGAAGACAGGATAGCAGCAGCAAAGAAAGATGAAAATGGAAGAACGATAGAACATGCCAAAGAACAAATTTTCTCTCTAAATATCTTCTTTCCAGTTGTCTAATCTTCCTCACTGCTTAATCCCTCTTAAAAATTCTACTGTAACTCAGATTTCTGAAAAAAAAAAGTTAAGGTCTAATAAAAACAGAATTTTTAGTCTTTTTCAGAAATACAATATTTTAATATCAATTTTCAAAAAATACCGTCTCATTCAGAAAAGATTCAGTAGAGCTACAGGGAAAAGATATACTACTTTTCACAACTAGGGTGATACACGAACTCTGGCAACGAAAAAATAGAAAATTTTTTTTACCTACAGCTCTCTCTCTGTGAACAATTTTAAACCTCACACTCTAGTTGCACATTCAGTAGATCTCTGCATCATCATTTACATTTTTTCAGGTAACACTCTATAATGATGTATCTCATTAAATTCTTACACCAGGTACTGTCTGTCAAATGAACTGCTATGATCTGACTTCTCTATTCAGCAACACAGGTAAGACAGAAAAAGAAATTTTCTGATTATTTTCTTCTGAGCATTTAGTCTGATGTTCCTTATTATAAGCTTTGCACATGAAAAGAAGAAAGAAAAAAAAAGAGAAAAAGAAAAGCCATTCATTAAGAGAAGGAAATTCTTGCAAAACCCTATTACTCAGCTGCATGAGAACTTAAAATACATGACATCATTAGATGTCATTTGGAAGATCACTATAATTTTCTTACAGCTTATGATCAAAACACCAGGTGCTTCTACAATGTTTACCTTTATATTTTATCAGTAGGCTAACATAGGAAAATATTGTGATATTCAGTTAAAAAAAAAATGCTTTTTATGGAAACAGCTTGGCTTGTAACTCTTACTTCCTTAGAAAACATTGAAAAGTTAGGGTAATGCCACAATTCTGGTAATGAGAAAATAATATCAAGGAACAGGAAGAACCGCTTGCTAAAAGGTTAGATCTTAATTAATTTCAAACATTTTACACACTTAACTTGATTCAGCTGTGGGGTATAATCCTAAAAATATGTATATTTGCCGTTTGATTTTTCAAGACATCCTAGAAGTCTCTCAGCTGTTTTCCACCATTCCAGTAACTTTGAGAAGTGCAATTAGCTTGGCAGTTGTCATCCAGAGTGAACGTTAAATGCTCTTACCTGTACATTTGTAGTCTGAGGCTACTCCTTTAAGACCAGCGTCGAACACTGATATTTCCACCTTTTGCTTTCTGTGGTGGCAGCTCAGGAGCACAGAGGGCTGCGATACAGTGAGGTAGAGAAATGGCAGTAGCTCTATGTCCCCAGTTCCCCTGCGACCGGGCTGCCGAACTATAGTTACACCCAGGGCTTGTCGAGCAGATGATCTTGTGGAAGCATGAAGACTTTCCAGTGACAGAAGACCTGATTTTCTCCCAGCAGAGAGGGGAACATTACTGTTCAGAAGATCATCTGCAGTGACGGATGAAATACAAGGTTGACTGGGCTTCTTGGTATCATGGCTGCCACCTGAACCCACTTCTGGAAGGTTCAAGGAGCTTTTGCTTATTTTCTCACTGTCTTTCTGATCTTGTACTGATTTTGATTTAGGCAAGGCACTGCATGAGTAAGTCATCAAGGAGATTCGACTTGCTGTAACAAAAATGTCAAAGGGAATGAAATTGAAATTCTTCACGATGGAAGACTGGCGGGAAGGCCGGGCAATGCGGTGCTGGCTGGTACCACTGTGCTGCTCGATCTGAACAATTCTGATCTTAACACTGTCACTACCAATTCCACTGTCCTGTGCTCCACTATAACGGGAAGAAGTCTCAACTATTCCTCCATCAGACACATCCGCTCTTTTCTGCTCTTGTTTGGAAACCTGCAAAGGAAAATATTATATTACCTTACTGTATCCATATCCCAACTGTTTCCATTTTAGTGGTAGCAAACAATCACTATATAAACATGATGTCAAAGAAGAGAATTATAAAAAAATATCTGCCAAGTTAACTTTAACACATTATTCACTCATGAACACACAGCAGGTGTCTGTTCCAATGAAATGATGACTCACAACAGATGAAGTGCCAAAAGAGTATGTGAAGGAAAAAAAAAGGAGTAATGATTTCTAGGCTTAAAAAACTTTTTTTTTTTTTTTTAGATTTAAAATCTTTCTTTAAACTCTAAAGAATCTACAAGAAATTTATAGCTTAATATAAAACCATATCTCTGTGAAAAAAATGGATGTAAATAAAAAGTCCAGTCAGAATTGTTTTCCAGTTTCAAGTATCAAAGCTCAAAAAGTCCTCTTTGGCAATAAAATATTTTACCATTATTAGTTTAAATAGAATGTAATTTTAATCTATTGCAAAATCACAAAAAACCTAAACGGAAATATAAGCTGGAATTTACAAAGATGATGAGAAGAATGGAGCATCTCTCCTATGAATATTAGATACTAGAAAGAAACTCTTTCCTGTGAGGGTGGTGAGGCACTGGAACAGGTCACCCAGAGAAGTTGTGGATGCCCCATCCCTGTAAGTGTTCAAGGCCAGGTTGGACAAGGCTTTGAGCAACCTGGTCTAGTAGGAGATGTCCCTGCCCATGGCAGAGGTGTTGGAACTTGATGATCTTTAAAGTCCCTTCCAACTCTAACCATTCTATGATTCTATGAAACCTACAAATATTACGTTGTAGAAAAAATATTTTTCTTAATTGTCATGGAAACGACAGCTGTCTTCTATAAAGCACCAAAGCTGAAGAAATATCAGCACTATCTAAAGACTGCCTCTGTGATGGGATATGAGTTCTCAACTTACCAAGATTACATATAGTCTTTTCTTTGACATTCACACGAGAAATCATTCCATATAGAAATACTTCAAAAAGAAAATATACACCACTGATAAACAGTAAAAAGAAGTTTCCTTCTATCACAGGAAATGCAATAGTGAAACAAAAAGTTGCAAGTCTGTGTTGAGGGACCACATAGTACCACGTCATGAGACTGAGATATTCAAGACAAGAAGGTCTTTCAGGAAGAAAACATTTCCAATACTGCTCATGAAACAAGTAGAAATACTTACAAAGAGCTTGAGGACAAGATCGTGAGCATATGCTAAAATATTTAGAAAAAAACCCTGCAGAAAGTCAGTAATAATAACAACAATACATGGCCAACTTCTCTGATTCATATGGAGTTTAGAGTCATTCATTCAGCCTGTCTGGCTTCCCCAGCATAACTAACACATCTCTGCTGCCCAGTAGAAGTGTTTATTTCTGCTCTGCTCCATACAAGAGCTAACAAAAGAATTGTCCAAGTCAATCAGATTTGTGACCTGTCTAGCCCAGTATGCTGTTTCTGACAGCACTAGGAGACTCAAGAGAGACTGTGGACTGTGGCTACTTCCTGCAGTCTTCCTCTCTCACTCCCACATCATCCATAGCTGTTGCATTTAGGTACTCACCTGTGTAGTCAGTTTAGTTACCATTTCTGGACTTCTTATCTATAGATTCCTCCACTTCTTTTTTGAATGTGCTGGAAGTGTCTGCCTCCACAACCTTTTGGGGTGGCAAGTTCCAATTCTTTTTTTTCCCCTCTGGTTTAAATCAATCTCCTACTAGCATTGTTGCATTTTCCCATCTTTTGTAGTGCAAGATTTGAACATCTTGCATTATCACTGCTGATAGGACTTTGTAAATCTTGATCATAGTCCCCCCTCGGCCTTCTCATCTCCAAACAGGGAAACCCCAGCCTTTTTAGTCTCTCCTCACAAAACAGCTGCTCCAGCAACATTAATCATTTTAGCTTCCCTTCTCTACTTCTCTAACTCCATTGTACACTTCTTGAGTACTCTACACAGTATTCAAAAAGTGGGATCAATTATGGTTTTATACAGCAGTAAAACAATGCCTTCTGTCTTGTTCTCAGTCTCCATCCTAATGATGATATTTTGTTGGGGTTTTCTCTGGCTGCTGCTGCACATTGACTCAATGATTTCATTTCTTTATTCCAGGACCTACTTCAATGGTTTCTTTTCATCTTCTCCATTCTATTGAATCTTTTAAAAGGGGGATATAAATTAAGGCAAACCATACTTTAACTTCCTCTTGAAAAATATCATCCTGAATTAGAAGTACTTAAAAAAATTATCAGCAACTTAACTACAGGACTGAAGGACAGTGAATCACTGAATTTCTTTAAACTTTTGTCTTTTTGCAGTAACATTAATAGATTCTACGTATACTACGCAAATTGGGTTGTGGGAGAGTTAAAAAGCAAGTTTTTTTTAAAGGTTCCTTTATATTGTGCTTTATGAAACAAAGGGAGCAACCCCGACTTCTTTAAAGGAAAGAGCACACTAGAAAAAAAAAGTATTATAGAGGAAATCCTAAAACAGAGCCATTAACTAGCTAAGATTTTCTTTGAAAAGGCTTTTGCCAGCTCTGGTTACAATCTTTTCAGATTCACTCATGTACATATTTTTCAAATAACCAATAAAATTCCTTGTGGCTGATTTCTATGGCAGACTCGTATCACTGACTTGTAAATGTGATACCACTTTTAATGCAGCCTCTGTAAAAATAACTAGAGACAATTTTAATGAATGTCTACATTGTGAGCCAAGAAATCCTTACTCCTCCTGATATCCTAGCGAAGTTAAGCTATTTACACATCAGTCTTTCTGCCTGGTAAACTCTGAAGTGCTTCACTCATACTCTGCACTGATGGCATGCTTGGAAATGGTAGAAATGGTTTTAATTGCTCATGTACTGAGGGCAAGCAGAAGACAGAAGGGGTGAAGCTGTGAAACAATCTTGCCATATCAGTTCAATAAAATGTTGCCTGGAACAAAGTAGATAGCATATGCTGCTAAACCCAGCAATTTTTACTTGGTCCATAGCCATTAGCTCAGTCTGATGAAAAAAAATCTTTTTAGAAAGCATGATAAGAGCGTCATTCCCTACAGAACAAGTATCTACATGGCATTCTCTTGTTCTTCTCTATGTAGTAGAAATTTCTACAGCTACCTAATATATAGGTTATGCTTGAGTTGGCTAGAGGGATTGAAAATACAGTGTCATCCACTAAACGATGATCTTCCTGGGTATGCCTGAGGAAAGAGTGCAAGCATAGTACTTCTGGTTTCTGAAGGGAACCTCTCTTCTCACACCTAAATAGATTTGACTTGAAGCCTACTTCTTTTCTTCTCCCATTTTTTATAATTATTTATTAAATGTGTTGGTCTATGTAAAGCACCTCAAGGAAGGTAATAAAGTAGTTCCACTTCCATCCCTATTCAGACTATAGCTTCTCTGTGAAGACTACCGCAAGGGTGCTAATTGGTCCCAACTGCTGAGTTTCCTGTTATTTGGACATTCGACTACAGAAACTTTACTGAGACCCCAAACCAATTCACGCAGGTCACAGAACAGCAGTCAGATGGTAACTTCTGCTCAGAACTAAGCAGCACGGAATATGAACCAGTGCCCGAAAGGTGAAAGACACCATATCCTATTACAGTTTTCCATGCCACCCGGTTCCACAATGAAACTTTGACTTATGTATGCTCTTACCGCATATATTATAAAGGTTGGAACAACTGAGTAATGATTTGCAAGACAGTTTTATATAACAGCTGGGTACAAAATAAAGGTGCAGAAGTACCACTGGAATTTCTTGCATCCATTTCAGCTCACTAAGCATCAAGCCTTCCAGCCAGGTTTCACAGTTAACCTGAAAATATGCCTAGTAATAAACTTGGGAATCATTAAGGTATTCCTCTAATGGGATAAGGATGGGAAAGGGAATGACTCTCAGTATAACAACTCTTAAAAGATTCTTTGCTTTATTATGGAATAAATGGGCCAATACTTTAAAGATGTCAGGGACAGCATATCAGCTTGCTGTTAGCAAATGTAATGGTAACATTTATCATTGGGCTGTATTATATCAATTCTCTTACTCTTTACATAACCCATTTAAAATGAACAATAAAAGTTTTCTTTAATTAGCTACTGGTGTGCATTAACATGATCATGATTAAACCATAAAAACCAACTGTACATTACTCTGGTCCCCCATCCCATGTGTTTTAAATTATTTTAGTTGAAAATGTACTTTGAGTCCCTTTTAAAAGTTCGACCTTATGCTTTCAGAGAATTAAATGCATATTACTGTAGTGGAGAAGATAATGTTTCAGACCTCCAGGCATATATTAAACACACTGGCAGCACATTAGACAAAATGCTTTACTTATTAGATACTTCCTATTCTAAACAGTGTCATCAAAGGCTAAAAACAAAATCCATATAAAAGCTGCACAATGCTTCCACACAGAACCTGTGCCAAAATCCCTGTACTTTCCAACTAATGAGGAAAGGATGTGTACTCTTAACATATGAATGTAAGATTTTCCAAGCATTCACTTTAGGAAACAGGACTATTGATTCCACATGGCTTATGTTAAATGAAACTGTATTGGTAAAATAACCTTTAAGATACTTGGCATGATAACTATAATTAAACAGTATTCAAAGGAATAAAACAAAAGGGAATTTGGTTCCACAATGGCTAATTAAAATAAAATGAAAAAACACAGCATGTCATCTATCAAGATAAATTGTTATTGTTTAAGAACTATTTAAATACTGTTAAAATATACTTTTAGATAAAATCTGAAAGGACTGGAAAAATATTTGTGGCTTAAAAATGGATAGTTTGGCGAAGAAAAAAGTATAGGACGCTGAAATTTATGCTGAGATAATAGTTTTAAAGCTTTGAGCATAACCAGATGGTACTTAAATCAGAGGAATTCTACAGTTTCACTGTCAGAATGAGTTGCAATATGGAAAGGTTTTCAATAGCTAGAAAAAACATGTCAAGATGATAGTTTACTTCTTAGATCACTTCAGTGCATTTTCTCGTCCTTTCACAGTTATATATCCTATCAATACTAGACACCATAGAAAAGGTGTTGAAAGCTACACTAGTAGCTAGGGAACTGTAGCTAATTCTTCCTTTTCATGTGTTGAGATAGGTAACTTTACTAGCTTAACCCCCTGAGTTCAACAGGGCATATGACACATATATCTGTCTAGTGAAAGGGCATGGAAATAGCATGTCCGGTAGAACACACACAGAGAAGTACATCATAAAATCGAGGCTAAAGAAATACATTCACTTTCCAAAACTGACTGAGCTCACTGCAGTCTTAACCAGGTAACTCTTATTTATTTTCCATCCTGGATAGAAGTATTGAGATGGTACAGACATGTCTTCAAAATTTTCACTCTATAAAGAAAGGCAATAAAACCATCAAAGGTCACACAGTCTAATATTTTAGACCAATCATTAACACATTTCCAAATCAGAGAGAGGTTTTTAACAACAATTGGCAGCACTTTTTCATTACATTTCTACTTTCTTAAGCTATCAAGAGTTTTCAACAATAACAAATGCAAGCACGTGCAAATTTTGCTATAAACATTTCTACCAGTTTTCTTTTCTTTTACTGGATAATTCTCCAATTAATAGAATAAGTGAAAGCAACATAATCTTGGGAAGTGCAACTGCTGCAGATCAAAAGCATCTACATCTGCATAATTTTTCCAGCTTCTCATTTTAATTATGGTTATATAATGTCACTGTTGAGGTAAAATTTCCAGCCTTCTGCATAGCTGTTCCTTAACTCTAATCAAAACCCTTCAGCCAATCCTGAGATCATTCTTCACATTACATAAATTACGGAAAGAGTCACAAGTGTGAAACCACAGAATCAAAGTGCCAATCACATCTGCTCCATCACTGTGGCATGTGACCTGGTTTTATTTCTTTTGCTAAAAAGTAGTAATATGTTCATGGAAATAAAAATCTTGCCTACCACACAAAATGAGCTATAGGAAAGGCATACATTCCAGTTTTTCTTTTTCCTATTGTGCTTAAACTGAAATGACAAAGAAAAACTCAAAAGTTTTTTTCTTGCTTTGTTCTATGTACTTCATCTACTGCATCAAAGAGTCTCCAACAGCTTAGAAATTAATTTGATATATCATTGTTATCTAAAGAACCTTTTTTTCAGTTAACCAAAGTTTGCTACATTGTTCTATCAAATACTTCAACTAAAACACTTTTATTTTGTTCTGCGTATGAGTTATATGATTGACTTTATTGCTGACCATTATCAAAATTATTTTGGAAATTGACCTATTAATCTCACCTGGAACATATAATGAAAGACGCACATACAGGCATATTAGACTCCTACATTATGTCTTCCATTCTAAAAAAGGTTTCCCTTTTAAGTTTTACTTAAAACTTCAGTCCTACAATTTAACCCAGAAAGGCTCACTTCTACTTGTATCAATCCAATTGCAGAAAGAATTTTGTATAACATGACTCCAACACTGTTGTCTAAAAAGGGAACTATTAAATCAAGCTAAAATGAGGCAACAAAAATATAAGAAACATTTGAAACAGTTTATTTCACACAGAAGTCAAATGCTTTTTTTTTTTTCGCTAAGGAATTTAACTTTTTAACTAGAATTTGCTGCAAAACAAATTATGCTAGTTTGAAGTGTAATGGTATATGAGCTCCCAGACTCACAGAAATACTCCTGACAGGAATTAGACTGTAATTTTGACAATACTGCAGGAATTACATGAAAGATGTGATGGCAAGGAGCAATAAAAACATAGTTTCTTTGTGCAATGTATTTCCAGCTCTTCAAAAGCAGAGTAAGAGGCTACCTTCTGGTAAACGCTGATTTAAACATTCATAAATCAAAGCTGTGCTAAATGTTCCGATTGTAATATGGGTATATGCAAATGCTAAATCCTTTCTAATGCCAACATAGCTGCTTTTTTAAATCTTAATACAAACAGTATATTTATTTTGCTACTCTATTAAAGGGCAGCAAGGAACTTTTGTGTGTTGGGGTTTTTGTTTTTTCCTTAAAGGAAAGTTTCCAATTGAAAAAGACAAGGCTGAAATCCTTGAATATTTCACTTGCACACTTTAAAAAGAAGTAGTTGAATTTTCAGCTTGATTTTGCATGCCATTAACATTTCAGTAGCCAACTGCAGTTTTACTAGTATCAGTTTTGGGTCACATTTCCACACAGAAAGATATACTGAACTAAAGGGTGGTTTAGTGTTGATCTGATTTATAAGAAAGAACTTTGTCTCATCAAGTTAGCTGAACCTTTCAGGAGGCTGAATTAACTCTCATCCGTGTGCCTAAAAAACAACAACTGCAAAGCACAACAAAAACTATTCATGGATTTAAAATGTTAAGTCATGAACGCTGTGATTTCACAACAGAAGGTTTGCTCTCAGTCACTAGAGAGAGACCAGTTACCTAATTCATCACCCAGTATGGCTGAATAAACAAATGTGCTATTGGAATTGGCATGTCACAGCTGTGGTGGGAATATTTTTAGTGGTGTTGCCACTGACCAGTCCTGGGAATCACCGAGCTACTGGGTGACACCTACCACGACACTGGGCTCAGCTGCAAAACATCCCTGGGTCTTACAAATTGACGCTTTCTTGACCAGGCATTCAGTCATAGACCAGAAAGTTTCTCACGTGATGAGTACATTTAAATTAGGAATTTAATGAACAATTCTTAGCTGCAAGAGTTTAAATAATTTAATAATATTAACTATGGAAATATCAGATGATACACTGTTATAACATGAGAAATTTAATAAAGTTACTTACTCCAGTTGGAGTAAATTAGAATATTCTCCCATTGACTAATATTCAGTGTTCTGTAAAATAAATGAAAAGATGGAGAAGGAAATGCCAAATACCCTGGCATTGATTCAAAGCAGGATTCAACAAAGCCTCAGAGCGCAAATTTAGGCATCATTTTCTAGGATGGGACAAACGAATGTTTAAACAATGAAAAAAGTCATTATTGTAACACAGTAAAGCGTCTTGGTACTTGACTTTCGCTCTACGGAATCTCTTTCGAGTTTCTTAACTAAGTGTACAGTTAAGTGAACTATCCCCAAAATCAAATGTTACAATCTTTTCCTTTATATATATTAGAGCCTTCATCTCTTTTGAGCACCTCAAATGCAATTAAATGCAATCTCAAATGCAATTAAAATAACTAAATCCACAGCAGATTAGAAGATGTCATGTACAAATGTTGCCCAACTAAACAAACTTCCTTTTACATTATTTCCAGTAAAATGAGTCAGACTGAGTCAGACTATATGCCACAAGCAGAAAAATCTACAGTAGAGGAGTCCCCACTGAGAAATGTCCAACTGCTTGCACACTATTGCTCACTGAAACGTATGCTGGGATGTCAAGTGCCTCAGGTTTCAAAGCTTCCAGATGTCTGCAAAATTATCTTTTCGGCCTTATTGCCTTTTTTCCCCCTCCCTTTTTCTTCTTTTCTTTTGCGTTAAGTTGTTAGCTCTCACCTGTATCAAGTCAAAACCACTTATGCCTAGCTTAGTGTCTGACTAATCATGTTTCAATTTGTCCAGAGTATCTTATAAAAAGACTAAGGAAGGAATTAAAGCACATGCAGTGGCAGAACTAAAGACTAGGAAATTAAGAATTCCAGAATATGTTTTTTGGTAACAAGGCCATATATCCACATTTTTAACAAGTTGTTTGTCATAGCCTTGGTTTGCAATTCCATGCCAGACTGAATTTGTGTCTCCTCATTTGTGCCTTCCACAATCGAGCAAAACAGCCAGTTCATGGTCTTGAAGCACCAAAAAAATAATCCCAGAAAAAAAAAACAACACAAAACCAAAACCAATCAAATCAAACACTCAAAAACCTGGGGACAAAAAAATGTATTTGGTTTTTTGGCCTGTTCTGTTTCCTGCACTACAAAGTGGAGAAGGAAAAGGACAGACTGTGGCAAAGCAGTTTGGATTAGCTTAATGAACCTCAAAATTGCATTCCAAATTGTGCTCTGTGAAGTCTTTTAAAAACAATTAACATAAAGAAAAGAACTGTAGTAGTGGAGCAGGAATGAAAGGTCAGGAACAGGACCTTTGTAAGCCCACTTCAGGAGCAGATGACACATGGAGCTGGATCTTCAGGCTTTTCTGACTGATCAAGCCTGGCAGTCTTCCAGCTGCTTTAGTCTCCCAGTGCTCTGAGACTGCTTCAAAGCACCCAGCACTCAAACCATGCTGAGATTTGACTTTATACCTTACTGGAAAATCAGCAGAGAATTATTATGAAATACATCCTGTAGCAGTCTGCCTGTAACTGCAGCGCTAAGATTTTACTTGAGCCATCAAACTCTGGGCTGGTAACAACATTAAAGACAATTAGAGGGCCTAGATACAAAGACAAGTTTTCTTCTTGATGAAAAACACTTTTGGCCTTTATATGGTTCTGTGTGGCATTATTTGAGTGTATTAGATATAAAATGCAAAAAGATTACAGATATTACTGAGTATTATTTATAAATACTGTATTTTTTTCCAATTTTGAGCCATGAAGTTCCTGTTGGTTCATTAACAGTTGCGGATTTTTTCTGCTTTTTTCCTATTTGTTGAATGCTATTAACACACCTTCTTAAATATTATTTTAAGTATATATTTTTTAATTACGCAACTGCTGTGGTGGTCGTGAGGAAAATAAATGCTGTTGCAAATGCAAATGCATATATATATATATGCATACATGTATATATATATTCATACATACAAACATATAGTACAAAAATCTATTGTTTTCTATTTTTTAATTCGTTTTCAAATTTATAGCACCTGCTAGAAGATTCACAGTCTGTCAGAATGCAGCATATAAGAATCTGGGAAACTTGCTACTGAATTTGGGTTCAGCTTGCTGACAAATACTTGAAGCTTTGTTTGAACAGCCAGGGTGTCCAACTTAGCTAAGCTAACTTTCTGACTTTTATTATTTTGGTAGCAAGGCCACATTGGTTCTGGGCATAAATCCATTAGCTATGGTGGGTTTCATCACAGACAAATCTGGAGAAAGACCCAACGAGTCACCCAACCCAAACATTCAACACGTAATAAACATTTACTCGGGGAAGATGCCTTACTGCCAGATAGAATGAATTTTATGACAAACAGGGAGATTTTCAAGAGCATGTAGATCAGTCAGAAGTTTGGCAGATAATTTATTTGTGATTCTGAATATCTCCTACTCTCTCCTGTTCCTGTTTTGGAAGACAAAGAATCAGCAAAAGCACCTGATTTGTATCAACAAAATTAGAAAGCAAAATTTTGTTGATACAAATTTGGGAAAGCAAAAAAGACATACAAATTACTGCAAGAACACGGGTGAATTAATGCAAATGCACACACCTAGTTATCCCTGTAGCTAAAAAAATAATAATTGTCTGACTTCCTAAAATACTGTCTTCACTCAATGTTGTTGAACTATGAGTTTCATGAAACCTGTAGGGAGGACCTCTACTCAAGCAAGCTAATGAGTTTCAGTTTTGTGGATTCTCTGTTTTAACCAGCTCTTGAATAATTTGAAATAGTTGTCACTGCTCCTCTCTGAGAATACTCTACTAAGTCACTATTACTTCAATGGAGAAAGTTAAAATTAGGGAAAATCTTTGCTTAGGAGAAGTCAAGAACGAAGCTTTCAGTCCTGACTCATGCAATGAGTCACAGGTAATTTGGAGGGAAGGTATAGTCTCAGTGAAAAGAGTTGGAAATACCACCC
This sequence comes from Thinocorus orbignyianus, assembly GCA_013400375.1. Lineage (NCBI taxonomy): Eukaryota > Metazoa > Chordata > Aves > Ciconiiformes > Thinocoridae > Thinocorus > Thinocorus orbignyianus. Next base: position 1,577,364 of record VXBW01006074.1, on the reverse strand, counting down.
AGAAATATGCATTAAGGAAAAAAAATGCTAATATGCATGGTTATTAAGCAAACACACAAACTAGTGTAGCAGAAAGAAAAAAGTTGCATTCTGTGTACTGAGAGCTTTACTACGTCTTCTCTGCACAAGTACTGGTGGCCAATTACCTGCAGAAATAAGTTCAGAGTAATTGGAAATGGCCGCAAACCTGAATTTGATTCAGTAAATGTTATTAGTATCATGTGCATGACTCATATCAGTGTTTTATCACAATCATAATCTATGATTTCACTGTTTGATATAGCAACCAGTAACTCAAGCAGAATGAACCTAGCTGTAAAAACCTGAAAAGGGAAGTGCTGGCCTGCTCTTTAATCTCCTCCATACCGACCAGAAACACTCTGCAACGTAAGCCCGTGTGACAACTACCTCTGCTATCTAAATGGGAACTGAAACAGCAGCAAATTTTATCATACTTATGGAAGTCATAGAACCTATACATGTACTTTGTGAGTCTTGTCACCAAAGGGTGACAACGTACTAAAATGCAGTTCACTGCAATTTTACTATATTGGCTTTTGTGGTAGATAGCAGAATACATCAAACATATTAGAAATAAATTAAATACAGCAAGGATCTTTATTACCTTTCAGTCTGAAGACTGTGTGTCCAGGAGGAAACACTATTACATTCATTTCTCCATTCAACAAAAGACCAGTGCAACATTCAAATGTCCAATACAAGTGGAAATTTACTATTACTGACACAACTGAACTTCCCTGCAAGCAAGACATCGAATAAAAGTAAATTGTTGGCAGAGAGGCTCAGAAGCCCACAAAAGCCCAGAAATTAGTGCTGCTGATCACAGTAAGAATATTAATATCAGAAAATTATTGTCTACTTTTGGAAACCCCAACTGAAATGTAAATTTCAAAGTATATTCTTCTATTCAAAATACCTAGTTAAATTGCAGCCATCTTAAAATTTTCATGTTGTGACTGTGGATGCAACTCGTGTAGCACTGTAGGAAGATGAATGAAACTCTCTAAAACAATTTAAAATATGTTAAAAATCCTGCTTAGATTCGAACCTCAAAACTGAATTGTGCATTTCTACAAATTCCAGGTTGATGCACAACTCAAAGCATTTGTCATGAGAGGTTTTCACTGTGAAAAACCTCTGTGCATGTGTACACATCCACGTACAGGCATATGTCCTTTTGAGTAATCCCCAAAAATGTGTTCTGCCTCCATATCTGTAAAATGGACCCTTTCTCTTAGGGCTTCCTCCTTCAGTGTGAATTTACTTCAGTCCTTCATCTCTTTTTTACTTTGTTGAGAAGTAAGATTTCTGCTTGGAAGAGTCTTAGTAAAATCACAGCCATTTTCCCAACACAAGAACTGCATCTAGGTTTCTACTGGAATTATCATGTTTGCTCATAGGAAGTAATCAAAAGTACTGCACAGCCCTTCAAAAGGATATCTCCCTGCTGTTTCTGGCAACAAAATCAAATGATGAGACAAAGCTTCCAAACAATGGAAACATGGTACAGTGATGACTCAAGATACTGGCAAAGACTTTATTTTGATAGTGTCCTTGAACTAACCAAAGATCATTTTATTTTCAGGAAAACATCCGACAAGTGGCTATGTGGGAATCCAAGTACTGGTAAAGCTACCAGGAAAATGATGCAAGTATTATTCAGCTATTCCAGCTAAGGGTTTTTATTGGCATTCTCGAGAAGTTACACTTTTGGCACTCTCTCTGACACTATCCAGCTACAAATTTATTCTGCATTTAAAACTGTGTGAATGCAATAGCCCAATGGTAAAAATGATCAGAAGACAATGTCATTTATATTTCTAAAGATTTAGACATTTCCAAATTTTAAGTACTGCATTAAAATCAAGACTCCACAAAAACCAAAATAATGCCCAGACCACCAGACAAACCAAAATAATACATAGTCTATTTGTCCACAATAATACAAGTAGTCTATTTGTCTTCATTTGAACTAACAACATGTCAACATGTCAAAGACATGAAGACAACTTGGCTCAATGAAAATTGTAAAGCAAGAAGCTAATGCAAAAACTTACATCTACTTGTAACAAAGATAGGGAAACACTTTTTTGTCTTCCCAAGAAAGTGATGAGACCTCACTAAGTTTTTCTCAGTTGAAATGAAAACCCATTTCAGATTCACTAGTCCTGGAAACTCTCTTTATGCAGCAAGACCATTATTTACAGTTTTCAAGATTAGTTTCTCTTTGGCCTGTGACTTTCATTCAGACATGAATACTCTGTGTATGAGGTACAATTTCAGCATTGCTAGAATATTGTCCCACCTACAATATCAAGTAAGATTCTACTGTGTTGCACCCTATTAGACTTTAGCAAACAAAGATTAATTTTAGTTTATTGCACAACATATCAAATAATAGGTAACCACAAGGAAAAAACTAAGAGGGCAATAATTTTTCTATCTCAAGGGAAACAAAGAGTTTGTTAGATATCAAGATACTTGGATTTTAATTTTATTAGAATCTTTCTTGTCTTTAAAAACTCCTGTAACTTCAATTAACTCTTTACTAGCTTCAGCTACCCTTTCTGCTTTTATTCCCTAGCTTTTCCTTTTAGAAAAAAACCATACTATTTCACTTTAAAATGAAGAGCATTACAGAATCCATGTGTTTATAATTACTGTCAAGAATCAAGTTTTCCACACTACCAAGCAGGTGATGTTCCATAAAGGGAAGAAATTGTAACTGGTGCTGTCTCAAGGTAACGTTGCCACAGCGTCAAACTCTACTGTATACAAGCATTAGATGACTCAAAGGAGAAGATTAGTCAAGATCAAAGAATGCAGAGCCCTCAGTCATACATCGTGTGACCTAACACTCAAACTTTCGTCTCCTCATCAGGCGATTAAGCAAATCATCACTATGACACACTCAATGTCCACAGTGTGAGAAAGTCCATGCACGTGTTCTCTCACAATTTTGTTTAGGGTGAGTTTGAGACATTTCAACAACCAACTATATTTGCTATTTATGGCATAATTAACATAGTTCTTACACAGTTTCTGTTTTTTCTAATCCTTTTTTGCAAAATGAACCAGTAAGATTTCTTGCATGCATTCTATAATTTAAGGAACAGCTTGAATATTGGACGTATTTCATAACAATATTTTTATTATCTCTGTAACGAATACTTCAGATACTCTGGCTGATAAACTAAATGATCTGAAATCACAAAGTTTTAAAATTAACTTTACATACCATTCAGTTATTAATAGTTTTGATAAGAAAGTACGATAATATTTAAGTTACTGATCAGAAAAATTATATCCACAGGCTATGTTCAAAATATTGCTAGTCAGAGTATGTAATTAAGATGTTGGACAGAACACTTAAGTCTTTTAGGGTAGTATGAAACAGAAGAAACATAACTCACTGAACAAAGACAAGAGGTTCTAGTTCAGATAACCAAATACTGTAGGCAAGGAGGAGGTGGGAAGTGGACTGAACCTTAACTTGTACTTAAACTCAGGTAAAAATTACTCTACCCTATGAAGCTCCACCTCAAAGCACTTAGAAAAACACCAAAAGAGAAAAGAAAAAAAAAAACCCAAACCCTGAGAGATTAATTACTATTAATGCAAAATGGAGGAAAATCAACAGTGGGGTTTTTTTCTTTTGTTTTCCCGTCTCTTTGTTTCTTCCTTATTTTCTGTTTTTTATTTTCTTGTTAGAATTTCTTTTACCCAGAAAATAACTACAGTCCCTATGAGGCATTTTCCCATTAGCTATGCTCCTGCAGAGCAGCTTCGTTACTCTTCAAGAATATGGGACATCTTCAAACTTTATTGATATGAAGCTTCTCTGTATTCTGATGAAATACGTGTATTTTTCCTTTTGTTAACAATACAAGATATCTTTTGATGTTAAAGAATTATCTTTTGGAGTTCCATGCGAGGAAGATTTGGAAGCATGCCTATAATTCACAAACGTTTTTGCAGATTATTTTTCTGGGTAAATTCTTCCCCAGCTATATTTTATGTGAAATCTTGATATGCATGAACATCTTACTGCCTTACTTCAAGTGGTCACAGAAAACATTAAGAAAAATGTCAGACAAATTGGTTCTGAATCGAGCACGCTGTTTAAGTGGCTATGGGATATAACTTCTCACTTTTTTTCATACTTGCTTGTGGACATTAAAAACTAGTAGGAAAATACAGTTTCTTCATAACAAAAGGAAATAAACTTTGAATCTATAATTTAACATTTGGTTTTACTATACTGAGAATTCATCACCTTGTAAGTTTAATATCTATCTTATTTCATATGTTTATCTTTCTGAATTACATAAATCATAATGCTTAATGAACAGACGCTTCCTTGTAAAATTAAAAAAAAAAAGAATTCTTAGCTTTGTATGTCAAAGTCAGACCATAAACCCTACCTTTTCACTTTAATGTTTCCTTTGCAGAATCTGAGCATGAAGATCTCTTCAATACAGCCATTTGGGATGCAAGAATCAGTTTGGAACATTCATTTTTTATCTAGTAATTCTAAGACAGAAGCTAAAGATCAAATACATTTACAGCAAAACAGATTCCTAGTTCTTAATTTTCCTTTTTAATCAGATTGATATGAAATGCCACTCCTCCTTATCAAACTTAGTGAGCTTTACTGTTATGGAAACCATTCTCTTACAGATTTATGTACGGTGTACAAGGCATACACTTAGAACACACCAAAGTGGCCTCACTAGACATGAATGGAAACATTTGACATCTCTTAATGCCAATGACACAAATGAGAGCTACTTTGGAGATTTAGTTGTGGTGTTTGTTTAGAACTACAACTCTCTGCAACCCTTCTCATCAGAGAAAAAGTTTCTCTGGAAATATTCTTTTCTTTCCAAAGCCGTAAAATAAACACAGTGAGAATAAGCAAGCCTAATTTTAAGCTAACCTTTGTCAAGCTGCTCGAGAACTCTCTGTCAAGTTGCCTAAAATCTAAATAATCCAAATTTTTTACTTTCTCTTTGCCTTGTTTCTTAGGGCTGTTTTCTTAATCTTTACACTTTGTAATCTAATTAGAAGTTTTATAATACTTCATGCTTTTAAGCACACTATCATTAAAAAAAACCAAAAAACACAAAACCACATACCAGGTAATGAGCTGCTGCTAATGTTTTCATTAAACATATTAACCAGCTGCAAAAAATTCATGATTCTCCAATTACTGTAGTGCTAGCCCACCAGAAAGTATCTCATAGCACAGGATATCAAAGATACAGTACTACGTGCTGTGTGATCTGCTATTCCCTCAAATGAAAATTTGAAGCTTTAAAACATGGGCCAAAATGGAGCAGATATGCAGGATCTGATTGGTGATTGTGCAGACCACAAAAAAGACAAAATTCTCTGAGAAGTATTTTCTTGGTTCACATTTCAATACCTACTGTTTCTGGGACATTACTGTTAGCATACACTAAGCTTGCTCTGCTTCTAGTCTTTGCAACAAATTTCAAATGCAATATGTCTTTAAACCCTCAGGAAGCTATCTTCACACAACATTACCTTTTTTATGTGCCAACACACTTTCTCATATCAAGACATACCTAAATTCCTTTGATCTGTATAAATACAGAAACCAAGACTGTTCTGGCTCTCTATCACTGATTACCTTGGACTTCAGGAATCAAAAGATAAACAGCTTCTTCAAAAGAAACTTGTAAACGAGGATGCCAACTTCTCCAAGTTTCAACATACTAAAAATACTTCCAACTACACAAGCTTTCCATAAGGATACTAAGCAGTCAACACAACATCTGTGCAGCATGTGCATCTGCCACTTCACACTTTGGCTGTCTGGCTTCTTAAGTAGTAGTATCTGGAACTTGTTTTGCCAGTTTTCTGATTGTTATTATTTTTAAACAAAATACAAATGGAAAACAAAGTTATGTTTGTTTTCAACATAAAATATGGTACTATTTGCTTTTTTTTCATTCTCCACAAAAGTAATACATCAATAACCTTGACTAAAGTGTAATTAAACTGCTCTTCATTTAAGACTTTGCTCTGTTAAAGTACCATAGGCAAGAGAGACTGCTATAAACTCCATTAACTATCATTCCTTCAAATTTTATGTGTGATACAATTGTAATAGCACTTCTGTACATACCTCCTGCTGATTACATTATTTATCTTACAGTGAAGTTATAGCCAACAACAGAAGGTTGATCAAGTTGCCATAATCAGAAATAAATTACAAGAGAACATAAGAGCGGTCCCACTGGGTCAGAGTAAAGGTCCTTCTAGGCTCCTGTTCTCTGACAGCAGCCATAAGTGGGTGCTTAGAGAAAAAAAGTACAAAAAAGTAAGCATAAGAGAAATACTTTTTCAGAATACTCTTCCAGATTTCCTGAGCCAGCACATAATAGGGTATTATAACTTATCAGAAATGCTTTCTTAAGCCTAACCTGAAGTGGTAAAGAATGAATTATATCTTCTGCAGATATTACTGCAATGTCTCTAATTTGATAAATAAGTATATAGTTTGACTCAACCAGGCTAGAAAGGAAGCAGCTGTTATAGATGAGTTTTCTAGGCCTTCTCCCTTTTGGAGACTGCTCATTTAATAATCAGTTTGCCTTAATTAGCATGTTGCCTATTACTTACTGAAGCATTTGCTGATTTTATTCGGGTGTCTGAGCAGATAGGAGCTGTACTTCCCCCAGCTTTCCCCATTACTGGAATGATTACAAGTAACATTCTGCTCACTATGAAATATCCGATCTTTACATTAGTGAGACTCCAAAAATGTTTTTTGTGGTAAAAGAACAAAATGCCAAAGTTGAAACAACTTTTGCTTCTCCTTCCTCACCCCAATATTAATATCATTTATTCAGGAAGCTGGTGGGTTGTCTGTGCAATTTATCAGAACGTGGGGGTTAGCCTTATAGAACATGTCACATCTGCTGGTGGGGTTTATTCAAAGTGATTGGCCAAGAGCCAGGTCTAGAAGCAAAATATCATCTGGCAGGCTGACGAACACTGCTGAGGCCAGCATTTGGGTAGCCTAGATTGAGTGCTCAAAAGTCAAATACCTAGAAGAAGGTATTCCAAAAGCAGAAAACATCAGCCAGCAGGTCGTGCCTTGAATTTCTGAAAGAAAATAAAGATCTGCCCACACCAAGTTTCCCCGCTTTTTGCTCAACACTGCCACCAGGTGAATGAAAGCTTGTGCCCATTGGCTATTGGCTCTGACTGCAAATCATGCTTGAAATATGTATCAGTTGAGAATAAAAATTCCAACCAGATACTTCAGTCCCAGGTCATTTTTTGTGTGACCACTTAACAGCACATCTGAGTCCATCCTTCAACACCTCAAGTATTAAATACAGTTCCTCCTCAACTTCAACAAGAAGATTTTTTTCATGTGTTTAAGCATTAAATTTGTGCAGGATCTACTGTATTCTCATGGTTAGCAACATGTAGATACAATAAAAGCAAGTACACTGAAGGCTTTTGCAAGCTTTGTTCATGATCAAGCAAAACAGTATAAAGACAGTGGCAGGGGAGGTCTGAGCAGGATCTGAAACAGGGACAATTTTTTGGTTTCTACTTCTACTGTGAGCAAGTATTTCCATATTTGCAACAACTAATTGTTGAGTGCTGTACTCATCACTGCTATTAGAAACTTGTGAATAAAAAAAAGAATGATGGATGCCAAAGATGATGAATTTGGCTATGATTCTTTCAAGAATAACTTAGGTTGGTTTCTATTGCTATTTTAGATACCTACCTAGATTTCCAATTGTATGGGATAGGTATGGACTTGCAGCCTACTGAAGTGTGCATGTGGGCTAATATAAAATAAACAAACAAGATAACCTAAACTGACAAACCAGGATGGAGGGCGTAGGGAGCTACACACCAGCATGATACAGAAAATGGGTGAAGGCTTCAGATGACGTCCTATGGAAAATGCTTCAGAAATTTAACTTGCCTTGAATTTTAAAAGCAAGTGTCTTATGTTCACTAGCGTATCTGATTTCTCCCCTAGAGCCATGACCCTTCAGAGATTTTGTAACGAAAAAGTAAGCATTTGAAAGAACCTTGTAAATTCTTAAGGGAAGATACAAAATAACTGCACTTTGTATTCATAATTATCTCCAATGTAGATAGTGATTAGACAAGGACTTTCTCTAGATTAAATTAAGCAAAATTATTATTTATTTAGAAATGAATACTTCCCCAAAGTCTAGCCTTATCCTGAAGCTTATGGAAGACTACTCTGTACAAAAAAATAGTTGGTAATGATCTCAATTGCCATATTTGGTTGAGGAATAAAAGATTTACTGACTTGCAGTAAGAAATGTTATCCATGCATGCCTACATGGACAGCAGCAGACCAAGATGAGTGTTGGTTTGTATTTCATTTCTTTTTCAAAGAGGAGTTCTTGCATTTTCCACTTCTAAATGCTAGTATGACAAATAGATGCTCTCTTGCCAAAAATCTCCAGGTGGTAAGTGATAGATACCAGGAAATGGATTTGCCAGACTAAGAAATAAACTCCTTGAGAACTCACCTGTTGTATCATTGTTCAGCAGTAAAACTAGTTATCATTTATATTGGAAAGATTTTTACCAGAAAATTAATTTATTTTTTTTAAGAATGAGGAAATATGGTCCTTTTATTAATATTGCACCTATAAACTTAGGTGTATCACTGAACAAAATCAGGATATCAACTGCCTTTCACCCTCGTATTTGTATTTCTTTTCCTAGTACTTCCATTTCTCTTCTCCATGTGCAGGTATTATATCTTCTTCTTGTAAGAATTTGGCATATATTAATTCTAAAAAAGTGAATAATTATGAAAAGGCAGCAACATTCTTTGCCCCTCAGGTAATTTATCAAACACCACATATGTGTCCATACTTTAAACCTGTCAAGCAGATCAAAGCAATATTCTTTGCAATAATAGATTATACTTTATGAAGAAGCCAGTACAATGGGTCTACTGTACATCAAAGATGAATTTATAAAAGAGTATAAGGCTAGGGCTTATAATAAGTAAAAACACAGCACTAGAGACCTGGCAGACTCTTTACAGAATATTAAAGCACTTAAAAAAAAAAAGTACCCATAAATCATCACTTCTTTATTATTTTTGTCTACACTAATCTTTACAACATTGCCCTATAAACCAGCAAATACAGTCCATTTGGAAATCACACCTTTAAAGTTTAAACAAGGGGCTGCTACTTTGATGACTGTCTATATTTGTGTAACCAAAGCATAAAATAGAAAACCACAATTATTTTATTTTTGAGGCAGGAGACAATTATTTAATCCTTCTATTTACCAAGAACTTCCAGTGGAATCAAGCTTCCTAACTAAGATTAATGATGTTTATAGTTGCTCAACAATCCTCAGGATTTGATCCAGTCAAATATTCGCAAGAGAGTGAAGTTTTTGCGTATTTTAAATATTGGGGTTTTTTCCCCAACTCCCCCCATTCTTCTTCAATACACATGAAAAGCATTTTTCCAATGAGATTCAAAGCCAGTGTTTTATCTTTATTCTTCCAGTTTTAAAATATAGTTAGCTATTTCAAATATGGCTTCCAGATAAAAGGGAAAAGAGGTAACAGATTGCCACCTCTGACACTTAGACATTACAGCAATTATTGAACTTTTAAAGTTATGGATTCCTATTTTAAAACAAGAAATGAGATGCACTTTTTTAACTGGGAAAGAATTACTTATTGAAAAAGTTTACGAATGGCTACAGTGGATTCTCTATCACGGAATTATTTTATTATTTTTAGAAAAAATATTTATGGAACAATAATTTAAAAACTAATTAAAAATCTCCCATCTAAAGATGGATTAATTGAAAGAAATCTCACAGTCTGAGGTAATTCCAATCACAGTGATCTCCAGTCACCTTAACCAAAGAATCTATGGAACTCTGAATTATCAAAAATCTTGTAATGGTAGAAAAGCCAGCATAACTGTAAGTTTTGCTTCTGACGTTAGACAACTTTCCAAAGAACACCCTTTTTATTTGCCCAAATCAGTTTTAATACCATTTCTTTCTGCCTTAACACTACTTGTCTCATCCAGATTAGTCACATGGTTTGTTTTTCTAAAATTGTGCCCCTATCAATTTTCTAATTTATACTTTTCATTTCATTTTGGAGATTTATCTGGTTTAATTAAGAGTTTGTTAACTCTCTTAATTCTGTTCTCAAATCAATAAAAATTCCAGTCATTAGTTCTACCTTAAATAGTGACTAAAATCAAACTAATGCAGTATCATTAACAATCCTTCAAAGGCCACCTGATGCCTCCAACAAGTGCTATGTGCCCTGATAATTAGATAATCCTTTAATGAAGTCAGACTCACTGCAACTGATGAAACAGTGTCATTCAATGTGCCCATGCTTGGAAAAAATTAAGACCAAGTGGATCAGCTTAAGTTATTGAATTAATTATTGATTATTTATTGAACAGGGACCTGCTATGATCTAATATAATTCTAACCTGCAATGCTAAACTGTTGAAAAGAACATTAAGAACAGCTCTTGGCACTTGGAAGATCATAGTGGGCTAATCAGTAATTTTATCAGAACTCCAGCAATCCTTATTATTCTGCTTACATAGTCATAATAAAATATTCCAGAAATTCAGCAATGGCAAAATTTAATCTCTTGTAATTTCACTAATAAGCAACTACAACTTACAACTACGTTTTGATCTTATGTTCATGGCACATGTACAGAATTCTATTTCTAATTGTAATATTCTGATAAAAGCTAAAAACTGTCAGTATTATTCTTTTTTTTTGCCTTAAATATTTCTTTTTTGTCAGTAGAATCAGATTAATCCATCTAGTTGAATTTACAGTGAGAATAAAAAACATTTTCTGAGAAGTTATAGTCTTACTAACTCATTAATTGCAGTTTACTGGATTAAGGTATGTCTGTGGGTTTTGAGACATACAACCAGATTGCTCTCAATTATAAACACATTTAAAGGAAAGCAGCAAAGAGCTTACTTTTACCTAAATACAGACAAAGATATAGTTTTATTTCTTGTAGTATTAAATGTGCTTTGTAACCTTTCATAAACTATACTTACTTTTCAAACTCTTCAGCTGTCTTTGCAAAAAAGCATGTAATAAACTCCTAAGTACTGTCAAATCAAAAAGCGCTAAATTGCTGTTTAGCTTTGTCAGATAATCCAGAGGTAAGGAAGAAGCAGGAGAGCTCTCCCCTTTTAAGCTTAAAGAGTAAAATTATAAATTCAGCTTTCAAGACTGCTTTGAGGAACCGATTGCAATAGATTCCAAGTAATAACAAAAGCAAACAAATAAATAAATACATAGATAAAAATATTTTAATACTGGACTCATCTGAAGGTCAATATTCATTGTTATATATTGTAAAAACAGAGGTGACATTGAAAAGGAATCCAAGAGATGCTCTCTAGCAGATATCAAGCAGTACCCATGTTTTTAGAAGCAGGAAAACCCAGTATGGTCACTCATGCTAGGAAAGTTTGCTGACTATAATAAAAAAAATTTCAGGATGTGACCTCTGCTGTATTTCTGAATTGTGGAGAGTCACTAAGAAACAGGGCTTATAAACTTTCACCAAAAAAAAATGTATTTTTCAACAGTTTTGTGAAGTTATTGGTAGCAATATATAAAGTTACTAGGCACAGAAAGGCTTCTAATTTTTAGTTTGCAGGCTTTTTAAGGGAAGAAAATGAAATTTTTGGCCCTAATTAGCACCAAAGAGGACCTCCACTAGAAATAGCATTAATATAGTAATACACATTACCAGGATATAACTGCCCAAACTGGAGGAGCAATACAGCTAATTTCTTTCCCCATTTGCTCCAAGTACCAGTGTGCTTTATCAAGAATAAGATGAATCTCAGATAATCTACACCAGTAGCTTCTAGTCATGCTTTTAAACATTGAGAGATGATAGAAATACCTATTATTGACAGTCATACTCTAAATTACAGATATATACTGACTTTTACAAAGGATTGTGAAGTACTTAGAACATGTACAAGGCATGTTTTCTGTTACCTACCACGTATCACCAAGGATTAAATCATAGTTAATTTATATTCAGAGTGAGATCCAGACAGAAACTGTGAAAAATATTCTGTGCTGAAAACTTATCCACTGTAAAACTGCTGATTTGTACTCAATTTGCTACAAGTCAACAAGAATACAGGGAAAAGGCAACCACTGCATTCTTCCCTTTCTCTTCAGAGAAAGAACATCACTGCTCACAGCCAGACCTGTAATGACACTACCATAAGTTATTTATTCCTATAGAAATAAGATGCACATGTGCTTTTTCTGTATTGGACTGAATGCTAAGTGGATTTTTGCCTTTCCAACACTTGAACCTAAAGTTCTTAATTTTATTTGAAACCCAGATTTAGACCATCATGCTGCCACAGGAGGCTGGGGGATGAAAAGCACAAATACAAATTTCCTATTTGTCTAAAACCTTAAAAAACCTGCCACAATTGCTTCCCTGACTCCAAAGGTCAAATATTTACTAACATATCAAAACAGGCAGCTGCAAACCCAAGGTTTTCCAGTCTAAGTTGTTTGATTGCTTAAAATCCCATCCATACGTTTAACATAATAAAGTCTGTATTATAAATATAATTTATAATCTGAAATTATACACTTCAAATTCATATATGTACATAAAGTCCTGGGCTAAAGGCAGAGATGCAAAAAAATCTGTTTATTATAACCATGATATTTTAAAATGAATTAGTTGTATCCCATTAGATTACTGCTAGATTTTTACTACTAGTACATTTAGACAAAATTTAATTATATAGTTTTAAGATTTTTCAATTTCACTCAGGAAACAGAAATGAATTTGTTTTTCAATGCCATGTCCACTACTAAATGAACCCACACGCTTAGAGAATGCTAAGTTTCTCTATGAAACATTAATTTATGTTGGATAAACAGCAGGGATGAGTGTGCATTTATGTAAAATTTATATAAGAAAACGAGTTCTTATTTCAGTGTGTGAGACACATGTGTAATATCCATGGTACCTAATGCAAAACATCAAAAGAAAAAATGTTTTCCTTCCAGTGACTGATGTCAAGCAGGTCATACACCTTTATAGTACTAAACATCTGTTGGGCGTGAATTAACTTCAGTGGCATAGGTTTTCTTAATGAGCGATGTGCCAAAATTGTGATACAATGTGGATAGCCACCTGCTTTCAATCAGCTTCAATCCAGTCCCTTGGTAAACTTTCCGTCCCTTTTATCAGTATATCCTCATTTACACATTAAAAAAGGCTAATGAAAAGTTAATTATATAACAGCAAGAATTCAACTTTGAATAATGTGGACAGACATATTCAGGAGTGTCACAGTTCTGTCACTGTAATTTTATTTATTTTATTTTTAAATACGATTAACTTGCTTGCATAAAGGATATTTCATTATTTTTTTCCTTTAGAAACAAAGAACAAATGAGCTCTTCAACTCCTGCTGTTGAAGAGCTACAAAAGGCTCTTCAACTCAGCCATTAAAAGACTGTTTTCTTTCCAACAAGCCAGGTTAAAAACTTAAGAAAAAGCTCTCTAAGCATAAGTGCCAGTCAGGTGCAAAAAAGAGAAAAGGTACTGAGAAACCTGATGGTTCTCTGAAGTTTGTTCACTGCTGAGGCCTCAGGGACCAATGAATAAATAAATCAGCAGTAATCAGTAATTACTGACAAGTAATTATATTACTTGTGAGAACTAATTACAAGATAATTGTAAATGTGGGAATATTATTACAAGATAATTTATTAACCATTGATAACTTCTCACTGTTTATCCAGGGTACAATAAACTAAATAAAACACAGAATGCAATCCATATTTCTAAGTTACAATGAAAATGCTACACATTGAACTCAAAACTGAAAAGTCTTTAACTAACAAAAAAATCCCCAATGAGCAATCTAAAAAATAAACTATGCTGAAAATTCAGCATGGAAACAGGAATGGCTGTATCATTGCTAAGAAGGTTCATTTCAGAGGGGAGATAAAAAGAGGAGGAATAGCCATATTGTCAGCTGACTGAACTGAACTTCAACTGAAATTTTAAAATGTTGGGGTTTTAAGTTTTTATTAAGCCTTAAAATCTGGGACATTGACTTAAGGGCAAGACATGCAGAACTGTAACAGGCAACAAGCTCACTACAGGTAAGTATGCCTGGTTTCAAAAAGCTCCCCATTTTGATGGGTTCCCTCATCAGACTTGGAATATTCTCTACAGAGAGTACATTGGAAGATTGTAGCTTTAGGTAATTGAGAGAAAGTCTGTTCTGCAAATAAAAGATTCCCACTATTGATAAGCAGCGTGCTAGATGAGAACAAGAGCTCAATTCCATGTTTGTGTCTAGTTGAATAAGTTTCCATGGAATAAGGAAGAAAGTCCTCACCTAGATAAACAATTGATCAATTAGTCCAGATGACTCAACTAAGAGTCCAAGGTGAAGGTAATGATTCATGGTTATCAGTGTACTCTCATAGTGATCTATGCTGGGGCTGATCACATTAAATATATTCATAAATGGAAAAAGGAATTAAGAGCAAAGTGAGAATTTTTTCTAAGTATAGCAGCTTATTCAGGAACCAACTGTGAAGAACTGAAGACCGTAGAATACCGAATGACAGGGCAATAAAATAGCAGATTAAGTACAATACAAATAAATCTAAAGTGATGCGAGCAGGAAAAAGGAACCATAAAAGGAATATAAAAAGATGGCCACCAAGTCAATTACTGTCACCTAAAACCAAGTTCTTAACCATATTACAGATAGTTCTATGAAAGGGTCAGGTAGAAGTAAAGCAAAAGCAAAAAAGATCACTAGCAGACATAAATCCCAATTCTCTTATCAAAAATTACAGGAAAGGGAGATGGAATAAAAAGGGAGAACATCACTGTGTCAACTTATAAATCCATGTATGCCTGACTGCTTCTTTAATAGTGGGTCCAATTTTGTTCTGGATCATGCCTTATTCCTTAAAAATGATCACTGTAAAACTTGAAAAGAGCCAGAACAGGTTGACAAAAATAACCAATGGAATAAAACAGTTTAAAGGGAACAATCCTAGTTGAGAAAAACACCGGGATTCTTCAATCTGGAAAAGGCACCAAAAATAGGGTATGATCCAAGCATGTGAGATCAGAGATGTTGGCTAAGATATTTTTTTTTCCCCCCAAGATAAGAACTTGAAGCAAGATAAGTAATTAAAAAAGAAAAATAAAAGGAGGGTTGGTGTATTATTGCCACTACATATAGCTATCTGTGGAACTCCTTCCCACAGGCTATTGCAACTTATGAAAGTTTAGATGAGTTTCAAAAGGAATTGGACAAATCCATGAGAAAAAAATCACTGAATATTATCAAGCATATAGTCATCACCAGTATCTCTGCAAGTGCCTGAGCTACAAATACTACCTTATAGGCAGGGAGATATTGTCAGGATATATAATTAATGTTTCAGTTCTAGCACTGTTTACGTTAAGTGTGGCTTATTTTTTGAAATCCAAGGCAGGTGAATTGAATTTACTGACCTAAAAATCACATAAATAAGAAATTGATAGGGGGTTGTTATGATCAGTTAGAGATTTTAACATTAGAACTAGTTCAATCATAAAACCATAGCAGGTATTCTGATAGGAAAAATCAGTGAAAAGACCCCACCTCAACATCTTTTTGTCACGTTCCTTGGTAGCATTCTACACCAAATGAGATTTTTCATAATATTCAAACTTGAATAATTTTTCCTTACATTTTTAATTATATAACTCCTTTTATATATCTATAATTCTTTGTACAACTCTAAATGATTCTACTTCAGCCTTGATGTTTGCACTTCTCAAATATTTGTGGTTTCACTGCTCCGAAACAGTCATCTTGCAGCCAAGGTGTGTGCATTTGACTCTTACAACCCACTCCCTATCCCATAAATCACACCCAGAATCCCCAAATATTTTGTTGTCTTTCTTTGGAATACTGGTTAGCTTCAAAGAGCTGCTTGCTAGAAGAGCTGTCATCAGCCCACATAGTTTCCAGGCACCCTTGAGTGCTCACCTTGCTGGAGAAAGATTCACCAGGGAAGCCTACAGAAAGAGTGCTAGAGGGAAGCAGAAAAAGACAGCAGCTTTAAATATTCATAGTTTTTACTTGGACATTTACCGCAAGCAGTAGAAATTATAGGATCTGGAAAAAATGCAAAACATTGCTAAGTATCAAAAAAGATGAACACAGCTAAGCGACAAAGCTAAGATCAACAAAGCACAACTTCTGACTGATATGCTTAGCCCTTCCTCAGAATCCACAAAGCAGACATCTTTCAGATTACCTTCTGTGATAAAATGGCTGGGTCTGTGGACAAGGGTAGAGCAGTGGATGTCATCTACCTCAGCTTTGTCAAGGCTTTTAGCACTTCCATAATACTCTTGTATCCAAGTTTGGATATTACATGGGTGAACTAACAGATGGATAAAAAATTAGATGAATGATTGAGCTCATAGAGCACTGATTAATGGGAAGCAGTGAGTATGTGCAAGGGCAAGGCTGCTATCCATGGGGATCTAGGCAGGGTAGACAAATGAGTCAAATAAGAACATTAGGATGTTAAACAAGGACATACATGAAGTCCTGTACCTGGGAAGGAAGAATCTCAACAATGATAAAAGCTGGTTGCAAAGCAGCCCGAATGGACATGAGTTAGTGATGTTTCTGAGCAGCAGAGGTGGCAAAACAGCATCTTGGACTATACTGCAGAAGCATCGTCAGTAGATCGAGGGAAGTGATTATTGCCCTTTACTCAACACTTGTGAGATCACATCTCGAATGCTGCGTCCAGTTTTTGTCCTCACAGCCCAAGAAAAATATCACCTGAGTTCAACAGAGGGCAACCAAAATGTAAACAAAATCAAAACCAGCAATATTAGAATGGACTCAAGTGGGAGTACAAGAAACTCCAATTAGATATTAGGATTTATTTTTTGTTTTAACCATTTGGGTGGTCAACTAGGTTGCCCAGAGAGTTTGTGTTAATTTCTGTCTTTGGAGGTACTGGAGACTTGATTGAAGCCCTAGAACAACCCAATCTAATTAGGCCTGCTGTAAGTAGGGGCCTGGACTATATGAAGTCTGTAGGTCCCTCACAGCCTATTATTCCATGATTCTATCCTATACCTTAAGGTTTGTATCCTAAAAAGCAAATCCACTGTAATTATACACACATGCATAACCGTGTTTGAACAGACGCTAACAGGAAACTACACAATGAAATGAATATTCAGTTCATCACTACTAACTTTTCCTTGAAATAAGACCTCATACTTTAAAAATGGTTTCCTGACAACAGGTTAAACACCACATTTTTAGATGCGGTTGAAGAGTTTGCCTGCAGGAAAGATACACAATCAAGATTATTATCTTAATTAGTAATAATGGGAGTGCCTAAAGAAAAGCCAAGCAAATACACTTATTGCCTTAAGTCACTGTCATACAAAATTCCATTTGTAATCTGAGTTCCAATCTAACCTTCACTTAGTCTCAAAACCATAGTGCTCAAAAGTCCTGTCAAACCTTAAATTTCCCTAAACCTTTTCACGAAATCTGAACAATGATTCTATGTATCCTATGTGCTGGATTTTTTTTGTTTGTTTGTTTTAAAAAGTCTAAATCCCTACTAGCAATGTAAAGTTTTCAATCAGCTTTGCACCTTCAGAAACAGGATTTTTTTTGCTACTTTCAGTAGTTCATGGTCATATGTATAGTAATTCAAATGCATTTCTATGAATTCTTTCAATATTTCACCTGCAATGTCTTTAAAGTGGCACCAAAATGCATTAAAAACATGAGGAATTTACCATTCTTGTTCTCTTGCTACTTTTAGGTAACTCTTGAATCCTACAGCTTTTGCTATATTTTTCAGTTCATTTTTCAGTATTGAAGCGCACTTTTTGACAGATACTCAATAAAATCTTTGGACAAGAATGTATCTCAATCTTTTCATTATCCTAGCAGGTAAAAAGGACAATGAATAAAACAAATTTCATTTAAGGTCGGTTATCTCAAGAAATTCAAGGCATTACTTTATCCTCTTTCCTATTCAGAGGATGCCTGTGTGCACTGTTTCTACATACTTTTGCTTATCACATTGTTGCTCATTCATTCGTGAGTCCTTGCAGAGAAGAATTGTATGTGCATAGGTTCTGAACACTCTTGAAAATAACTGAACAAGTAATTAATGCAAACAGTTCAGCGGCATAAATTCATGTACAAATACCAACATAATATTTATTCAAAGATGTGTAAAAATTTATCTTCTACAAAAAAACATTCTATTCCTTTCAATTTAAAAAAAAATAAAATCCCTGCCATGATATCTTTATGTGGGTTTCATACATTCTGATTTGGAAATGCAAACTTTCTTGGCTTCTCCATTTCATTTTGTACATTCCCATGGGGAATAAAGTTTTTCTGTTTCTTCCTGCTCTTCTGTTGATCATGCTTAAGCATCCAGTAGAAATTATAAAAATCAGAAAGCTCTAAATCTGCAAAGCAAATAAGCACTGGGGGCGGGGGGGAGGGAGGGGAAGTCTTAAAACTATTTTCTATAAATTGTCTTGCTGAATAAGACTGTGTTGAATGCAAATACAAGTGGAATATTGAAGCAGAGGCAAGAGAGCACAGGTTCTGTGTATCACTAAGACCTGCATAACAGCCTAGATAATTTGCAATGTTTTAGGAAAGTCTTTGGAGGATAGATAACTTCAGCTCAATTTTCCTCTTAAAATATCAGACAGCACATATCTAAAGGTGTTTAAACAACTGGCCAGTGTCACTGCTGGGATTCTCTTTACATGTGAAAGGACATGTTGTCTGGGAGAGTCTTTAATGTCTGGAAAAAGGCAAATGTCATGCCCATCTTCAAAAAGGGCAACAAGGAGGAGCCAGGGAACGTAGAGAAATTATGTTTTGATTCTTGCAATGAAATAATTAGCAGGTGTGAAGTATGAATAGTCATGTGCATACGATGTGTATTACATTTCTCTCTGGTGACTAAAGGAGAAGCATGAGGATAATAGCAAGCGTGCATAGGTCAGAGGGTGGGGTAGCTTCATGTAGGCACACAAGACTACAGAACACTGAAGAAAGAAGTGGAGAAAAAGGAATTACTGGATTTTACATTTTCAGTACAGTGAATCCAGATATAGTTAAACAATTTATTAAAGAGAAGACAAACACCACCATCAATCAGAAATACTCCCATTACTCATTCCAGGAAACCTCAATAATGCAAGGGAGATATTAATAAAGAACAAATTGGTATCTTGTGATGTAGTCAACAAAAAGTTTTCTGAAATTATGGAACAAATTGCTTTTATGTTTGTACAATCCACATCAGTCATGCAGCATTTCTGCACAGCACCAACTTTAAATTAAAATTCTTGGCACCCATTCAAATCTTCTGATTCTATCCATTCCACTGACAGTGGGAAAACACTGTTCCAGAAATTATTTATTGAAGATATGCACATATATATTATTATTTATAATGATTATATCTAAAAGAGGCCCTGTGTCTGCAAAGTATCCAAGGAAAGGAAAGATACGCTGCATTTCTTTTCTACATCATGGTTCTACACAGTAATGAAAAAATGCCCTTACTTCCTTCTATCCTTGGGAAGAGATAAAAGAGGCAAGGGGATGATGTGATGCCTAGATTAGCAGGATACAAACATCTTCTGGGGTTTTGACAGGGTCAGCAGAGAGGAATATAAGCAGTTTGGCTGTTCCAGAGCATTCCCTGCTTCCACCCAGCCTCACATGCATGCTGAATCTGTGAGATTCAGAAAAGGGAGGAGACAAGCTTCTTCAGCTCTCCCATTAGCTAGATTCTTGGAAAGGAAGAGCTGATTGTATCTTGCTCTTTAACTCTCTCCCTAACTCTTGTTCTTGTTTGTGAAGGTTTCTCAATGAATCCAACAACCATTCCAATGGAATTTGTTCCTTGTCACATATCAACTTCTACTATCTTTAAAAGATGCTGTCAGCCTGACTAGAATCCCGATTTTGAAGATAAGAAATAAGTAGCTTTTCTTATGGCAAAGTTTTCACTTTCTTTTCTCCTAACCATTTTCGTATCAGCTCAGAAGTTTTATAATTAAAACTTAAAAGTCTGTCACAGTTAGTGATTGGTCTTTAATGCAGACTGAGGTGTCAACTTCCAGAAATAAAGAAGGACAAATTCAAGAGATTGTAGCTGAATACTGTAAAAGTCCAGAAGAAAAGTACATCACTTGTGAAGATGAAGGACCCTTCATGATGTACTCACCACTATTCTTACTGAAGAAGTATGAGAATATTCAGAAGTGGGTTGAATCTTAGGGACCCGAGTGACAGTTAATATGAGCAGTGGTTACCAGGCATGGTGAAACTTTTATAGTTTACTGGAAGCACAAAGTATAGTAGGTAAACTCATAAGAATATAGCAAAGCTTCAATAAAAGTTAAAATTAAATGCCTAACAACCTCAAAAAACTTCTTCAAAAAAATATTTCCTTCATTGTTTACAGAAGATACTGCCGAATCACCTTAGTCTAATTTATTGAATAATATTCTTGTTAAAATAACATCCTATTGTTAGAACAACTGTTAGAATGCATTTTAAAGCTCACCAGAAAGCAATAATACACATATTTCATTTACCTACATAATTTTGTCTAGATGATGTAAACATGATCAGAGTTACAAAACTCCAAAAAATACAGCTGCAAACCAGGGAAAAACCTACCTCAGTGGTGCTACTGGAAGGTTCCAGTCCAACCATATTGGTTTGCACCAGCTGCTGAAGAAGTTGTACTTGAGCCACATTGAGGAAGAAATCCAGGTTTGTTGTCACATTCACCTCCAAAGAATGACCACACACCAAAATTTCCTGTGGAGAAATTAAGGGAAAATACTAGAAAACAACTACTGGAGAAATAATTTTAATTTTAATCAAACTATTGTGATTCTCTGCTATAGTCAGGAGAAAATGGTGCCTCAGCCTTCTAAAAAAAGATGTGACTTATTCTCTGCTTTGCATTCAATAGCATAACTATTAAGGCAAATTTTGCAAAAAAGCATCTCGTGTATATGGTCTTGCTTCCATCTCTTGGTAGTATCAAACAGTGGACTGTCAGATTTTGTTTTTAATTTCCTGGCAATGACTACAATCCTCTTTTCTTTCCAAGAAAAAGATGTACTTTGTTTCTTTTAAACATAAACTCTGCTTGATTTATAACGAAATCATGTGGTAGAAACTCACTGATAACCAACCTAATGGATTTCTCTTTGCCTGTAAACCATTGTTTAATACCTTGGCAAAGCTAGCTGGATGGCCACTGTTTTACTGGTGTTATCTAGCACAAGAAAAGCTCTTCACCACAGCTGGCAAGTGGTAAAGAGATGAAAACCAGAACTGATACAGAAGGGTTGCTTATTAAGTAGAGGTACTGCTCCTTCTCATGAGAAGTTTGCACAATGTTCAAGCTCTTCATAGTCTAAACTAGACCTTTCCCTCCATCAGTGAACATTACCCAGGGAATAGATAACAGGAAGAATGTATGCACAGAAAACACCACAATTCTCAGACACAAACATTATTAAGGTTCAGAAAGACTTTTGTTTTTTGAGTAACTTCATCCTACCCAGCCCCTAAAGCTTTCTACTTTTACATTAGGTAATTTTACATCTGCCATTGAGACGACACTTTACACAAAATACGGTGTTATCAATTTTTTTTTTCTTTCTATATCCCTCAGTTATTATTTTCCAACAATGTACAACTATTGCACACTACAATACACGCCTAATACTCTTTATGCTCGTGTACCAGCTTTGCTCTTCCCAGGAGGCAGCTGTTACAAGAAAAATTCCTTGTGAGCTGACAAAAACTTTCCAATATTTCCCCTACATAAAATGTTTTAGATTCTTGAGCTACAAATCGATGCCAAAAAGGGAGACAATACATTTTGTGTGTAACATTCTTCACAGATCAATCATCAACAAGCTGACTCACAGACTGGTAAAAGCGATTGTTAAATCTGTAATACTTAGAAATACCCAATGTAATGGTTGGGGAGTGGATACTTTGTGGAAATTTGTGGGCTTGAAAATCTGACCAGAAGAAGTTGGCTCAACTTTCTTCTTACAGTGTATAGATTGCATTTTCAGGCTTCTTTAGGAGAAGCTTGTGAATACATTGTTTTGTAGTGTTGTACTATAGCTCCTCTTCTCAACACCTTTCCATCAGAAATAGTTTAAAAGTATTGCTGGAAATCATTAAAGGATTTTTATTTTCTGAATTGCAAACAGGCTTATCTACCTCTGGACAGGTTGCCTTTAATATCAAATGCTATACACAAATTCTTTCTCCAGCAGAGAAAGAGTATTTCAGCTAGTAATTAAGACTTTTCCTTTTTCTTTTTTTTTTCCCCCTCCTTTTTTCCAGTGGGCAATCTCTGCATTTGAAAACAACTAGACACTTAAAATGATGGAACAATAAAATATTAATAATTAAAATAGCAACATATTAAAAGTTATGCTATTTCTGTTCACATTTTGTACTAACCTCTGGGTGTAAATTCTCTGCAGCATCAATTTTTGTAAAAATAATTGCAGGAGCTGCAGTTATTCGAACTGTGAAATCTGTTAAAATTGGAGTTAAAATTGCCCTCCTCTCCTGATGACGCCTTATGCTAAAAAAAAAAAAAAGAGAAAAATGAAAAGATTAAATCACATGATAAATTGTTGAGCAGCAAACCCCCATATTCTTCTTTAAATCCAGCACGTAGCACAAGACTGCTTCAATACCAGTTTGGCGTTTTATTGCTACCTCAATAAGCATTGAACGTCACTACTATACATCATGTTATTTCCAGGACTAAAGGTAGACTTCTACCCTCATTTCACAGAAAAAGTATGTCTAAATATTTGTCTCTTCAACCCATCTCCAGGTAGTTCGACATTCGCCATTGCTTTTGCTATTTGATGAACTACACAAAACTATTTGACCAAAGATACAAACTTGCTTATCAGTAATTTTCAGACTTGCCCTGTGGATGCCATTCACTGTCCTGAAGCTTGCATCATATTTGAATTCATGTTATAACTCTGTGGTGAAAAAGTTCTGCACACAACAACACAACTGACACAAAAACCAAAGACATGAACAATTAAATTAACTAGCAAACCCCCTGAAACTCTAGGGCTCGCACATAATATGTGTCAGACTTTCTCCATTCCTTTTGTCACTGGTTGCTCTTAGTTGGTATCTTTTTATCTAAATATCAATACTTGCTTGCTAAGATTATTTGCAGCATTAAAATAAAAAATTTGTTTTCCAGCTAGGTGGTTTTGTGTTTTGTTTGGTTTTTTTTTTTGTTTTGTTTTGTTTTTTTTTTTTTTCCTTTAACCAAATACTAAGCCTAGAGGCACAACCTCTAGGTTTTGTCACTAATAGTTTATGAGTTTATGACAACACATTTCAAATAGCCAGAATCTTCTGGGTCAGGTCAAATAAACGATTGCCATGAAATGCCATCTGAGAGCCCTTTATCAGAGAAAAAACATGTAATGAGATCAAGATGGTGCTCAGCCCCTAAAAGAGGATACAGTTCAAATTCCTGGGAGAACCCTTCCATCAAGATAGTGTTTTGATAATTCTTTTTACCTGTCATCATGTATAGGAATGCTAAATACCTGCATTTCACCAAGGAGAAAACAAAAAGTTATTAGGTCAACGTAAGTTTTTCTATGCTTACAAAACAGAAAAGGCTGAATGGGGCTTCGAGCAACCTGCTCCAGTGGAAGGTGTCCCTACCCATGTCAGGGGTTGGAAATAGATGATCTTTAAGGTCTCTTCTAACCTAAACCCTTCTGATTCTATAATCTTGCCACCTCCAGTAATTGAGATGTAGCAGTTCAGACATCAGCATAGATCGCACAGGTGAGCTAGACACATGAACTATGCAATTAGACAACTATTCCTTACCATCAGCTAGAATTATCTATGTTAACCTCATAAAATAATATAGTTATATGCCTGTCCATGAAGAAATCTCTGGACTGTATATGTAACAGGTAATTATATCTCTTGATTAAGAACAGGTATTGATATACAGTCTAGTAAAGGTAATCGTTCTGAAATGGATTCTGTTGAAAAGTACACCATCTCAAATGCTGATGGTTTGTAGGGCAAGAGTTAGGTCAAAAAGAAATTAAATAGATATCATAAGTTGACTGAAATTCAGCCAAGTTAAAAGAATTAGAAATCCATCGATGACAGTTTATTGTCAGACTATTTAAAAAAAAAAAATATTTATTGCTCAGAATGTTTTGATTTTGATGCTTCAGATTCTACCAACAATTTGCTAAATGTCCTCAAAACACATAGAAAGCATGGTAATCTATAAGGAAATATAAACGGTTGGATGTGAGTAGGCCTTAAAGCTTTTAAATTTTTTTAAGACAACAGTATCCAGAAGTTAACAGCAGACGCCACAGACCACAGAGCTAGTATTTACTGAGCACAATTCTAATAAACTTTTTCTTCAAATGACCTTCACAAACACTGCTGAGCTGGGTGCACACTACCGTAAGCAGTACGCAGTACGCTTAAGAGGGAGTGTGAGAAAACTACCATCATACATTGAAAGCTTTAACATTTTGGATAGCTATAGCTCTGGTGGTCTGCAAGGATGTTTTTTAAAGCAAGATCAGTCTAATTAGATCTCTGAATTAGAAAGCAGACCTGTTTGTGGTTAGTGTACATCTTCAACTGAGAAAATGGTCTTAGATTTTGCCATTTCTACAAATGCTTCTCTCCCTGCCATCACCTCCATTTTTAAATTTAAACCAGATGACTTTCTACCCAATTTCTGTTTCCCCTTCCTTCACAATAGGATGAGAAATAAGTGCCTTTGTTTTGGAGAAAAATGAAAGAGCTAAATAGTAGAAAAATTATATGAAAGAACTCACAGCTATACATTCAAAAAAAATCCACTTGAAGGGACATAAAACTGCTAGTAAGTATGATTTCAATATATGAAACAGAGCTATAAAAGAAAGTTATTTGTTGAACCCCAAACCCACAACTGGTTCTATTCAATCATTGTTCAAATTATTTTTCAGCTCATACATATTTCCATTTCTTAATTCTCAAATGTTATTCCAGTAGATATCCAACACACTGCATCTTAAAGGACTTTTTTGGTAATACAGATTGATTGCTGATTTTTAAATTTTATTTTAAAACCATCCTTACATGGCATCCCTGTCCTGCTCTAGTTACTCCTTTCTGCATGTCTAGTTGGTGAATTTGAACCTCAGCCAAATCAAGTATTAGCAAAATAATTGTAAGTACAAACAGAAGGCAAACAGCACAGTAAATAATGATGGGAGAGGATATGAGAAAGAGAACCAAAGGAACAAAGAAACAAATTCCACTTTGAATTATTAAGTCTTCCACACTGCACCTAAGTGCACCGTTAACTTAACACAGGTGTACGCCACATGAGCTTATGAGAAAACTTGATTGTGAAGAGTGTAATGATGGCTCTATGTCTGCAGCACACTCATTCCATGGTTCATTTATGCATCTGTTATATATTTGTCTTGGAAAAAAAAAAGGAAAAGCTAGTACTTTTAGAGATGTTAAAGCAGTTGATCATCTACACTTAAAAGTACAGCACATTTGAAAGACCATATGCTAACGCAAAGCAACAAGGCAGCAAAGCATTTGTGATAAGGCCTGGAGGTGCCTTTTACTCCATGCTGACTTTAGGCTGTATCTGCACAGTAACGTGAACTCTGGTTACAGACCACAGATTCACATTGTAAAAGCACTGCACAAAAATAGTTTCTGTCCTCAGAGGCTCACAATTTAAGCATAAGAAAAAAACCCACCCACACACAAGCAGGGAAGTAAAAGGGAACAACTAAGAGCACCATAGATAACGATGTCTGTTCAGTGGCAACCTGAAAGCTGTCTTATGAGTTTTTATATAGAACAAAATTTTTGGAAGGATTTGGAAAAAGACATTGCAATAACTTTGTGAATGTTCACAGGAAATGCCTTCATAGCATACAAGTTAGTGTAGGGTTGAAGAAGAAAGTGCTTCTTCAAACATTCAATGCGGCTGCCCTAGTAACTGGGATGATGAGATCTGAGGAGCAGTGAGTGCAGGTGTGTCAAAGCAAATGAAGGAAGACACGTACAAGGAAATGGATAGACACAGAAGTCTAGTAGTACCTTGAAAGCAAAGATATATCTCTAATGATTAATATGACAAAAAATGTTGTGGGAACAGAAAATAATGCAAAGAACAGAATTTTGTAATCAAAGCAACACTTCATTACATTGAATCAAATCATCAGTATTTGACTACATCCACTCAGAAGCATGTTGAATTTATACGAGGAGGAAGGACTGCCAAAGAGATGATTTTGCGTTAAACAAGGAGATGTGAAGATGTGAGACTGGATAAGCTGTGAAAATGCACAATAAGGACCATAACTTGGACACTTTATGTGGAAAAATCTAAACAAAACAAACAGAAAATACTGGCCACCAAGGGCTAAACATAACTTAGATGTGAAACTTGGGAATGTTTGCCTTAATCTGTTGTTTTTTTCTCAACAATACCTTACTGAACCAGGAGTTTGAGCCCTTAAATGCTTAAAAAATACATAGGTCAGGGAGAAACTCATATACATTCAATACATGAAAGAGCTCATTTATGCTATGTAAGTTTACTATATACAGAGATATGAATCCTCACAAAGAATTCTGTGACTTACAAAAGGAAAAAAAAGTATTTGCATGGAATGGGCCACATAATCAAATAGTGTACTCCAGTAGTGAGGCATGCAAAACCAAAGGTATTATGCTGGTTAGCATGCTAATTTAGGACTTACAAAAGATTTTTCTCTTGCACGTTTCCCTTGTAGTTGTATAAATCAGTTAATCCCTGATTCACAGATGTATTAGCAAATCTAACTACTAATAATATCATCATGCCTCAGATCTCCATCTCCCAGTAGGCACAACAGTTCACATCCTGTCAGCTCTCTGAGGTGTTTTAAAGACACCCTGAGAGACAGTGAAATAGCATAGCAACATTTTGAGGACTAACTAATGATTAAAATTAAACAAGGAACAAATGTACACCATCTAGCTGTACCGAATGACTAAAATATAATTGTGCCTCAGTAAAGCTAATTTTCATCTTATTATGAATGCCGTGCTACATTTCTTTGCTGTGGATGAGTACTCCATCTTATCGATTAAGGCTTTGTACAGTACAAATAGAAGCGTACAGGTACAATACTTCAGGTACAATAAACACAGCAAGTGAAACACCGGTCCGGATACTGGTTAACTGCATTTTATTCCAAAAGATTCACAGGGAACACCCCTCCTGCTCTACACATGGATCTACTGATCACTTTTTTCTTGTCTTCCTTGTTAGAACTTGGCAAGATGCATTTCAAATTTCAAAAAAACCCATGAAAATGAAAACTATTCAAAGAAGCCTGCAGGAAACCCTTCTGAGGATGCTTGCAAAGCAAGAGTGGTGTTTTGTTCAGTTTTGTACAACAGATCATTGGCTCCCTGACGTACTCAATGAGAGTTGCAGAGAGCTGTTCCAGATGGTGGTATGCCAAGGACAAAACTGTAATCCAGTATATTGCTACACTCAATTCATTACCACACAGAGAAGTAATGCTTTTAAGCTCAATTAATTTTTTTTTTTTTCAACAGAGTTTATTCAGGCTGCAGGAAGCAGAAGTTGCTGCTGGGAGCTGTAGAAGGATTGCACAGGGACGGGGGCGAGGCCTCAAGAGAGGATATATTTCTTTATTTCCTTCAGGGCTGTTGTTTTTTCCATTGAGAGGAGGGAGAGGGAGGAGGAGATTTGCAAGCTGAAAAAGCAGTTTTCAATCAAGAAAACTTCTTTTGGTTAAGTACTCCCAGTTCCCCACATGCTGTTTGGTAAAGGGAATAAATGTGGACAGGTTTCATTTGTACATAACCTTATTAGAACTGTCTGACTGTTTTAAGTATTCTTTTTATATATTACACCATTAGGGAGCTTTTTATAACATCTACAGTGAAGTATAAACATTTCATAATGGGAAGAGTTATGACCCCTGATCCTCAGCACAGCATTTGGATGTTTTTTTCTGATAGGGGGCATCCACCCTACCAGAGTGCTCCAGTCCCCCCATTCTTCTTGGGCTGCAAGAACACAGGAGACACCACACTTGCACTTCACAACTGCCCTCTTGAAGAATTTCACACTAAACACCTTGAAATACTCAACACTAAGACTGCTTCCTTTCCAAATTACAACATAAAAGTTTAAAAGAAAATTCAAAATCACGAGATATTAAGTAGTAGAAATACTGAACTCCGGAAAAAATGGTGGGAAAATTTGAAGTATTTACTTTCTATGTAAAGCTTGTTAGAGCATTTAAATGATAAATTATGGCAAAATACCTCAATTATTTGTTTGTATGATATCCATAAATCTTATATTTAGAGTGATTTGATTTTCACTTCTTTTTTTTTTTTTTTTTAAACAGGACCAAATTTAAACTCAGTAGACTAAATTACAATATAATCTATTTCAGAAATGAAATGGCTGGTATCCACACTGAATATAGTAACTCTATGAAGTAGCTGGGCATGGATTGGATTCTATACTGTACCGCACAGTGCCTAGGACTTACACAATGAGGGAAATGGATCTCAAAAAATAATCTTAAAACACAATGAACCTAATAAACCAGAACACTAGGTCTAAATGATAAGTAAAACCAAACAGAAGTATATTAAAACCAAACAAAGAAATGAACCCTAAACTCAGTAAAAATAATTCACTATGTTCCAGGTTAAACACATCTAAGAAACTTAAAGAATTAAAAAAGAAAACAGTATCACAAATAGGTCAAAGAATAAAGCTTCTGCGGTTGTTGCAGGAAATCTTAAGATGAACTTCACCCTGCAAACACTAAGCGCCATGTAAAAAACACCACGCAGCCACCCCGTTGGTGCATGCTGGAACTATCTTAGTGGATGGCAGAGTTCAGTGCAGGTTCTTCCAGTTCTCAGCACACAGCTTTCACAGATCATAAAATAAACCCAGATGGTGCAAAACTGACTGCCAACTAAAAAGCAAAAATGCAAACATCCTGAAAAAGAACTGTAGTAAATGTGTACAATTTTCAGCCAAAAGGACAAGAAAACACTCATACCAACTTTCTCTTTAAACAAATTCAAGCTGGAATTAAAATACTGCATTGTATGACACTAAGGAAAAGCTAATGCATTTAATTACAACAGATCTAAATTAAAACCCAAGTAGAAGATTCATTCAAAAGCAATTTCAAAATGAGCATACTTGTTTGTCAAATATATTCTAATAAACTTTTATTTTGGAAGTCTGCTAAGGAAAAGAAGAATGTCCAAGCCATTATTAAAAAAATGAGAACTCAGATTATCTGTAATAGCTGCTTCTCTTATTCTTATCTTAATAGCTTTTCAGGAATCCCACCAGATTTCCTATCCAAATTCAAAACCATAAAGCTCAGACCAGAGTGTGCTGGCAATAGGATTTCAGTCACCAACTGGAAGCAGAAGGAAAGCCTATTCCTCAGGGGGTAGTTCTGCTATATTAGCTAAACTTGTGAATTGGCCAGAAGTCCTTTGGAGATTAATGTCATCTTATCTTTCAAGAAATGCTAGTGGCCCTGTGTGGTTTTGTGAGAAAGAACTTCATGGGCAACTTGCCCAACAACAAGGCCCAATTGGAAGGTCATACACATTTTTTCAATGCTAAGAATTTAAAAGAAAAATTGTCTATGGAATTATATTAGTGCTGAAAAAAAAGTGTTAAAATACAGGAAAGAACCAGGTGATCTTATAAATGAAGAACAGATACTATTCCTGTATTTAAATTTTTCACAGAATCACAGAATCGTCAGAGTTGGAAGGGACCTCTAGAGATCATCTAGTCCAACTCCCCTGCTAAAGCAGGATTGCCCAGAGCACATTACTCAGGACTGCATCCAGGCAGGTGTGTATTGTCTATATTCCTGTCACTCCTTGTGGTTTTATCATTACTTCAGTTAGACCCATTTTTCCTGCCCTCTATTTTTCAATGGTAAACTGGAATGTATTCTTGATCACATCTTTTTCCTGCACACACTCCTCCAGAATGAACTTATTTGCTCTCTTGGTTTTTCATCAATTCAGTACTTAGAAAGTTCAGCTTGCATGCCATCCTTATGCCGCTTCTTAAACAACAACAACAAAAAAACAACCAAAAGAAAAAAACAAACAAAAAAAATCTATGAGAGTTCTCTTTTCTCCCTTTCTTTGCAAAACCAAATTAGCAATAGTTCAATTTTTGTCTTTCCTTATGATTCTGCCTGTTTTTCTATATCACTTTTAGGAACTCATCCCTCAATTCAGGCAGAAATCTTAAGAACCATAAAATTATGCATGCATTCCTAAAAATCATTCATAAAAATTAGATTGTTCTTGCATAAATTAGATAGAAAGGACTTTTAAGTGAAAATAATTAAATAAATGCATGGGCAAGTAAACATCCTCTAGCAGAAACACACGTAAATCCATAAAATGACTTTTGAAAGTTTTCTTTTGGCCATCAGACATTATTCCTGACGCATTGAGAAGAGAACTTTGACTGCTACACAGTGTATAAAAATTTAGTTTTAAACCACCTGTATGAAGTGTTAAGTATAGAAAGTATATTAAAACTTAAATCAAATTTTCAAAAATTATCAATTACCCCCTCCCTCCTGTTATATTTGAAAACTTTAAAATGTATAATACCATGCGAGTGAATGCATGCTTTATCTTTCAACCTTGCTTGACTAGAAGGCGGGGCTTTGCACGCATGTAGCATACAATACACTAAGAGGGAGACTCAGTTGAAATCTCTTATTCTCAAAATTCATCTGGTTTTACTTACAGAAGTGTAAAAAACAGTTCAGAACCAATAAGAAATGTTCTACTTTATCCTTCTGTAACTCAGAAATGTCTAAGCTGGTTTTACTCAAGCTTTGTAAAAAGACAAACAAAAGAAGTTTAAAAAAAAAAAAGAAAGAAAACCCCAAACCTCCCAGTGCTTGTAGACCAAGAAGCTGAAGTCTGATCCCTGAAGTTATTTTTATGGACATACAGTAAGCCGCTCAGAAAAGAGCTTATAATGGAACCAAAAGCACACAATAACTAGACAGTAACTACAGTGTAACAATAATAGTAATATGCATTTCAAATGTAAAATCCAAAATTCCATGTAAATATCCTTGTAACAGAAAGCAAAACCAATACAGAATCATTTGATTCTGATATACTATGAATGATATCTGCAATGTTTGTGCTATGTAATTCTAGAAAAGAGTAAGTTAAAACAAACCTTCCTACCTACTGGCCATGTTCCATTCAAGTGCTGGATTTTGAGAATTTCTTTCACTTTCTGTCAAAACCCCTCCTTTTCCATTTTCCTTCTCCGGTTTCAACTGATTCCAATGAGCAGTACCAATGTTTATAGACTGAAGATCTACTTGATATTGTCTGTCTTCAACCTCTGACCCAGGGTCTCGAAGTATTCCTAGATTCAGTGCTCTCCTGCAACGCAAAAGGAAAAAGGTTTAAAAAAGAAAAAAAAAAAAAGAAAGAAAGAAGAAAATCCCAGCAACAATAGTAACGATCAGACCACTCAGATATCCACAAAGATACAAAATTAAGAAAATTAAAGTATCAATTTTTGCCATTCTTAACTAAATCTAAGCATTATTGTAAGTCCAGATCTTCAGAAGTATCCATCTGCCTCTTTCCTATGGAATTCAACAGGGGACATGCAAATAAATATAGTCCAAAATTTAGCCAGATCCACCAAAGTTGATACAAGATCAGTTCACTGACTTCACAGCACTTTCAATCAGCTCCATATGAGCAGTCTTGTGCAGAAGCAGGAAAAACTCGTATCTGCTGAATAGATAAAGGACATCACATTTAAGTCCTCAAAAGAACAGCTACATATCAGTATAACCAACAACCTTATTGTGAGACAATTTTTCCAGTGTTCAAACCTATCAAAGAATAAAAATTAGAAAGAACATTCCAAGATGACGGAAAAATAATTCAATCTTTTAAACATGGAATTTCATTACAGAGCTTTGTTATTAAAACTCTTCTGACAAGTGAGAAAAAGCATCTTTGAGTGAACCACATTACCTATTGATTCTGTGAAATTCTACTACATTAGATTTTATTAAGTATTTCAGTCTAGAGCTGAGTTTGGGAAACAGTCACACCCTACTTCCACAGAACATTCAAGAGCTATTGGATAAGGGAAGGCTGCCAAAACCATTTGGTTTTACCAGTGACCAATATCAGAAGAGTCCCCTACAAACATTTGTCTTCTAATAAGCACTAGGAAATCTTCCAAAAAATTATCTTGCGCTTTCAACACTAGTAACAACACTGCACATTTGATACTACAATAAAAAATGTACAGTTGAACTTATCACTGTTTTTCAAAACAATCCAGTAAAGGGTGCAAGGGGATCTTAATTTTTTTTTAAACTTTGAATCATGTTGAACTCTATTCTATTTTTACTGATTTCTTACATCTGAGCTGAATCTTAAGCTTCCTATTTGCACATGCCATCTAATCTACTGTTCCATTCTAGGTTGTTGTCTTATGCCAGAGTCATTATTTAGTCCACAGTGAATTTAATTCTGCAATTTGTTTAATCATTAATGCTAACAATCTAAAAATAAGGGTTAAAGCAGTACATCTCAACCTGTAATGCATTCACTGTATGCAACAAGTATGCAACCTATTTCAAAGTGCAATTCCAATGCTGTTCAAGCCCGAACACAGTTGAAATTGTTAATACTATTGCCATTCTCACCAATAGAGAATGCTAGTTGTTAAGAAAATTAAGTAATTAATCATATCTACCCACAAAGGCATGTCAATGGCAGGAAAGCTGTTTTGGTCAAGTCATTCCTGGTGAGGAAGTGTGATGGCATTGTTCAGTAGCCCTGTAACTTTCTTAAGTGCTTAGCAGAAAAACACTGAAAATTTGTTATGTCAGTAGTGGTATTTCAAAATTAAATGTGGTTTCTTAAAACTCAAGAATGTGTTTGTCAACTTTCCACACAGAGAGATCAAACCACAACTGCGACTTTTATTAGAATCACAGAGTAGTTTCAGTTGGAAAGGACCTTCAAATATCATCTGGTCCAACCCCCTTGCGATAAGCAGGGACATCTTCAACTAAATCAGGTTGCTCCGAGCCCCATCCAACCTGATCTTGAATGTTTACAGGAATGGGGCATCTGTCACCTCTTTGGACAACCTGTTCCAGTGTTCAGCACCCTTATTGTAATTTCTTCCCTGTATCTAGTCTATATCCATGCTTTTTCAGTTTAAAAACATTACACCTTTTTCCATCGCAATAGGCCCTGTTAAAAAGTTCGTGCCCATCTTTCTCAGACATGTAAAATATGAGGATTAGTTACTAATGCCTTGATATTTTGACTAAGTTGATTATTGCTTTCAGAAAGTACATCCTACCAGTTTTACACAAGGATCCTAATATAGCCTTTTCCCAAATAAATTGTATACATACAGGCGTTTACACAAGCACCCATTTCTGGTTTTCCATATCAACTATTTTCCTAAGTATGCCCCCAATTTAGTAGTTGTATACTTTTTAGAAGGATGAGGATTAAATCACAGCAGAATTGGCCTAATCTTAAGCATACATGTTTGCAGTCTCTTTGATTCTGCAGCTTTTAAAATCCTTGTCACAAATAAAATGAGGGGAACAGAGTAAGCCAAATTCATGACTTCTCTACCCCTAAGATAAACACTGTTTTACCAGCTGAAATCTACTGTAGGGCTAATGACTGTAATGGCTTCCCCTTTCTGAAAACAACTTCACTGTCCCATCAGAACCTTTTGGCATGTGGCGTAGAATACAGCACTTGGTCAATAATACAGTAAGATCATAAACAACCAAAGACGACCATAAGCATGTAACAGGAAACATAGCTTTAATGTTTTTCTTTTTAAAACTGATTTAGTCTGGGTCAGGCTTTCTGTATGTTTATATAAGAAACAGCTCATGTTTAACCAGTTACTACATGCTGCTGAAATAGCATAATTCTGATACCCACTGTAAAGAAGTTCTATCTATTTACTTATAGCTCATCCAAAACCTACAAAAACCTAAGCAAGCAAAGAAAATGGCATTCAAAGACTATACATTATGTAATGAATAAAAAAATATTCATAGACTTCATACACAACAGCTATTTTTTGTTAGCACTTAGTAGATCTCTGTGTGTACTGAGTTCTGCTTCCAGGTACGGAGATGAGAAACCTATCTATCCAAATTTCAACTATTAAGGCTTTGTCTCATGGTAAGAGTCTTCCTATTCTAATTCTAAAATTAAATAGGCAGTAAGCTAGGATCATTATATACCTTCTACTTTGTAGGAGTAGAACTAATGCTACTTTAGTGGACTTAGATATAGATGCTATGCAAGAGGACCACTTCCTTGTCTACTTAAACTTACGGAGTCCCAGCCCAAATGTAGTCTTAAAGCCCATCACCTGTGAATGATATTTGACTGAACTACTGTAGAAATCACAGCAATATTTATCATTGACCTAATGCTGCTTAGCTGCCTTTCTCCCAATTCAATTTAATACAGTTTTTGTAACTTACTCTCCATTAAACGTGTTATGCCAAACAAGTGAAACTGAAACAGCTGCTTCTTAGGGAAGCAATGGACCACAGCTCCATTTGGAGTGAAATGCCATAGATGTTAAGGAGGGCACAACAAAAATCTGGTAAACCAAGAGCATCTATGATAACAATACTGGTCTTTGAAAATGCTGAGCTTCTATTAGTAAAACACCAGACAGGTATCAGCTTTCCAACGCAAGGCAACCATTTTTAAATTTAATTTTATTTTTTTTAAATTATAGCAAGGAGATGCCTCTTTGCCACAGGAAAGTAGCTAACACTTGAGCCACTGGGAGGGAAACAGAACTTCTTCAACATCACAGAACATATGTAGACATGGTCTTAGAACAGGAATAAAAGAAATCCTATAGCATGACAGTTTATGATGGAAGATGTGGATTTGCATAACTTCAGAGAGATTAAAAACACATATTTTTGAAGACAACCAAAAGAAGAATGAGAAGTTAAGGAGAAAAAAAGGAGGGCACAGAAGGGGACAGGAGGGAGAAGAAAAATGGGATCAGGGCACTAATACTGAACTTAAAGAAGAGCAGCAGGTAAGAAAATCCTATTCTTGCAATAAGAGAGGAGGAATTATCCTTAGGTAAGAAGAAAAGGTCCTGACAAATCCCTGGATACACATTCTGCCATACTGAACAAGCTCTGTATCTCCCTCAGCTTTGCTTCCCTACTCTGCCATCTGTCCATAGGAAGACTTATTTGTGGTTTAATAAACACAGTGTTTTATGACTGCCGTGATGCTGAAAACAGTTTATTTTAGTCTGGGTCAGTACAGCAGGCTGTCAAATGCTGTCAGCAATAAACTCCAATTCTCACCATTTCTGCCTCTTTTCCCCAGGAACTATGCCACATATGACCAGCTTTCTTGGCAGCTGCTCCTTCTCCCCTCTCCAGCTCAGCCTCAGAACTCAACTACTGCCCCATCTCCACACTTGCTGGCAGCATAACTCTGGGTGGGATACCAGCAAGTTTTGATTAAATCAAAATATAAACAAAGTATAGTAAGGCTCCTTTGTTTAACACTTTACTGATGAGTGATACTATTTTGTTCATATGTCTATACTCACCTCACTTTTCTTTTTAACGTTACGTTTAATCTTTACAGGAACCTGCTTCACAAAGAAAACTACATTCCACTTGATTAGCTCTAGTGTTGTGTTCTGTACAGTATTATCTACAGAAGACACTGCATGGCAGTTGTCCTGTAAGTTAAGGTACCCGGGTTTATTGTCAGATGTGGAAAACTCTTATAAAAAGAAAACATCAGTGCCAGCTCTGTGAGCAAAATAAAAATGACTGCCCACTTCTAAACATTTCATAGTGGACAAATACATCATATTAGTGACACAGAGGAAGTTATTACTTGAATTTTAAATTAATAGATTTTGTAGTCATTAATGGACATCTAATTCAATAATGATTTGCAGTGATTATAGCCTTTGTGAACAGACATAAATCAGCTTAGAGGTAGATTACTTTTGCAATTAGTATGTTGGAAAAAAAGACAAGCAGTAACTAAAACATCCAAATAATTCTTCTGATTGTGCTAGACTGCTTCAAACAATTGATATAGTGAAGCAAAAGTACAACGGGTAATTTTCCTCTATTTAAAACTAATATTGGATAAATATCTGACTTGTCTGCCTTGGGGACTGGTAAGTGTGAAAAAGCTAAAGTGACGTTATAAGTATCTTCAGGTAACAGAAGGATAAGCATAATGGAGAAATTATGGAACTCGGTGCTCATTGACATCATTCAAAACATGAATGTCAAAGTGCCTGATTGAAAAAAAACAAAAGACAATCAAGTGTACAGAACAAATCATCTACTTCACAATCATCCAGAACGGACCATCAAATTAAAGAATACTAAGATTTAGTTAAGTGTCATTATATGTCTTCTAATCTCCCAAATTCAGTCTGCAATATATAAGGACATGTTAGATACAGGTTTAGAAAATTCAGCCTTGAAAAGAAGTTTGATCTACTGCTATTTCAAGACACTCTGAGCTTCTAGACACTTCAAGCACAGCACAGAATCTACTGCTATGAAGATCTCAGTTCCTGGCAATTAAGAGAAAGTATTCAAGATCTTCAGCAAAGCCATCACAATTCTCTGCCTACAATAGGGTAGGTATTTCTCCTAAATATCTCCAAACTAGGTATTACAGAGCCACATTTCAAACAAATGTAGATGTGACAGATTGAAACACAGACTTAACCCCTCCCTCTGCTTCTAGACTTCCCCAGTTGTGCAGCAACTCTTTTACGAATAATAATAGCAATAATCAAACTACTTAACTTTTGCCAAAAAGTCTCACCAAATATATGCCGGTTTATTTTTACTAACACTTTTCAGCGCAGCTTCTTCTTGCCAAGCTGAAGTAAACAGGTCCTCCCTTACAATTAGTTTGTAAGCTTTTTCTTAGAAATAGACAACACAGACAAAAATCTCAAAAATCGCTTTAAGCAACATAAAAAAACTCTTCAACAGTTTACTCATCTATACTGTGGGCACAATGCCAAAATGACATTGTGACTACAATTAATTAATTGCATAGAAAGCATTTCGAGATCAAAGGACATGCAATACTTAAGAATGCAAATATAAAAATATGTATGAAATTTAACTACTGCAATTTTTTATCAAGATACTATTTATGTGACTAATCAAATATTTTAATTTTGCAGCGCAGTGGGTACATATTCAGAGGAAAAAATAACACCACCCCCTCATGCCCATTGATTACACTCATGGTGCCAGGTGGGTGCTACTACAATGCCATTTGCAATTCATTTAAGAAGGTCAGATTTTAGTCAACTGGACTACACCAAGGTCAGGACTGGTAGCAGGGCATTGATCATACAAAAGCTACTAAACACATGAAAGGAATTACAGTAGATCACACATCAAACATTTTGGCCCTGTGTTTCCTTCCTTTAGTCCTACGGGCAGGAAATGCTCTACATATCCTGTGAGGTGACCAGATATTTAAAAGTAGCCCCTTGTTCCAAAGGCTCTGCTACAGTAATTGACTGCAAAGAAGCTGAAGACCCTCTGTAGTCCAGTTGTTTTCTAAAGTTGTATCTGGAACACAATATGAATGATCCCATGAGGATAAGGTACAGTATGGTAAACTATAAAGCAATTTCAGTCTTTCTCTCTCTCTCAAAAAAAGAAAAAAAAGAAAGCATAAAATGAAACAAAGCTGAGGTTTGCAGCTGCAGATTTAGATGTCATCTGTTTAATTGCTTTTATAATTGTATTGTTTAAATTCCTCAGCAAAAATAACAGCATGAGCAAGTCTGAACTTTTAAAGATCAGTTTTTCTTTTTTATGCTGTTTAATATTTAGACAGTTTGAGGAATCTCGTTATAGTTTTGAAGCATTCACCAAAATTCAGGGAGCATAGTATAAATATACAGTTGACAGACTGTATAAATGATAAGTATAGACACTTGCAAAGGAAGGTCTGTATGATATTTTTGGATGTCAAATGTTTCTAGAAAAAACAAGTGGAATAGAGTTTCTCTAAATAGAATCAGTGAGGAGAGAGCATGAGGAGTTTAAGAGGGTGGAGTGGAAGTCTGGGGTGGCAGTTAACAGAAACACCAAAATACAATACAACCCAAATCCTTTAATGCTTTTGTTTCACAGCAGAAATAATTTTATCTCAAACCCTAAAGCTGTTTGGCAGTAAAATGATCTTTTTTTTTTTTTTTTTTTTGATTTTTCAAATATTTAATGCGTACTTGATTTACCAGCTAAGGTAAATAATCTTGTGATTTTCCCATTGCTTTCATCCCATATTTTACTTTGTTTTAGTTGATTTGCCTAGTTTAGTGGTACAATACCTCAGTCTTTTCAGATGTTCTAGAAATTCACCTGGAAATACCGAGGTTGAGTTTCACTGAACATAGTCTTCGTATCTGATGCATGGAATTTCTTTAAATGGTGCAATCAGGTAAAATGGTACAAGCTATGAGACATACTGTCCACAGTGTGTTTGATAAGCTGACATGGGACAGGATTTCTTATCACTGTTGTGTCAGTATATCGAACTCATACCTGGACATCAAAAAAATTCTATATAAGTAGTACAAAATGTTAGAAACAAATAAATACCAGTTTTTCTCCTTTACGTTAAAAAATGTGTACTTATCCGTACTTTCAGCACATGTATTATAATACATAAAGTTTACAGCATAGATGCTGCAACAAGAAACTATTCTAAAATACAAATATTTAACTTTCAAAGTCAAACCGCACTTATCTTTGGCACTGATTAGATTAGTTTCTCAAGATGGCACATGTATTTACTTTTTATTTTGCAGAATCATTGTATTCATAGTGGCAGGCTGTGCCACTTTGAAATACTTCACATGGTATTTTAAAATATGTCAGTAATAAAGTCTTCAAAATTACCCCCTTTAAGTCTTCTTTTCTGAAATCTTTTCACTGTTTTTCCCATTTAAATATCACTAGGAAACCATCCTGGTAGAAAACTAATTCCATACTCATTATGAAATATATTAACCTTCCAGTCAAAACCAGTGTTTTGTCTTCCTTAAAGCCCCATGAAACTATTGCTAATGACACTTCCAAATTGAATATGAATCTATGCCTAAAAAGATATACTGCAGGGGAGCTTACTTCTAAATACACTGTTGAATAAAGGGGGAAAAAAAAGAAAAGATGCAAATTAATTTCTCACTCTATTCTCAGGGATTCTTAGGACCACAAAAGACAGAAATGATTTCATAATCATATCAAAAGAAGACATTTATTCAATAATGTGTATTTCACATTTCCCTAGATTATAAATCTTGCATGTACTAAAAGAAAATATTATGATTTGACTAGAGAGGCAGTAGTTCCAGGTTTCTTCTAATCAGACTGCAGAAAAAAACAGAGCTGCCTATACAAACCTGATCATCCCACATGAATCATTCCTTGCAAAACACAAGGAATGGCACCTGTCATACACATTATGAGCTGTATGGAGTATTTGAATCTTTACTTTTCACTTATCTATAGTATGCCTTTGGATCTTATTAGAAAATTTGGAATTCAGCAGAAACACAGGGATTCACTTGATTTAAAATAGTTTTAGACACAAAACCTATTGGAAGACAGTAAACTTCTTTGGCTGAAATAGACCTCCCTCAGCTCATAGGTTATAAAACTAGTCAGTTAGGCACTGCTAATGTGTTCAAATCAGACTGGTTCACTGGTTGTGAAGACAACTCCAGAAAAGGAAGTGAAATCTACTAATCATAGCAAAGAGCAAGTGACTGATTACCCATCTGAGATGCTCATAAATTTTCTGCTGAAAACACAGCCTACTTGAGAAATCCAGATTTGCTTGAACGTTGAATTTTCTCATGACAAAACAGCATTTTTACTGACATTCATTCTTTTCCTGCTTTCTTCCTAATTTAGGTTGCAAATCAGCTGATTTCTCAAGATACCAATGCATATGTGAATGTCAATTTTCTTTGATAATTGTCCATCTCTTCTCCAGACATGATGCATGCCTGAATAATTGCATCTAGTGTATTGTATTTTCAGGCAAGGAATTTTATATAATCTGATTCTTCCCAGTTCTTCCTCTTTTTAAAAGATATTATACCTCTCCAAAATGAATTAATTTTCCTGAAAGCTCATCTTGAATGTTTGTACCTGTAAGTCTCAACTTTTCCCTTGGTGATTTACATTAAATTTTACTTCTTTTCTTCAGCTATGTCCGCTAAAATTAGTAAGTCCTGACTTCAGAGGGATCAAAGTAAAATCATCAGTGCCCACACAATATCAAGGTTCTACCATTTTCAGTTTCCTGAAAGAATTACAGCTTTGAGTTCACATGCCTGTGGGTAGAAACCCTTGCTACATAGACAGAAGCTAACAGGAAAGACCTCAGTTACATAGAAAATTATTCTCTTGCTTCCATATTTTGCTCTTTCTAGAGGAAATTTACTATCTGCTAATAAGCAGATAGCCGTTAGTTACCTTAAAAAAGAGAGGTACGCTTTAATTCTTAAAGGAATGAAGAGCTGACAGGCAATTGTTCAAACTGATGTTTCTCACATCTTTTTTAAAAAAAATGTTAGGGCTTGAAAAATCCAACTGTTGTTAACAAAACACAGGACAAAACACAATTCATCTGGTAAGTTTTCTCCATTCTTTCCTTAGAGAATTCTTTGTGAACATAACAAAGCAAAGAGTGCCTGCAAACTCCCTCATCTTGCATTATTCCCTATTGGACTTCTATAGGTTTCTTGTCAACTGCTTGAGAACCAGATAAAGCATTGTCCCCAAACCTTCCACCTTTCCTAGGACCTGCTTTTTGCCCTCAGAAAAAGCTTTTGAAGATCTATCTCTTCCATTATGAAAGTAAAATATCCTCCTGAACAAATTGCTTTGCCACCAACATTTTTCAGTATGTTCCGGCTCTGCAGGAGGACTGAAGTAGAGGAAAGAAGTTCTCCACTACAACATTCTTTGATTGTGGAGATTATGATACTCCTTTTGATGGTATTTCACCAGTTCTTTTAGGGACTTAAGGTAAAGTTTTTAGGTATCTTATTACCAGAGACTTCATCACCTCTTTACTATTGTTTCTATTCTTTCTCAAAGTATGACTAATAGAATCACACCTAAAGGTCAAGCACATTCTCCTTGACTTACAACCGCTAGAGAAACTTTTCAAGAATTAAAACAACTTTGGCAAAGTGTGTAAACTTCCATGGAGAAATCTAGGAAGGTTTTCTAAAAGAAATGAGAGACTAAAGCTATTGAGAAGTGTTTTGCGCATCACTTAGAGGACTAATTCTTTCCAAACACCTTGAATTAATTTAGTGAAACATCCAGAAGACATGGAAGGATGCAGCAAAACTTCAAAATGCAAGAGAGATTGGCTATGAAAGGTAAGTTTACAAGCGAAGTTATGACACATAGATTCTCACCTCAAAATCTCTAACAAAGCTACAACAATAAGCCACACATTTTGAGTCCCATTCTTACAGTCAATTTTGAACCCACTAATTCCCCAATGTCATTAAATACAATTACTGCAACTTATCTTTCCAAATAGTTATTTCAGATTGAAGTGACTATAGCTTTCTGTTTCTTCTATGATGAAAAGCAAACTGGTAGTTTTTTTTTCTTAAAAGCATACTACTGCTAAATCTTAAATTGTGGTATCAATAATTGAACCTTCTGAAGTAAACTTTTACATGCATACACATGCACTGCTTAAAAAAAGTTGTCTACATAAATGTTTTTTAGTATAGTTAGAATATATATTAGAAGATGAAAATCATAACAAATAAAATGTGTTGGGGAATTGACCTCAGAACTCAGATATAAAATCTCTAAAAAACTTAACAGAACCAGAGACAGAACAAAAACCAAGCAGAGCCCAAAGTCAAGATGATTATCATTCATTATAAACTGTTGCTGAGGTGGCTTTTGGCAGCAGGAAACAACATATTTTTAAGAAACGTGCATTCTGCCATAGGAAGCCACAGAATACACCATTGCTTTTGTAAATATTAAATGCAAAGCCTTTGCACTAAATCAGTTAAAACCTACTATTCAGCTCGTTAGAGATGTTTTTTAATAGGGGTTTTAAGTAAGCTCCACTTAAACAAAGCAGTACCAGGGAACAGTCATCCTCATCTGAAAATATCCCTGTGTATTCACAACACTGACCATGAAGACTACAGATTCCAATGTCAGGTAATTCAACTGATGCCTTGAGGCACCTGAAACATACAAATTCTTTAATATCTATATACACATACACATATATACACACAGACAGCCCTAAATTGGGAAAAAGAAAAATTTCAGATTTACTTTGCAGGTGGGTTTGCTAATATGCAAGTTTTTTCCTGTTCCTTGAAAAATCGTCACATGCCAACATTAAATATTCCTACTCAATAGTTAAATTATTTTGGTAATTAGGAAGAGTTCAAATCTGTTCTGTTCCTATCCTGCAAGTACAGGATATGCCAACGTATAGATACTCCTATGTTCTATTTGTATCACCTCCACACCTGTTTATTTTTTATTGCTGGAGAATACACACTATGATGCCAAAAAACAGAGTATTTGTGATTTATGCCAATCATTGACATTGAACTCAGTGGAGATGCCTGATACTATCTCTGTATTTTACTGCTCTCAGCACTCACTTGTGTTAGTCATTAACATGACAGTGTTTGCCATTGCCTTCTCACAACAAAAAACAACACCCTAACAACCAAAAGCATCAAAGGGCATGAAAAACATTTTGAGAGGCTGAAATGTGCCACATTTATCGCTGTGTCCTACAACTTATAAACCCCATAAGTATATGAACCAGTCCTAAAAAAGGGGGATGGATTTATATCGTTAAGGACTAGGGAAGAAAAAAAAAAATAATAGCATCTGAAATGCAACAAAACCACCATATATAACTTTTTAATCTGTTTTTTTACTGCAGCATAATCAGGTTTAACAGAAATACTGGAAAACAAAGTAGTGTGCACAGTAAGAGCTTGCATTAACATTGAACATGCCTTTTGACTCTGCTTATGGTGGTTGAGCACTAAGCCTGGAAGATCAGTAGAGAGTGAGGAACGATACTCACTTGGAACAACACACTTTGAACTGTTTGGGGTAAGAGTAACAAGGATTTAATTTTGCCATGGTTTTTTCATAATTTTGCCACCAGCTTTGAATAGCATCCCATAGAGAAATGTGATCAAATAACATGTAATCATTCTGTATATTTCTGATAATCCTTTCTAGTAAATAATCAAAAAACAAAGCAAGAATATTTTAAAATGTTAAATGGAAAAGAAAGACGTTGGCAAATGGTCTTGCAAAAGAAAGAAATCCTCTATCCAAAAAGAAGTTTAAGAACTGTGGTATGAATGTGTCATAGATAAAACCCTGTGAGGGACATCAGAGAACCCACAAATATTTATGGAATGAACCGCAATCTGTATACAGAAGTTAACAAATGTCTCATTACAAATGGGATATGGTTTTCCCAGTAACAGAAGCACACAACTTGCATTATATTTAACTTGAGATCCTGTTATAATTAAAAATACTACAAAGAAAAAAGAAAGTCTGCTTTATATATTACTGGAAAATACTTTTCAACAAAAAAAAGCCCCACATTTGTTGAAACAAAATCTGATGGAAATTATATTTACTCACAGGCACTCAAGAAGAAAACCATATAGAATGTTTCTAGAAGCCTTGCTGAATTATTTTACAATAAATTATTTATCATAGGCAAAACTTATGAATGTTAATTTTCATTATATAAGACAGAAAAGTAACCCTGATTTGTGGGTTCAGTCATATATGATAATCAGCAAGGAAACACCAGGGGGGCGGGGCGGGGAGGGAAACCTATAAGGAGTTTTTTCTAAAGTCACTGAATTTTACTTAACTAACTTGTATAGGGGGATCACTCCAGCTCTTAAAATGGCATTAGTTCAAAAGGACCAACTAATTATTTTCTCACACATTAACAGAAACCCAAACACCTCTCCTCATTTGCCCCAGTATTCAACAATAACAGGCAAAATATCAAGCTACTTGGTTAGAGAAAAAGAAAGATTAAAGGGAGGTAACTTGAAAGAAGAAAAGAAATATAAAAACTTCAATAACGTTACTTTATAACATAAAACATACATGACAAGTCACATAAAAAAATAACTCTAGCTTTCAGATTTCCTTTTACAGCTTATCTGCAAAATTTTTCATTGCATTCAAGTTACTGAGTATGTAAACTGTGAAAGCTATGCTGGGATTTTTAACTGGAATTTAACATCTTTTTTCTTTGTGCCTTTTTTTTTGTTTACCTTCTTAAACTGTTATGGTATGTTTAATAATGTTAATACTGAATCCGAGAATTTT
The DNA here is from genome assembly GCA_013400375.1 of Thinocorus orbignyianus. Lineage (NCBI taxonomy): Eukaryota > Metazoa > Chordata > Aves > Ciconiiformes > Thinocoridae > Thinocorus > Thinocorus orbignyianus. The sequence continues at coordinate 1,532,495 of VXBW01006074.1, read as the reverse complement.
ATTAAAATTCTTAGTTCATAGTGTCAGATTCTGTGCTGTGTTTCAAAAGCCCAATGATAGCGGATGAAGCTGATACAAGCCCGGGCTGCTGCAATACTACCTTTTTGCTAGGGCTAATACTTGTGTGCCTGTTCAATAAATAGGCTCAGGGCAATGACCTGACTGAAAAAAATTGCCTAATGACTCCCAACTTTTTGAGCTCTTTCAGCTCCCCCAGGCAGGTCACTACACACAAGTACAACCAGTAACACCATGGAGCTGCAAAGAGAAGCAGGCAGAACAGCAGAACAGCTCAAGTTTAGATTTGCAGCCCTAGGTAGGCTCAAACACTCATTGCCCAAAGAAGACTGTGGCTAAAGCAATGTTAACAGTCATCATTACATCCACCTCACTCTGGGCTGCCCAAAGGAAGTCCAGGGCCAGGCTTTACTCCTTTAGTCCCTGCACTAGGCACTGCTAGTCTGCACATCACTTGCTTCTGTAGGGGTGCTGTGAAACTTCTCTACTCAAATATCCCTTCAAACACCTGGCATGTTTTGTCTCCACTGTAGTAACTCAAGAATCAATTTGGTGAATAATTAACAATTTGAAAAATATTTTCAGATGGACAGAATGTCCATTATTAGAGTTAAGGGAAGCAAACAGTTACACAACCTGATTTCAATGAGGTGTGTTGGTTGAGGAGAAACAGAGATATGAAATTTCGGAGGCAATGATTTAAAATGAGTAAAAGTTTATGAAACAAAACCAAGAAATGACTCTTCTTAAGGGAGAACATGACAAGAACTGCAACAACCTTAAGGTCTCAGTAAAAAAACAAACTATGCACAAGTATTTCTCATCTACAGATTAAGAAGTATTTTGAAATACTAAGCCTTTCAGTCTGTAAGATAATGACAGAATAATAAGTTCAAAAGGATTAAAATGAACTAAAATTCAACAACTTTTTATTTTATTTTGATTGGCTTCACTATAATAGGCTTCATCATAGCAGAACTGCAGCTTTTTGGAAAAATGGTAACGGAAAAAAACTATGTTAAACAGCACCTCAAAGCAGTACAAACAAAGGAAATCCCAATCTCTCCTCCACTCAGTCACCGCAAACAAATTACAGATTCCAAAACCAAAGTTGTATGAACTTCATGTGTCAAGTTCCATATATACCACACAGCAAATACTAATTAACTGTGTTAAAACCAGCACTTGAGACAGCAAAAAACATCAGAAGACCAACGAGTTTTAACTTAGCCTCGGCTTTGTAGAACATACAGTAGTTCAGATCACCCACAGCTGAGAAACCTTTTTATAGAACAAAGTGTAGTGCACTCAAATAACAGAGAAAGCAATGCCCTTGTGAAAGTTTTACTTTACAACTGCTATTTACTTCTGACCTTCAGCTGTTAAATGATGGCATCTTGATTAAATAGACAAAGAAATGGTGAACATGCTACAATAAATTATGTAAAATATGCTACTGAACACTTCCTAGGCTCCTTTTTTGAAAAGAGGTTTCTCTCATGCTTGTCTCCCAAGTTCACAGCTCAACCGTCTGACCCGAGAATTTCACGACCTGAACCCACAGGACAGTTTAAAGGGATTCTGAAAATCTATTTCCAATTTTGTTCTAAATCACACACATGTGTTAGTGAGAATGAGTTACACCTGAATAATGAAACAATCATAACCACACTATAAACTCAAAAGCTTTACCAGAAAAATCTAAACTTGGTTTCCCTCAGCACTAAAACTGAGATCTTCACTCCGCTGCAACTCCTTCAGTGCGTAGCAAGTGGACTAGAGTGAGGCCAACAGCCAAAACAAGGCTTGAACATGGAGCATGAGGTTATCATCATCATATTTGCCCACTAAAGTGTGTGCAAGACAGCCATGGCTAGCCAGGTATTGATCTGGAACTGGTACACAAGGCCAGGGGTGCCCACTGCACTTCTAATGAACAGGCATTTCCACAAGATGCCCAGTTAAGAGTGGTTCTCCTCATCATGCTTCACCACTGCAGTCCGTCTTAAACACATGAGCAAGTTTCCATGATCTTCAAACTTGAAGGAATTTTGAGATATCTATGAAGATGCCTTTTGAAATCTCTGCCTGCCTCTACAGCAGGACTGTCAGGCACACAAAAACACATCTTCGTGAATCTCCACAAAATTAATTTCACTCCTCCTCCCCGCTCCTCCTCATGAAGGGCTGAGATGTTACTAGGGTAAAGAACATGCTTGTGCAAGTACCTCAGCCAAGTTAGAAGCAGTGCACCTAATTGAAAGGAAAGAAAAATTTTGCCGATAGAATGCATATTAAGTTCTCGAAACAAAATTGAATGTTGAATTGATTATCCCTTTGAATTTGTCTTTTATTGACATTTACTTCACAGGTTTTTTTCCCTTCACATATTTAATAAGATTTCCAAAAGAGCTGCCATGATTAACAACAAATGGATGCTTAAATCACACAATAATGGCAGTGCTCTTTCATAGAAATGTTTCTATAAAGCATATTTCAATTTGCCTTCTATTCCTTTTGTGCACAAAAAAAATAATAATAAAAAAAATTCTAAGAATCAGGTAAAACCCCTCAGTTCTACTAAGTAAAAGGGAATAAAATTAAGTGGGTATGTATATTGAGCATAGTGATCAAAGTAATGAATTAAAGAGAAAAGTTAAATTGTAGAAATGCTTTTCTTATTATGATTTTTATTTTAACTATCACATTATAAGGAAACATATTTTTAAATGTATGTATTTAGGCAAATTAATTATGTATTACTGCAGATTCCAGTAAAACTCACAGTTAAATAAATTTCAAGTAAAAATAAGACTGATAGTTAAAGCTGAACATTTTTAAAGTTGAGTTCCAAATATAAATTTAGCTTTTAATAGCTTTTGGTATTAAATAATTAACAAGCTTCATTTCTGAAACTAAATGGGCAGTTCCAGCTGTTATTTTACAATTAGTTTCCACTGAGGTTTTTAAATTAATAACTGCTGCAATAGCCTCAAACATGCCAATGTTAATTAGGAGTGGTGTTTCCATGTAATGCTATCCATATATACGAATATTTTACTGGGCGAAAGGTCTAAGTAGACTTTTTTTTTTTTTGCCTCTCTACTAAAGATAGAAGTGTAGGAAAAGATTTACTCCCAAGCTGTATTACAGAGAGGGGTATAAGATTCTTAAGGAAGATAAAGATGACTTCCCTAAGGTCCTTACGCTAAAAAGAACATGGGTTCAAGTACAATAGTAAAGGACAATATTCAGAACTTGCTATTTCATATGAATATTTTGATTTAAACATTTAAACGCCGATTCAACATAAACAATAAAGCTAAAGATTATTAAATGAAAAAAAGAAAAATTGCCTGTCCAAATTAAATCTAGAGAGAACTTTGTTAAAAAAAAAGACATCCTGATCTGAAAAAAAGAGAAAATAAGTTACAAGAACAAGTTTAAAATATTTACTGTTACAATTTTTTTTTTGTCTTGATACAGGACAAAAAGAACCGAAAATGGTGGTGGCGTAACCTTGTTTCACCACCTCTATCCACTAAAAGAAATACCTCTCCTTGAAACACTATGATACTTTTGTCCCCCTATAAGTTATTTTCCTAAGTAACATCACAGCTGCAGTTTCAAACATTTTGAAATTAAAGAAAAATTGTAATAGAAAGATCCTATGATGCACTGTAACTTTTACTTTTTCTAATTCCCTATTGTATATATGCACATTTTAATAAGCTGGTCACATTTCCAGCAAAAACTATGTATTTTCACTAATGACTTTTATTGCCTTTATTCTAAGAAAGAAAAAAAAAAAATGGAACTCAGGTCATCATTAGCTAATTCTTTTTTTCCTACCAAATAAGTTTCAATGAGGTGTTAAAAAAAAAAAAAAAGAAAAGAAAAGAAATGAAATTTTATTTTAACCTTTACAAAATAATCAACTCATTCATATTATGTACACATTCTGGGGAACATTTACCTATCTGAATACTTAACCTCTATGCAAAAAATGTTTATTTTTTTTACCATTAATTGGTTTGAAAAGGAAAGCCTCTTCACTACAATTATTGAAAATCCAAGCTTTTTGTAACAATAATATAAAGGTGACGTTTTTTAAATATAACTATGTCCCTCAGAAATTTAATACTGAACAAAAAAATACTTCTGAAGAGAAGATGCTTACAGATGTGGGTACTGTTGAAAAATTTTGAAAAGCGTTTGATTTTCCAAACCACATTTGAAAGAAAAAACAGATTTCCACACAGACTGCTGGCTTTGTATGTGCTTCTTGCATAAACTCCTTCCATCAGTCTTTCCTTCCCCTCACTCCAGCTCTATCAGCAGAGATGGAGAAAATTGTTTATTACTCCTTTTTTTAAACCGAAGGATTTTTGTTAACCAATTATGGGTACTACATGATTATTACAAGCATGTTCTAGATAAAGCTTCTTGAAATAAATAGCAGATATTTTATAAGAAAAACAGCATTGTTTTGCTATTTGTAAATGTTTGAGTGTTAAAAAAAAAAACAGTGGAAAACAGTAAGCTACAAAAATGAAAACCACAGTAGATTAGATAAATTTATAATAAAAAGGGCTTGTATTGATGAAAAGTTTTTTAAAAAATAAGAAATAATTTAGCTTTTCATGATTAAACTCTTTACATATAATTTTTTTGGAGTGGGGGTGGTCTTCAAAGAATTTCCATTTACATTCACAAATTGAAAACAGTCTAAGGACAGCTTTATGCTTTGATCTATGAAAGATCTACATGTGAAAATGACCATGGAACATTCAGACCTGGGCTAGTAAGCTTTGATGTATGACATGAATGAAATCCTTGGATCTCAAAAATGATGAATCCAGAGCGTGGAGAACAATTAGATTTTTTATTGGCCAAGCTGAAGAAAACTTGTGATTCTGTTCACCTAAACTTTCAGAACTTCATAGTTTAGTAATATTTATTCCGGACTTTGTAAGTAAGGCCTTTTCACAATAGCCTCCTGTATTTCCTGTCATGCATCAGCCATTTCACTTTTGTCTTAAAAATACTTTAGCTCAAAATTATTTTTCCCTATCTGTTTGTGGACACTCACGAAAATTCTATTAATTAATGCTTCACATCACAGTTTGCTAAAAACAACCATGTTGGGGAGGACTGGTAATTATCTATATAATGAAGCAGGCAATCTGCACAGTATTTGGTCTAATAGGGCCCTTACCCCAATACAGAATGAGAACTAAATGTCATCTCAATTTCAGCTCTGTGCTGCTTCACATTTAAGCAGAGCCATGTGTCTACTTCCTGACATTTTTCAGTCAGAGAAACAGAATTGCTAGGTCTTGTGACAAAGTTTTCTCAGCCATGACACTGTCCAGTTCTGCTGCTAGTTTAGCACCACTCGTGCTACTCATTGTTATAAACCCCTAACATACACACACTTTCCTTTAAAAATTCAGTCCTTTTTATGTCATGTTTCCACTGATGAAAAGTCTTCAAGGACTCCAATTATGCTCAGCTTAATTGCACTAAGGACTACTTGTATATACAGTAAAATACTGCCGTAATATAAAAAGATGACGAAATTATCTCACAGAATGTGAGATAATTGGGCAGAAAACTGGCTAAGATGACTACAGACACATTTAATTAGTTCCACTTCTTTAAAGTATTATAATTTATTCATGCTGATATTCTACGTTAGCCACTTTTATTAAAAGAGAAAGAACTAAAGAAATGACAAAGGGAAAACATATGAAGATGCACAAAGAAGGAAATGTGGCTTTTCGAGCTACCCCAGGAGATGCTACTCTGCTGCAGCCATCTCCATACACGGAAAAGGATCTTCTGGCCTAGTGCCCTCAGAATTCTTTATATCCATCAAAAGTCTCTTCTTTTTGACAAGTGATTATCAGGCATATCTAAATAGTCTACTAAAGATCTAAATAATCTGCTAGGTTTGTTGTCTGGAGAAAGACTTGAGCAACTTGATCTAAATTGTTTTGAGTATGAGGCTGGACTAGATGAGGTAGAGAAGTCCTTCCCGACTGAAATTATTCCATGTTTCTATGCTTCCCTTGGATTTTATGGCTGGTTTTATCAGTCACATAACTCCTTTTAGCACTCTCCACGTGAAAACATATATTTAAGTTTTTAAAGAAATGTTCACTGCTAATATGAAAACTTAACTGATGTCCTGCAAAGTGAACAAACACCACAACTGCTAAAAGTCTCTGTACAGTTGGTATACAGTTAAGTTCTTAATTATCTTGATGCTAGGTACCAAAAGATCCAAAGATGAGAGATCTTGAGGAAACAAAAATCAGTTAGAATTTTTATTTTACTAGACACTGGAGCATCAAACAAGAGTGACCGCAGGACTGAAAACGCATATTTTTGCCTTTAAAGAGATGCCTGTTTTTCCTTGTAGTCACAGCATTTATGAAATTTCCTTCTGATGTAATTTCTCTCACTTTCACTCCACCAGGGCATTAACATGATTATCTCAATCATGTTAATCATCTCAAACATGATTATCCTTATCTCAACACTCTTCCTCCCAAAAACTTCTAGATCTTTCTCTGTTTTGTCAAATGTACGTGATCATTTACTTGGCTACTTCAAAAGTTCTAACATACATAGTATCATCACACAAGCCAAGAAACAACCACATCATCTTGTATTTCTGCAGCATGCTGAGTTGTCTCCAAGCAGCAGCACCCCCAAACCCAAGTTTAATATGATCAGGTAATTAAAAACAATAAACTGTGGTTCTCTCCTTCACTGCTTAGCAGAAATTTCATTTACCCTGACTCCTCCACAGTTTTAATTAACTGCTCTTCTCACTCTTAAGCCGGGATGGGCTGCTGCCTTACTTGCATACTTATCCAAAGTCTCCTTTGTTCTGTTCTCTGGCCCCAATCCAAGGCCACCTCTTACCTACAAGAGTTCTGCTTGACAGAACTGGCAGTTTCTTGATGGGAACGTAAAGTCATGATCATATTTGTTTAAGACAAACACATCTTTGCTGGGGTTTAAAAATCTGAAATTCATGAGAATTCATTAAAACAAACAAAAAACTTCCTAGGATTCAGTAGAAAAAGAAATAATTTGAAAAGGAGAAATTATCTCTTACTGTTACCAGTTAAAAACGTGTCACTTCTTTCAGGAGCCCTACAGTTACTGTCACGGTACATGCATCTTTCTTTACTACATGTATTAATAGTCTAAACTAAATTAATCTGATTTCTACTGGAAGAAACGGTTGTTTTAGAATAGTTTTTATATGGTATAAGAAAAACGAAGTTACATTTCTTTCCAGCTTCCAATAATCATCTGAAAAAATATTTGTGCCCAAACTTTTGAGGCACGTTATTTTTCCAATATTCCATTTTCAATTTAGTTCTTGCTCTAAGTTAAGCAAGTAAGCTATTTTTCCTGAGACATACATGGAGGCACTTCAGTTTACAGGTCAGAAGTGTTCTGGTTCATCCAGTACAACCTGAAATCATATCAGATTTACTCTTCATGCACTGGCAGTCTGTTGATGATAAATACGCACATTCAGTTTTTCATGTATGAATTTACGGGACAAATTCAAAAGATATTTGGAAATTCTATTCAGACTTTAGCCATGAAAAAGTTTCTCAGCCTTTTCTAAAAGAACACTTTCTAAATGAGAAGCAAAAATTCTTCTTTCTCATGGAGCACTACAAAAGTGACATTAATTGCATGTGGTTGTAGTTCAGACCTAAACAGAAGACTGTTTAAACCAAAGTGACACCACAAATTAAGTTTGTATCCCCACCCCAGAAACACTGTAAAGACAGTGGTTCAGACAATGATTTATTTTCTTTTATTCTATTAAAAGCAGCAGCAGCAAATTAGAGGAGAAGAGAGGTTGGAAAAAGACAGAAGATGACATGTTGGGATTATTAGAATGCTGTAGCAGTTAATTCTTCAGTAATCAACAGGCTGCTGCAATTCTAGTCTTTTTTTAGAGTGTCTTAAGCTGGATAATGTATTACTTGTATCTCTGTTGATATTTAGTAACAAGTCTTTCACCAAAATATGTAAGTTACACATTGTGTGGGTTTGCTCATTTTACTACTTGATTTTTAAGTATTCTGTATCAGCTCCAGTTACACATTTTTGCTTTCTAGTACCATCTCTCACGGGCAGGTTGAAAAGGGCAAATACTGTGTAAGTTAAGAAATCTCCTAATATCAACATCAGGCCTACGTGCTAAACATATCCCACTGGGCTTTTCTGTTCTTGAATACAGGCTGCGTTGCCTGTCTGAATAATAAAAACCCTTTGGTATTATCTCCTTTTCTAAAGAAAATTGTCAAATGATGAAACTACCTTCACTCAAAGCTCCACTGATCTAACAGCCATGACTGTCATGTCAGAAAACTAATGGCTATCTTCAATGATGCTTCTGTAACTACAGTACGTTCTGGATCAAAGAATGTGTAATTAGAAAATGCCTCAACTTTGACTCCAAAATGGAATCTTAATATTTTTAATTAAATAATAGTAATTCACTTTGCTCGAAAGTGTTGACGCTTGTTTAAACAGATCAAAATAGTAACCCCTCTTCCCAAAACCAAAAGACCACCCACCACCAACTTCAATATCGTCTCATAAAACTCCGCAAAGTAACTTGACGCTCTATCCCAATGTATTTTAAAAACACTAAAGCTAGTATAATTAGATGATTAAAGGAACAAAGATAAGACTGAGTCATTTGACAGCTGCTGAGAAATTAGAAGAATGGTCACTGCAGCAGTTTGAGGAAATTACTGAAAATGGTAGACATTTCTCAGAAAAAAAAGACACAGGAAGCATGATGTTGTGAGACTGGTCACAAAGAAGCCAGGGACAGTCAGATGAGAGGTATCTTACCCATTTGGTGTCCCAACTTCTAAGGGAGGAGTGGAGCATCTTGTAACTGTATAAAACTATGAAAACCAATCAGCCACTGCACAAATGTAGTCTGGAACATTTATGTACGTAAGAGCCCGAGACTCATAATTCAAAAGGGTAACTGAGTAACTTTGGGTTTGAAAAGCGTGGAATTTCTGTATTTCAGGTAAAACCACAGATGCAAAGATATCAGACTCAAAAATGTAAATTGGCATAGCTTCATTGATTTCAGATGTAAATCACATCCCTCCTGTTGCTTACTCACTGATTTGTAATGTGCACACAAGGAACATTCCACTGTTCCCCTAGGTGACAGAAATGACCTTACAGAAGCTGGAACTTAAAGATTCCACTTTACAGTAGTGGATTTTTCTGATAAACTTTTGGTTGCTGTGAGAAGAGTGGAACCTACATTTGTTCTGTAACTCTCAAGGCAGGTATGAGACGGGAATCCCCTTGGACAGAGAGGGCAGAAGCAGGGAGAGCCTGCACAAATGTCAGGAAGGTCTCTTATAACTATGGGCACTCTGAGAGTGGGCTCAGGCCCTGCCACCCGAAGCTGTTGCTAGTGCCAGGCTGTAAGATTTCTTCTATGAAAGCTCCATAATACAATTGATACAATGCTCATTTAAAAATCTCAAACCAAACAAATAAAAAAAACAACCCTGCTATAACTAAACATACAAGCAAAAAACACTAATTTAAATATTTCCACATGGAAATACGAAGAAAAAGAGTCTCTTACAACTTCTAAGTGATCAGAAGAGAAACTGGAGATATTTCATGGTCTCTTAAAAATCCTAGTCTTGACAAAAAGTAAAACTTGCTGTCATTTTCCAGACAGTAAATGTTTAACTGCTGGGAAAAAGATTTTGATGTTTGTAATTTCTATTGAAGAGCACTATGAAGTAGTTAAAAATATTGCCACATCTGAAAAACAGACCAACGGGAAGTATAAGACACTTGTTCATCTGTATTTCTGTGACTTTTCTCACTTGGTATTATTTGCAACCATACTTTCATGTCTGGCAACAGTGCCAACTCTACTAAGGATCATATATTACTTTTATCATGTTGATTACATATGTTCACCAGTTTTGCTGCCTATGTATGATTAGTGTGGTTTGCACATACTTAGTGACACAATCCAGAGCATGACATTTTCACAGAAAATGTGTTTACTGGGAAAGAGCTCCTTAGAAGTTTGCATTCCTTTCAGCTTTGATCTACATGACATCAAGAATCCTACAGTTTGAATATATGTTTACCATTTACATTATTAAGATCTATCTCCTTCACACTGTATGGCTACTGAGCACTTTGGTAGTCACAAAAAAAATCCTTTTCTCTTAGGTGAAAAGTTAGTAGTAGCTGAATAAAAGAAAGCCTCTGAAAATGTTCTCATCTGTGAGTTTAAGCTTCATAATGACTTGACATTTAAATTCTGTTATTCATCAGCACTTCACAGAAGAACTTGATTTGTCTAAATGGATTTGAAAGCCCACAAGTGAAGAAAATCAGAAAAACCTGGTTTTGAATATCAAAAGATTGTATGCAAAAAGTATTTTTACAGGCTGCACGTACCCGTTTTATTGACCAATTAAATTCTCCCAAAATGAATTTTTCTGAGACCATATATGAAAACTCCAACCCCTCCCCCAACACTTACTGATAAATGTCTTTTCTGAGCACAGCTCTGCTAAGAGGGTTGTCAGCCTGAGGAGCCATAGAAACAGATCCAATCTTGAGAACCAAAGTGTCTTCTTTAATTGCTGGATTAGCTGCAGTTAGGAGAAGAGAAAATATGTGTTTGATTAAAAATTAAACGCACATAGCAGAAACACTGAAAAGCTATTTCTTAAAAAAATCTAAATAAGAATGTCTGCTAAGGGCTCAGTTCTGCTCAGGAGCAACAACTAATGCAAAAAAAATCCTCATAAAATCAATAGCACTGTTGTGATACCTAAAAGACAAAACTATTGTAATTTAATTTCCCCATGGAGTTTTATGACACAACTAAATCCTGGTCTGTGACTTCTCATTTTTTTATGATGCTTTTTTATTTCAGTTTTTTTTCTGATCCAAAATGATGCTGATCTCACAAACTTCTTTATGATCTGTCCGTTTCTCCAATAATTATCTGCTGAAATACCTGAATCATGCACCCTTTTTAATATGGGCCTAAGCCTTTTAGATTTAAAATACCGCAGGATATTACTATGTAACCATCCTAGTAGCATTTGGTATGGGTTGCAATACACATGAAAAGTTCAAAACACAAGGACTGAAATAAGAGAATCTGAAATCTGACACATGTACAAAGAACAAGATGTAGTACCGGACAGTAAATTCCACATCAATAACAAAATTACTCCAAGAAGAATAATCTCTGCTTTCCACTTCATCTCCATCATAATAAAATTCCAGCCACATGTATAAATTCTTAGTTTTAAAGCAGCAGTCATATTTGATGGAAAAACAAAGTCCTGCCCAGATAAAATAGCACCACATTTCTTGTAGTAAACAAACTCCGTGAAGTTTGCTCACAGGAAAAGACTGAGTCTACTGAAACTCCTTCTCAGCAGACACAGATGTACACAAAGCATTTGGAGAAGCTTGTGCTCAGAACACTTCAGAGGAACTAGAAAGCTCCTGAGAACATGTGATGCATGCTCAAAGAGTTCATCACCTGAAGTGAAATGGTTGCCTTCAACACCACCATGATACATAACAAGGAAAATCTGCAAGACGTTCCTCTATGAGCATAAAAATGGCTTTTCCAGTGTCTTAGTGAAAAAAACACCATACTTTGCAGCTATAAATATACGCATATGTATATTTTCAAACAGGTAAAAGAAAACACAGAAATTTCAACACAGTATTTTGAAACAATTGTAGGGAATACCACAGTAAACACGCAGCAGAGTGGTAACACTAGCTCTAGCACATAACTAAATGCAAACACCAGGGATTTACTTAAAAGAATCTCATCTACTTAAAAAGTAAAGTCGAATCCTTTAGTCTCCAAAAGCAGAGTAAAACCATATACAGATGGTTTGGTTGCTCGAACTAAGGTAGAAAAGTCACGCTGGTATCAAAATCTTGTTTGTGACCAAATCAGAAAGCATGTTTTCAACTTTCAGATCAAAAACTGATTAAGGCATCATACAAAGTATTAGAATTCCTGCCACTGGACACTTGATGAGTTGGAAAATATTTTTCTGATACAGAAGAAAAAGGAGCAAAGGTATTAAATACACTTCAGATTGTAATTGCAACTTAATTAGGTGGGAAATGTCTTATTCTGAGAAGTGGTTCTTAATAAAAAATATCATAGGCTAAGAATTTTGTCTCTGACACTTGGCAAAGCAAAATAAACACAGTACTACACATCACTGTCTCCACTATGTAAGTGGTTTAAGAATTTTTTTCAAGGCTGAGCATGGTTCTTTTGTGTGCAGCTTCCTGTTGGTCAACAAACTAAGTCAATCTTAAAACCAGAAAGAATTACAGGCATTAATATTTTCAGCTGGTTTCTAATGAGTGGCAATCTGAGTCATGACTTAGGCTGATGAGTTTGTATGCCCATTCATTAACTCATTAATTCTCCCATTAGCTTTTCAAAACAAGGGAATGATGTAGGAAACTGCCCTGGCTTGAGGGCCACAGTCATCATAGATAACTAAAAATCTGAGGGGGTAAGAAGTCTACACTACACAATCTAAGCACAATCTAGGAAAAAATTAGTTACCCAACTATAATGACATTGTTCACAATCTTACTTGGTTTTACCCATTCATCTCAATATTATTTTGCTGAGCTAATCACATTATGTTCTTTTGATCTTCCCTTGTAAGGTTTCCTCTCCAGTACTTGATTAACAGTTGTGGCATTTTTCAGCACCCTCTCCAGTTTTACCAATTCCATTTTTATAAGAGAAAGCAAGTTACACATGATATACCACCATCTGCCATACGCAGAAGTACAGCTACTGATCTTACTTCTTTTCACTAAATCCCCTGTGACCATTAAGCTATTTTGAGCCACTGTTTCCCACGACAGTATCTTCAGTTCTGAAGATACAGTCTGCATAAATTTTTTTCTTTGATCTATATCTCTAGCTTTAGAAGATTTAGTATGTTTTCTACAAGCAGTGGTGTAAACACAGTGATCCAAATGCATGGCCTACAGAGCTCTTAACAATACTTTCCTCAGTAAATTCTTTGCAATATTGATACTAGCAGCAATAGTTTCATATTTACTTTCAGATTATTAAATACCAATTTCACTTATTACATCCAAATGAAAATTTATTTTTTTTAGACTTCTAGTTAGTTAGTTTTTAACTAATTTAAAATCTCCAGAGATATTATAGGGGGATATATTTAAATTAGTATACTATGAGACAAAATGTCAAACTCCTAACAGAAGTCTATGCATCCCAAATCTTTGCAGCATTTTATCAACTAAGAATTGTAACATTAATCAAGAATGGAAATCAGATGTCTTTAACAAGACTAATTTTCCATACAAGTATATTTATTATCATGTAACAAGAATGTAACTCATTATTAACTGAATCTTGTAAAAGACTTTTTTTTTTTCCCTCTATATTCTCTGAGGGAGAGCAATAAAACTATCTGTCTTAATTTTATTCGAACATCACACATTTCACTGCATATACCTTCAGCTGTCTAAAACCTGCTTTTCCAAGATGTGTTAAAAATTAGCCTCCAAAAACTAAGATCCCTAGAGCACAAGTTACTCAGTCTGACTGATTTGAAACTCTTTAATAGTAAGCAAAGAGGATGTTACAGACCATATGTTACAACAGACTTCAAAGTAGGGAGTCATGCTCATGTGACAAGAATATATCACTTCTACAAATGCAGGACATACGTTTGTTCAGTATGCTGCCTTCACTTTTTCACTATCAACAAATTTATCATGTCCTTTCTAGTGATTCCTGATATTTTGCTCCTAGTACATATTAAAAAAAAAGTTCTTATTGTCCTTAAACCAGCCAGATGTGGGTTTTCCTTGTCTTTACCACTTCTTATCATTTTTTTGCAATTTACAATTCTTACTTACAGTGTTCTGCTATGCAGTATGCCTTGTTTCTATTTGCTATATATTGCTTTTATATATTTAGTTGTCTTTACTTCAACACTAAGTGTAGGCTGCTGGCCAAAGCTTGAAACACCGCCTGATGTATTAACAAGTCAAACTGAGGGAAAGCAGCGCTGCTTATTGCCTAGGACAGAATGCTGCCCTCAAGTTTACCATGAAAAGAAATGTTAACGTAGTGCTGCTGCAAAACCCATTAAACAAAAGTGTTATAAAATTGTGTGGGTGTATTCATGCATGTGTGTATGTAAATTCCTCAGGAGAAAAACTGTGATTTTGATTATTACATAGTGTTTGTGTACCACAGTCCATGGCGCAAGTTTGGTTTTGGACTACATGAATAAAGAACAGTTTTGCTTTATGAACAGCAAATAACTGACTAGAAGAGAAACTGAGGTTTTTTTCCCCCCTACTTTTACTGCAGTGATCACAACTTGAAATATGCAAATCTTATTGGATTAAAAACCTCTCTTAATCAATAAATGATGAATGAGGTCTTATGGGGACATATATCCACAATATATATCACTTTTCTGACCTAGCATACCAGTAACATGGGTCATATTCAGCCCTTACTCCTTATTATTGTTTCTAATTTCTATTGTTCTTGAAGAGAGTATGTAGTAGAAGCGAGAAGCAATTTATTTCACATTGAGAAATAGATGAGAGTTTGGGAAAATCTGGGGTGAAAGACGAAATGAAAGGACTTTCATTGTGATGATATTTCAAAATTTTCCAGTGGAAAAGGCTAGCTGAGTTCCTTATTAATTTAGTAAAGCTAATGTGTAGCATTATTCTTAAAAATCATACATAATTTCCTAAATCCATGGTTAACCATGACAACTGTGTTCTTTGCATGTATTTTCAAGTAAAGGATAGTAATAAGACAAAGCTTTTTATAATTTCTTTTTAATGATATATACAGCTACAGAGCTACAAAAACATACTTTTGAAAAAAGATTTCCTTGACAGCATGCCCTAGAAATCCCTTCCAACCAGAATCATAACTCCTTCTTGCCAATACAGGCAGTCTAATTTTATCTTCCTGTGTTTTCAGCATTCCCAGTTGGAAAACTGTAGAGGATGCTGGCAAAAAAGCGATCGATGTAAATTCTCACTGTCTGCACTTCTTGCAATTAGGTTATGAGAAAAATCTAAAGACTATACTCTTAGGATTATATTGTGCGCTATCACGAACAATGGTAAAAAACCCCCCATACCTATAGGATTTATGTAAACATACCATGATACCAATAAAACACTTTTTTCCTCGTGTTTTTTCATTTAGTTTGGTTTGGGTTTTTTTTTGTTTTGTTTTGATTTTAATGTCTAGAAGAATTGTTGGTAAGAAAAGTGATTGCATTCCTGCTAGCTGTTACAATGTGTAATTTTAATGTCAGCATCTCTTCATTTATATACAAAGATTTGTAATAGCGTTGTAAATATATTTTATGTATGAAGGGAAAACAATTTTTTAGAGAAAAGAAGTATTATCCATAGATCAAATGGCTACTTACTTTTGTTTGAAAGAACAGCTTACAGTCTCTATATCTCTGTAAACAACTGAAAGTCACTTACATAAGGGAGTCTGAATAGCTTCAACCAAGATTTACTAAAGAAATGATAAACTATATTGTCTCTTGGGCATCAATCACAAGGTACATTTTAATAATTTTCTTCAAACTGAACTGGAATATCTACCTGCTTTGCTATTGCATGGTTTTCTGGGTGCCAATTTCCACAGGAGTTTAGGCTCAATGCTTACCATCCATCCCTGGAATTGGTGTCTATGGAAGACTGAACAGGTGTCATCGTGAGAGCTGACACAAGAATCACCACTGCAGAACTGGATTAAGGTCTCTATCACAATTCTTAACCTTTTTTTTTTAATAATCAAATTTTAAATGCAAACTCTACAGATTTACATTTACTGGGAAAGCAAAGCTCAAATACCTAAAAAAAACCCCATTTTCAGCAAATCTGCAGACAAGTAGCACGAATGCTAGATGTTTCCTAACTCTGACCCTTAAAACCGAAGGCCCAAGCAAAGGTCAGTAATGTAACTAAGTTAGAATTTCTGTCTACACTGCTGAACAGCAAAAAAACTCTAGCATAAAATATTGTACCTTCTGTAGTATGACGATCTTCCTCATTTTTGGGAAAGAAGACTCTTATTACACCAGTGTTGATATAAATCAGAGGCAAGTTGCGGGAAGTTAGAGCATGAGTCCTCATGGGCTGGCCTGGTGACTTTCTTTTCTCTTTTTGACTCCTCGGCAACCTGGCTTGAAAAATGCTTGCAATTGCATTAAGCAATGGAAAACAGAGGACCACATCAAAGGCCTGAGCAGAGAGAAGGATCTCATGGAGAAAATGAGGAGAACCATCAGTGTGACCCTCTGATAGCTTGTGGAATGTTCTTCGCTCGTTTCTGGATATCAGTTTGTGCCGGACATTTTTTGTCACAGCTTTGGTGTAAGTGAGAGAAAGAAATCCATGTTGTTGGTGTGAGCCATCTAAAAGCTTTGCAGTTGTCTATTTAAAGGAAAAAAAAAAAAGATTAAAAAACTGCTGCAAAACTATTATATTTACACATACCTATCAATTGCCATGTTCTCTGCTGGAGTTCTGAATTTTCTAATAGCTTTCCACTGTTCCTGAACAGTAGAAAAAATTTCTTTCCTTTTTTCAAATGGACAATTTGTCCACAGTGTGTCCGCACTTCACTGTATTGTTTCAGCTAAAATTATGACATATTGAACATTCTTTTCTTTTCTGATTATTTACATTGTATGATTTTCAAATCCAATCTGCAAAAAAAACCCCATATATTCAAGAGTCTAAATTTACCAAACATTTTCAGATAATTTTTCGCACAGTTAAATGTTTTGATCTCTCCTTCACGTTAGACATTTTAGGAGTAGATCTTATTCCCTTGCATAGATCCTTCTATATGTGCAAATATCATAGGTGCTAAAATAATGCTTGGGTGCTGAGACAGCTTCACTTTATCTAAGCATGGGTACATAAAACACCCACAGTCAACTAAATACTCTAAGAATTGAATTGGGTTTTCCCTCATCACCTCTGAGTTTTTAAAGAGAATAGTTGTACCATGTGCCAAAGCACATCTCTTAAATAAAGCTACTTTTCACTGTACTTTAGAAATAGCAGGTCCTTCATTTAGAAAGACATATTTCCTATATAAAGATGACAGTTAGATGCTTAGCTGCCAGAAGACATATAGTACAATTTCCATATTATCTTTGAAAATCTTTCTGGCGAAAAATGTAAAAATAATAACTATGAAAACCATTATTTTAACAGTGTAATAAATATTTGATAGAATTCTATGATTGTTTAAATACGAACTTTAATCATGTGAGCAGAAATGAAAGCAACTACATTTTGGAAGTAGTCACTTCTTTCAGCATCTTAAATCTGAAACAATTTAATCAAATTTTAACCTTGTTAATAGAACAACAACATCTCTTTCTTAAATCATCAGCTATGTAGCTTAAATGCTGAAAAACTGGAAGCTTTTATGATTAAGTGAATTTAAAAAACTGGTAAGTTAATTTCCTGTAAGAACAGAAACAAACAGAATAAGAGAAAGTATTACCAATCAATATCCACGCTGAGAATAAATCAGACCATACAGAACTTCCACCAACATAATAAGACTCTATACAGCCATATATTTGTGAGGATAAAAAGCCAAATGTCACAAGACATAAAATCTTTCAAGGACAAACAGGCAAGAAAATAGGAGTTAAATATCTCACACTGAGATAGTCTGAACCAACAAGTAATGTTGCAAGCATTCAAAAATAAGGCTCAAATACAGAATTGGTAATTGTTCCATTATCATAATTATAAGAAGTAATTTTAAAAGGTTGCATAAAGGTATACTGCAGTACTACAAAGTACTTAAAAGCCTAAGTAAATACCAGAATTACATGAACAAAATGCAGTGTTCAATACTGGCTTTTCCATATTTGGTCTCCAAACATTCCAGTATGTGCTTATTTTTAAATAAATTTGAATTTAAATAAATGAATCCCATAGACTTCAGTGGACTGCTGTTATGTACCAGGCTGCGAACATTCCAATATCTACTGAAAACTGACTAACAGCTATTACTAAATGATAAGAGAGAAATAACAAAACAAATCTAATAAAAGCAATAAATACGTTAAGTAAAAAAAATAAAAAATTAAAAACTAGTTGACAAGCAACTAAAGACATTTGAGGTTTGGTTTTTTTGTTTTGTTTTGTTTTCCTGCAACTGGCATTTATTAGTGGAAGTTCTGTAGTAAAAAAAAAATTTAAAAAAGATTCTTACAGAGGGAAAGAAGCCAGAGAAATTACTGAAAGGATCCTGCTTGCTGATGGGTCGAACCAACAAGGTACGTCTGTTCAGCTTGTCAGTACAGGAAAGGAACACACCTCCATATTGCCCCAGAGACCAAGAATCTTCCCCAAGGCTTGAGGCAATGAACAAGGCATGGAAGAGGGGAAGACAAAAAGCAAAAAATAATAATAATAATAATTGCTATAAGCAAAAACCACTCCAAATATTAAACTTGCAAAGTTCTGTGTAACTGCTAGATAGAGTCTATGCTATATCTCTTCCATCAGATCAAGCAAAAATCTGGTAAAGATAAAAAAAACCACTTTGTAAAATTTTATGTGGAAGGACAACCTATAGCAAGAGGTCAAGACACAAGAGAAGAAAAGTACAGTAAAATCCATCATACAGAAAAAGCACTTACCCCTGGATTTTCAGCAGATTGCTTTATTGGATTGAAGAAGAGAATGATTACAAGAACCAAGAAACTGTGAATGAAAAGCTGTACTCATATACCTTACAAAGCCATAGTACTGTTTAGTAAAAAATGAGCTATTAAGTTTTAAAATGTGCTTTGTACTAGAGTTCTTGTAATCATTTTTTTTTAACATGTATAAGAATAAAGAAAAATCTGTTGCTCATTCAGGTAAACACCTTAGTTTACTAAAGAAATCTCACCAAAAGCTTTTCTCTGCATTGTAGAAATATTCCTTCAAAATGTCCTGACTGCCAGTCTCCCCCTGGCCTGGAAGAAAGAATGTTCACCTTATCTATTCTCTACTTTTGGTTTTAGTCCACAGATTCAAAGACAGAGAAAGGTACTCCGAAGATATTATGAAATATAAATAAGAATAATAGCAATTTTGTCAAATGAAAATATTCCTTGTTGTGGTGGGTTTTGGTTTTTTTGGTTGTTGTTTTGTTTTGTTTTGGTGGGTTTTTGTGGTTTTTTTGTTGGTGGGTTTTTTTGTGCTTTTTTTGTGTGTGTTTTTTGTTTGTTTGTTTGTTTTTGTTGTTTGTGTTTTTTTGTTTTTTTTTTTTTTAAGCCTAAACATAACTTTAGCAAACAGGAACATCCTGAATTTGAAAATATTTTTAATGGAATGTTAGGGTCCTGGGATGAAGTACTTTCTCTCAACCTTTCCACAGTATCTGCAGACAAAGGAGTTTGTTAAGAGCACCTAGCTACTGGGATTCCAAAGCATTTTAAAGCATCGAGACTTGATTTAAAAATATTTTTAAAAATAAAGTACAAGTTTGGATTATCAAATATTACAATATATACAAACAATAATGGCATTTGTAACTTCAGCCTAAGAACAGGAATTAAAACATCTTTTTTACACTGATCAAGAAAAAAGTCTCAGAAATGGTAACCACTAAGATGATATTAAATCTCCTTCCTGTTGTACACAGAGAACAATAAGTGTCCAATAAGGCCTTGCAGACATTGGCTCTTAAGCCAAAATGATGTGTACTCCCAAATATTTTAGTAACCTTCAATGCCAAAAAAAGTTCTGAAGCTTTTAATTATTTCTTTTTCCTCTCGGGGAGTAACACAAAAACTATTTTTTCCTAATTTTCATCTCCAATAACAGAATCTGTTGGTCTGTAATGGCAAACACCAACCCAGTTCATCAAAAACTACATGGACCCTCCATTATTTTGTCAAGACTAGTGAGTTCGTGGCCAATACAAGCTAGAAGGTGGTACATGCAATTTTTCTATGGAACTGTGCACCTGGGTGCCAAATGAATGCAATTGCACTGAGGCAGGGACCTATTCAACTAACAAACTTGCTAAAGTTGCAAGCATACAGCAGGCCTAACTACTTACCCTAAATGCGCATCATATTGATGATATACTGGTTAACATTAATTACTGAAATATTACTCAGGCACATCTGCCTAACACTATGCAGTGTTACACATGCACAGATAATCATCTTATTTCCCTGCATTACAGTGTTGCTAAGCCACAGCACAAGAAATACTGCCATTTTTTAGTAACTTTTTAATATCTAAGAGTATGTTAGATCATTAAATATTGGCACTTGTTAACATGCCATGAAGCAATATTGAAGGAATTTCCCATTCAAAAGTTCAGCTAAAATGAATGACTTTTTTTCTAATGGAACAAGAATCAGTATGTCTGAAAAAACACTCTCCTGATTTATAGTGATTTCTATGTATTTCTTTGGAATCAAATATAATCCTTAGAAAACATTCTGACTTTCATTACTTAGAAAGTTAAAGTAATTTTGTTGAAATTGAACAATTACCTTAAATACAAGTTAAAAATTAAGTAAAAAAATGACCAGCCTTCTTTCAGCCTGAAATTGAGGCAGAGTAACTCCCAGGAATTACCTGTTCCTGTAATGGTCAATATTGAAGCTTTCTATTTTACACTTGATTTTGGTATAGACATCCTGCATATCCACTGAGGCACTGAGATCTTCTAATTCACTGACAACACAAACTTCTACAAGAGTCAAAGGAAATAAAAATTATTAATCTGAAAAGTGCAAGTTCCTATTAAATTCCTATTAAACTTCCTGTGTCTTTAAAGATTATCCTATGATAATTATGTTAAAGTTTAAATTATCAATAGAAAACTACATATCTACACATGGACATACACAAAACACGCTACTCAATGAAATGAAAAATTATTGTTCCTAAGGCAATAAACACAACACTATTAAGTAAAATAATCAACTTATTTCCAATTTAATATAACAATCCTTCCACAAGGCCAAGGAAGGTTATGCCAAAGAATAACACTGAATTCTGATTATTTGCACTAACCTAAAGACAGCTTGTCACTCTAATTTAAAACATAGATCCAACACCAATCCATTATTTCTCCATTACAATGTTTAATACTGTCTATAGATGTTCTGAATAGCTAATACTGTGCTGTAAAATAGCATATGGAATTTAAAACAGTATTTTAGGGGAAAAAATGCTGGATACCTGTGCCATTATTTCTAGGATCAGGAGCAAACAGTTTTACAGTAATTTTTGGCAACATCCACTGCATCCATAGGCTGACACGTCCACTTGAGACTCCAATATTACTTGTTGTTTGTTCCAATGTAATTGAGTCTGAAAACGGAGAATCATCACCGCCCTGAAGAGAATCACCCTACGAAACAGAAGTAACAGCTGAGGAAAAAGAAGTGTTGCTTTTCACCACTGCTCTTTTTTCTTCTGTCTAGGCTGATGTACGTGCCCAAACTACATACATATAAATACAGACTCACTGATAGTATATTTGAACTAAGTCATTTACTAACAACAAGAAAGAAGAAAAACCAACCCAAATATATCCCCCTTTCTCAGGCAGAGAAAATAGAGTTTGGCGAAGATTATATGGTAAAACTGTAAGGTTCCATGACGTAGTTATACTTGGCACAGGGAGCTTTCCTCATTAACTCTACACTAATGAAATACTATCATCCATGAAAACACAGAGGCTGATAGGAATGTTCTGAGATGCAATGGAAAAGGGGATAAGGAGCTTGCCCGTATCCTGAAGGTAAAGGAAGAAAGAGGAAGAGAGGAAGAAGAGCCACCCACTATGGCCATAACACTTCTATACCAACTACACGCTGTTTTGGGGGTTGGTTTTTTTCCCCTTCTTTTATGCGCTTCCCTGAAACTGATAGGAAAAATGATTTCACAAAATAATAGCTTTTTGTAAGAAATTAAAAGATTTTAGCTGCAACTTTTAAAATATTTTCATTGTTTAAATAAGGTGATTGTCACCTGCAATATGCTAAAATACACAATCTGTTGGCAAATGAGCTTTCTAAAAAGCTTCTGTGCCATCAATGATCTCATTTCATTATCTAAAACATTAAGGGGTCAACAAAGAAGACACAAAGGTTTTCAGGAAAAGAACAGGACAAATGAAAGCTATGCTGAAAATCCTGTTAACAAAGGCTTATCAGAGCCCTCAGGGCACGTTCTGATAATTCTTGATGGCATAACTAAAATATTTACCAGCCATACTACTTCATCCTGCTCCTTTGCTGGAACTTACTACCTCCAAATTGGAAAGGCAAGAGGCAAACCTATAATTGCTTATCAGCTCCCGGTGTTTACAGGCTATTAAACTGAACAAAATGGACACAGAAGTCACTAACATAAAAACCAGAAGCCACTAAAATCCACCAGCATCTTCACTCGCAACTCCACAAAGTGTTGCAAGTTTTCTCCCTTATTCAAGCAGAAAAGGAAAGGACTGAGTTGTTTCTAAGATTTAGAGACCGATAAACATCCCAAGCCTTAACTTTCAATGAAGGTCTTGGGATTAGGAATTGTAAACTATGATGAACAACATTTTTGAGAATTTTGAGACTTACCTAATGACTAACCAAGATGAATTATATGGAAAATACCCTGGAATCACACCTACACAGAAAGCATTGCAGTTTGACTGAAACCATTTTAATCTGTCAGGCAAGAAATGACAATGCACTCACTCCAGCTTCAGATTTTGCAGAAAAACTTACTTGAAGTAGTAAAGTTTAAAACTGAGAGTACTTGACTCATTCTTCAGTCCAAGACTGGAGAACATGAGCATGGAAATTCTGTTAGCAATCTGTTTTCTGGATGCATAGAATTTACCCCAAATGAAATGACATAGCTCATACGGAAGCATTTATGTTGATAATTCATGTTTTCAATCAACCCAGGCCTACAGTTTAATTATAGGATTTCTATCATGTATACATGTTCTCTTATGACCTACCTAACTGCAAGAGAAGACAAAAAGGCAGGTCAAAATTCTACAAGTTTTGTAGGCGATCCATTTTGACTTTGGGCTATCCAATATACACCAAATGGAGTAGCTGAGGTTGTACTTTTATAATTTATTGCATAATGAAGAATATGATTACCTTTACCATTTTCTTTTTCAGAAAAAGACTGAAACACAGCTTCTGCTTCACATTTTCAGCTCTATGTCACTCAAATTAATATTCCCAGCAAAACTCTTAGAGGACACAGACTGAAATGGCAAAGGTACTTTATCTCTGTGCAGTAACCTTTACCCTCAAAAAACTTAAGTGATACCTACTGCAGTTAGTAAGAAACCATTTAGGTTGTCAGTAAATGACATAGAGACCTTATAACTCCAGATAGTCTCTCATGTGAGGGAGAGTTTGTGCAGCTAAGGTATGTTACTGAAAAATGATACTAAGAAATCTTTAAATGAAAACTAAGATTCAATTCATCTTCAATTATCTATGGTGATGTTATCTTGCATTAATCAAAATGCAAGAAAGAAAACAGGTGTATTTCTAGTTATTTTTATATTTCCTATATAGGGCATTACTGCTTACAAATCTGAACAGACTACCCGTAGAGCCATAGGTGACCATTTTTTGAATAACTGTTAGACTGGAAAGGTGAAAAGCATTAGCTGCTACTAATAAGAGGTTCCATAGTGGAGTATATATGTATTTCAATCCCCTCATCTCTTTCAAAAACAAATGAAAAAAGATTCAAGCCACAGCTCAATTGAGACAAACCTTCAGGCTAACTATTGATGGAGGGAGATGGTATGTATCAGTGTAATGCTCACTCCGTAGTGAAAATACACAATGAGAAGAGGAAAGGAAACAGGAAGGGGAAAGGGGAAGGGAAGGGGAAAAGAGAAAGAAAGGAGAAAAGAAATATGCCACTCTCATCAATTAAGTTTTAAGAAAAGTGGTATTCCCACAGTACTATATATAAGTGTATGCAGTATTTTAAAGTATCATAATTGCTACATTCAGTTTAACAAACTGCAACATGGACTGAGAAACTAGATTTTGCTGTATGAAATGTAATTCAAATGACAGTGGGCTTTTGCTCTTCAGATACCTTTTATGAAGAGGAAAACAAAGAAATACAAGTCCAATTCTAATGGCTTCAAGACTATGAATCCATTTAATGCTGTTTTTTCATTACGAATGTAACTACAGAGTACCCTGGTAGTTAATTTTTAGAAAGAGAAGCTTTAATTCAAGTAATTCAATTAATAAATATCTAGAATTAGAGATTAGTACTGTCATCAGTGGCTGGTGAACAGCAAATTAAAAAGGGAGTTTTTCTGCCAAAGAATTAACAATGAAGAAAACCACCTTTATGAGAAGTGTTTCATTAACGTACAGAAAGCAAGTGCTGCTAAAATCAGAAAGATTTCCTTAAATATTAGTCACACTGCGCCAAGGAAGCATGGATATGGCATTATGTGGCAGTGTACAAGTCAGACTGGAAAAAAGACATTACTCATTAGATTTGTGGATGCCATGCAGGAATGAGATCACAGACCATGAAAGACAGACAATGGAGAGTTTCAAGCTATCAGAAAACCAAGTAACACACCTTCAAGAGAACTAAGAAGAAAAATCATGTAATACTGACAGTACTAACCTCTGAAAAGATGCAATCCAGGCTAACATCTTAAATATGAAAATGAAAATAGGGTGATAAATTGGAATGAATATTATATATTCATTGTCCTATGACAGGTTTTGTCTATGATGTCTTTATTCTAGGTAAATCTTCTTGATGTCTGCTATATAATGCTTGATCACTTATTAATGCTCAGATTGAGAGAGAGACAGAAAATATAAATGAATGAATGAACAAACACTTACAGAGCTTGAGGTACCAAAACCTGCAGAAACAAATTTAAGAAAATAACACCTATGCCTTGGTCTGAATGGAGTTCTGACTCTGTAAACAGGCAGTACTTAGAGGGCTATCTAAAAATTAAGTGGTCCTCACGGACATGGTCCTCATGGTCCTCTATAACATCTTCTCTCTTTTAGAATCCCTCTCTTCCTTGAAAGGTTCTTGTCACCAGGTTGTTGGTCTGTTTAAATCTGTAACTACCTTACAAACAAAATGGGAGAAAAGACCTACTCAAGGGCTACTTGGTTATTTAGAAAAAACAGCATCAAAACTTCAGTCACTGACTACACCTTCTCTCCCTTCCTGCTTCCTTCCCTGTCCTTTCTCTTTTAAGCATTTTTCTCCAACATGGTCTCATTGAGCAAAGTTCCTGACACAAGACCACGTGATATCCCTCTTCAAGACATGGGCTTAACATGACTCTTGTTTATATAATTTGTTTACTCTTTCTTCTTCTGTTTTTCTGTAGCATGGCCTTTTTCTGTAGCATCTCCTGCTGTGTGTCCAATAATATTAAACATCTACCACAGTAGGACACCTAATTGGAGAAATCTCAAATAGCTCATTTCACAAAGATGCATCCAACTCCAAAGCAAGTGTGGCACAGTGGATATAGGGCACCCAACAAGATAAAAAAACAAAGGGGCGGTAGAACCTTCTAAATAACATGTTTAGTGCAGAGATTATCTTTTTTCTGTCAAACTATGACTCATATTCCCTATTTGCTTCCCCAGAAAAATCCTTCCTCCCTCTTGCCAGACCTTTTTATCTAAAGACGATTATCTCTGAGTACTATATATGCCTTTGCAAGGCATTTCCTACTGTCCTTACAAAGATCTCTACTCTCTCCAGTGCCAATTAATTGTCCTACAAGGCAGCCTGACAGCGACATGGAAGTAGATATCTTTTCAGCACTGTAAGCGAAACTCAGTTTTATTTCTTCAAGGAAGAAGCTGTCCTTGGAATGCAAAAGTATGGAGAAGGAATGAAAATTGGGAAACAGGTCAGGCCTGGAAGTCCCCCAGTATCTGAAAGGATGTAGGTAGAGCAGCCACTTCTCCAGTACTAACCAATGGCAGTCCTTATTGCTTCTCCTGAAACAGCAGGCTCCGTTGACAGGACGCCGGCAATAAGCCAGAAAGCAGAAACCACCCAGCCATTTTGTCATCCTCTGACTATCCATGTCCACCCTTTTAAAACACCTGCCTCCCCTTCCACTATCTACTCTGCCTACTTGTAAATCCATAAAAAGCAGGAGCAAAGCTGTATCCTTCAAGAGCTGGAAAGAGCACAATACTTTGAAAATCCTGTTTCCCTTCTTAACGAGTCTTTCATTGCAAAGCCCTCATTCTGACATCAGAGAGGCCTCATCTTACTTCATGACTTGCAATTTCATGCCATCATTATGGCATCAGTGATGCCTTTTAATTTTTGCCAATAAATTCTTCTTCTTGTTCCTTTTCTATAACTCATCCAAATGGTTCTTTGACACTCTGCTTTCCAGTAACTTCCCGCACCCTCATCATTTGCCTTTGCATGATACCCCTAAAAGAAGATGACTGTTCTCATCAAACCTCCCATGCTTTAGAGATACTGGAGTCAGTGGTACTTTGGAATGGGGTGATCCCTTGCGCAGGGCAGCTCTGAAGGAAGGAGATAGCCAAAGACAATTTCTCCTAGCTGAGATCCTCAGATGGATTTTACAGGGTATTGAGAAATGGAAGCCAATTTAAGGTTACGGAAATAGAGAAACAATACTAATTTTAACCTGGTAATATGCTTATTTACAGTTCAAGCCAGTCGATTTACAATTGACTTATTTTTTTGTCAATTAATTTAATTAACTTTTTGAAAAAAATTTTTTTTTCAATTTTGCTTATTTACAGTCAAAGTTCAAGCCAATGTTGATATTCTGTGGACCAATTTGCTGCACTCTATTCTGTTCATTCTATAAAAAACATTTTTCCCCATCCACCCCCCTTTTTTTTTAGAGCTGCAGTATTTTTCAGTTCTTTTTGTACTGCAGGCACACTTACTTTGCCGAAATGTAACTTAGAAACTGTGATGGAGGGGATTGGAATGGGAGACTGTCTCCTCCCCACCCTCCATACACACCCTCTCTCTCCCACTGGACATGTTCCAAAATGCTTTCTGTATGAAAATCAACTTTGTTCTAAAATTTTGGCAGGTCTCTACATTTCTGATAGTTAAAAAAGAAGGAAATAATAGTAAGTTAAACTTAAAGGGGTACGGTTAAACAGCAAATACATACTGCCACCATGGCAAGTTTTGAATTTTATAATAGGATTCTTTTATTTTCATAATTTAATGTGTTCAGATGTTTCATGCATTTTGTTAACTTTTTTTCCAGAGAGCTGTTTTTGTTTAGTGGTTTGAGTATATAGATAACTTTGTTCTGCAGAAAACTGAGGATATAATTTCCCCACACTTTTCTTTAAGCTTATTTTTTTGAAGATACTAAATTATGTACTATGACTCTCCGAGAACCAGCCAGTTGATAATTTTGGCATAAGGCTACTTATAACAGTATTTGTAAGATTCTTGAAGAACTGCATTTATCTAGCATAATCCCAGACACATATAACCAGCAAATTAAGCCAGGAATGTGCAATCAAATTTAAAAGCAGGAAAACCCTTAAGTTTGAGGAATGTGGCCCCTACTGACTTCCAAGCCTATTATATCTGTGAAGTTTACAAAAAAACAGAGTTACAGTACAGGCCCAAATGTATAATTCAAAACTGATTCCTCCTTTGCTAAATACACAATAGAACAGACCATGTATCTTATACGCTATAGCCAAAAAAGTACACAGGTGAGGAAAAGAGGCCAAGGTGATCACAGTTTCCATAACTATTGCTGGCACTAAGCTTTCACTGGCATCATTCCAATGTCATGTGTGCTTGTCTGATTTGCAGATGTTTCTCACACTTTAACTTCAGTAGCATGTGAGGTGGCTTTATTAAATGCTCTTCAAGTTGCTTAGCACACAATTGCATAAAACAGAGCCTTATTCAGCCAATACACAAATAAGGCCCACACGTGCACATATTTCTGAAATGAATTTATAAAAGAAAACTAGTCCTTGAATTTCTGGGAGTCAAACAGAACTTGTTGGTGTAGAACACCATTATCAGAAATAAAGGAACTGTGAACCTCTGAACACAGTAATAGACAGAGTAAGCTGGGGGTCAGACACCCAGACCTAAATTGCCAGGGTTTTGGAACTCATTCTACCGCAGGGCCTGCAAGTCCTAACCAAGGCCTCAAACCGCTTGTGCTCGTGCTTAGCTTTGCACTGCCATTCTGCACTCGGGTTACCACATTCCCATCCAGTATTCCAGGTCACTTGTGTGTACTACAGCTTGGAATAGCTAAAAGTGCATTAAAGTGAGGCTTTCAGGGATAATCTCTTCTGCTTGCAGCTGTGCCAGCTGCAGAGCTTATCAACAGGCATCCCCAGCTGCTCAGCACCATGTCCCTCTCAGAGGTGACTGGGTCACCGGCTGGGCCCATCCTCTACCTCAGCAGTTCAATGCGAACATACTACCTAAATTTTTTTCTGCCATTCATGCATAAGTAAATAGTTGGGTTGGCCCATTCTCTCTCAGTGGCAGAAGCACTGCAAATGTTTCTCTGAAGGCAGATGTTGATATATGGCTATCCTTCAGGGGGGTGAAAAATTAAAAGACTGCGTCTCTTCTTAGCCTTCTGCTAATACTCTAACCAGAACCATTAGGCAAAGCTACAGGGGCTGAAGAACTGATAGGCTTCAGTAGCTGGCGTCTTTTTTTCTTTTTCAAAATAGCCTCAAATTTTTAGAATTTTTTTTGCAGTGAAAACTAAGAAACTGAAGTGAGAAGAGAGACCATGTTCTTGTTTCTCATGCAGTTTCAATTTTCATTTTGGATTTTCAGCACCCAGCATGGTGTTGTTAAATATGTTTATGCATTAATTTTCTGCTCTGTTTCCAGATCTACAGAAAAATCAAGCCAGAGTCAGAAACCCTGAACTATTTTCCCACAACTTCTCATGCCAAGTCCTAAAATATACAATTTAATTCTTTCACCAATTGTTGCAAATTGACCAATAGACTGAGTTTATTTTCTTAGCAAAATTTATCTTTGTTCATCAGGAATATCCAAACATATGAGGCCTTCATCCTTGGCCTGCCTAAAGCTCAGGGATGATCACAGTTTGGCCACACTACTGCTATGCCTTATCAAAATAACTTCTGCGTTCTTGCTCAATCACTGAGTTTCCCCAAGGACTAAACACTTCTACTGCTGCTTGTACTTAAGTAAACAGTAACAAGTGGCCTGTTGTAGTCTGTACTACCTTTGCTTTTGCTGTTCCAAAGAAGGGATGGTAAAAATGATTAACTGTTTCTAGCCCTTCAGCACTTAAGCCTCTCACTCACGCTTCCCTCTCCTACCAACACCCAGTGTAAAATTCAGTAAGCTAGGTAGCTTGATCCACATCGGTCTGTGGTGCTCACTATCAACTTGTCAGCATGAAAAGAATTACACACAGCTCAAAATATAAATCATCCGCAGATCACATATACAAATTACTTCTTTTGCTGCTTAATATAAACAGTTGTGAGAGTTTGCTTTCTTCTGACTCATTTATAGCAAGTCCACTGCAGCTGAAAGAAGTTTTACAAATAATCATTGTCTCCCACAGAACAAAATAACACATTAACTTTAAAATCTCTACAGTTAAAAAAACCATACCTATTGCAGCAAAGTATTTCTGTTCAACAAACTTCAGGATTTCAAGATTTAAAAATATAAGAACATATAAACAAAATACCAACTCCGATATAATGCAAACTTCTGGAAAACGTCCCTAAGTCAAACCTGTAGAAATATATATTACTGTTTAATACAGTACACTTCTATATACTTCATTGCTGCTTATTAGCAATAATGACTGTAAAATATATAGCTGCAAGGTGAAATTGTGGCTGATGCACTTGATTTTTTTTTTATATTCCCTCCTCCATTTCTTTCATTAAAAACACTTCTGAAACAATAGTCTGAAAATAATTTATAATTTAGAAATTCAGGATGGCATTTTCCAATCAAACTATATGGATTTGCTCCCACTGACTTCTTTGCAAGTAATAATAGGCCAATATTAAGTACCTTCAAATTTCTGAAGACCAAAATATGCCCCTATGAGTAATCAATACTAGCTTTTTAGAGAATGTAAAGATATTAAATATGCAGTACTTAAAGAGATTAAAATAAAAGTATTTTTCTACTTCTCTGAGTATTTGCAAGTTGTTTTCAGACCTGTCAGTATCAAGATAGCAATCAAGCAAGATTTTGTTGGTATTACATCTCCTGGGCAGTGAGTGCCTGTACTATAACTGCCTCATCTGCTTTTACTGCTCCCTTGATGGAATTCAGACTCCGTGGGAAGGGAAAGGAGTGGTCCAGTTCCAACCAGCAGCAAAACCACAGACAAGGATAAATCAGATGCAGGAAAATGGTGGAATGCTGCTCCAATCTTCTCAGCTGTCTCCCCAAAGTTGCCTTCACCTTCCCTTTCCCCTCTATAGTTCACTGAAAACATGCCTTTTTCAGTCATCCTCTGCTTCTATGCAGTATCACTTACTATTCTCAGCTGGTAAACTTTCCTGACATCCCAGATTCCTACAATCACCACTTCTGTGAGGTATTAAAGATAACTTTTGCCATCATCTCCAAACACCACCAATACCTCCCCATGGCTTGGATTTTCTATACCAGTTTCTGAAGGGTACTTGAAGAATATCACAACATATGAAGCTGACAAGCATTAGTTACTCTGACATCCCCCACCCTGCTTCTATACTTTTTGAAATGAAAATCACTTCTTCAGAAGGTACCTGGAAAAATATTCAGTCCTCAACTGTTCTTAGTGCAAGAAAATGTGACTGGGTTTTTAAAGTATTTGTTTGGACTTCACTAATTACGTTCCTCTGAACAAACAGGTCTCCAAAAAAAAGTCTTACATCTAAGATAGACGTGACATACAATGATCCACACTTGCATAGACTGCGGAGAACTACATCTTCACCCAGAAGAAAAATAGCCTCACTGAAAATAGTATGGTATAACAGACTGACATCTGCAGCCCATTAGGCAATTTGACAGGTAGAACTAGTTGCCCTACTTCACAGGAGACAAAACAATTAAAAAATATCTGTTTACATTTTTTGTCTACCAGGCCTGTAGACTTTGCCTGCTTTTGGGGCAGAGGAAGGATGTATAGCTCTCTGTACAGATGCCACTCATATGCACCCCTGCATTTCTAATGAGGTTCTGTGCATATTTGATCATACTAAGGAGTTTATTTTTCTTCAAATAAAGTTTGTTATATGGACTATAACTGAGGTAGACAATATAATGAAGTAGTTCAAAGTAGCAGCTGGAGACAGCAAGAAGTGAACATATTCTTATCTCCACATCTTTCCCTCTTCAAATAAAGGAGAAGCACAATTTCATGATCACACTATCTACAGCTAAGTATGGTGAGAGTAATTAAGCTAGCAGAAGGAAACAGGGAAACTCAGTGATTACTTTCAAAGCCAGCTTTCACTGGTGAAAAAGAATGATGGAGAACATTACTTAGCTGATTTTTCAACACATGTATTTTTAAATTCCCAACAATCCTTACCTAAAAGAATGGGACAGAAACCATAGTATCATAGTGAAAACTAGTTCGTGCTTTGATACTAGGAAATATGTTGAATAAGTTCAGAGGCAGCCACCAACCGCAGAAGAGAATGTGTTGTTATGGAGATACTGCCAACCATTATGTTACGAATTATTTAATTTATATTGTCTAAAATAGTCTGTTAGGAATGTGAGAAGAAAATATGGTTCCTTTTACTATTTCTCACTGTTTAGCCAACTATGATCCTCCTTACCTCCTTCCTTTTCCCACTCCCAACTGTACTACACAGTTCACAGGCATCAGGACTATGCATAGTCTCAGGAACAACATTCTTAGCTACTTTACACATCTTGATCTGCAAAAGTTTATTACATAGCTTCAAAACACTTTGAGATTTATTTTTATTGATGGCCACCAAAAGATTAAAAAGAAAAAAATATTCAGGTAAAGTGATGACTACATTGATTTAAAACAGTGATAGAGTGTTTAAGAACATCTTCCCAATGATTTATTAAAAATCTGTTTGGAAAATGTTAAGCTGTTTACATCATCAAGAATGCATTAACTTGGTCATCCTACTAGGTGATTCACTTCACTCCAACCAGCAGCTTGACATAAATTAGTCCTAAGAGTGAAGGGATAATTTGTTTTTTGAGGGTTTTTTTGGTTTAAACACCCATCTTTAAACAGAAGAAAGCACAAGGTCAAGACAACTTTTGGTGTTACATCCCATAACAACCAAATCACTTAGATGAGTCCTCCCCTTGGCTATCCATTCCTTTTTACCTTACAGTACTGCTAACTTTTTTCAGGAAATCACAAGACCAACATCAAAGGCGGTCTTCAAGTATAACCACTGATTCCCAAGTTCATAAAAATGATAGTAACCGTAAACTCCAATACAGCATTTTTATAGCTACTAGTCTTGTAGGAACCTAAACTCTGGCTTGAATGTCCATGACAAAGATTCTCTCCAAGTCTTTTTTTCAACTGCAGTAATTCAAAACCTTTGCTTTTTTTTCCCCTGTAAATTAAAAGCCTTGTGCAGCCTACACACTCTTTTGATTTTAATCACCTCCATACACTTTAATATTCCTACCAGTTAACCAGAAATGGAATATGATTTTCCTCAGCCACTGAGGAAAAAGTATTACCCTCCCACTTGAACAACTATGTGAATATTTTCCTTTCTAATTCTCATTTTCAATTTCTGACTAACAACTTCTTACAATCTCAAAAACCTGGCCATGTACGTGATTTCCTACCTCAGCATCTCTATTAAACAAATGACACCTGCCCCAGTATGCTTCTCTGTCTGTGCCCTTATATATCCCTTGTGCTGGGTCTTTCATCTGAACTGCCTGCCTGCCACAGAACACCTTGGGCTGAGAGCTCTGAATGGAGACAATGGACAGGAACTCTATTCCTCAGTCTTTCAGTCCTACTAACTATAGCTTCATGCAAAAGTTTTCTCCTGTTTGTAGCTTTCTTTCCTCTTCTATACCTTTAATAATTCTGTTTAATTGGGTCAATTTTTAAATTTATTCATTTAACCACAATGATACATTTCTTTCAAAGCAGTTTTAAAATCTCAGTTGTAAAGTGCTATGTAAATTCTGAGTCCTCTATTAAGAAAAAAAATCCAACATTAATGACACCTGTTTTAATAGAACTTTGTATTCTAACAAGATTGAAATTATGGTGGAAAAGACTGAACGCAAATTCTAATATTGTCCTTTGTTGGCTAGTTCAGCAAAGTTCATTTAGAACATGAGAAAATTTATTTAGCTAATCCATAACATTTATTGAGAAGAGGAAGAAAATTAAATAAATGATGAACAACATTTCTGGGAAGGGTAGGATATGAACGTTGAACTTGCACCCATATTACCAAAATAATCTTGGTAACACATGGATTAAAACAATTATTGAATCAGTTTCAACTAATGCTCCAAGTACAGCATGTACTCCAAATACTGCTGTCTATATAAAGGGTCAAATCCAAATTGTTATTTATAAAGCTGGTGGGTTCTGATTTTAATGAGAAAGGGATTTGATGTGAGTAGGTGAAAAATAATACTATTTTTGGGACTATAGTATTTTCTTAGTATTATTGCTCATCTTCAATTCTATATCCATAGCAAAATTTTTCACAACTGAGATCACACATAGATGTAAATACACCAAAATTCACGCTATTCAAATAATCTAGAAACATTTTAGTGAAACAATTTAAGAACTGAAACTCTAGTTCAAATACCTTTTAACGATGATTACCTCTCTCTGTGAGTGTGTGATGCATATAAAAAGTAAGCACTACCAACCACCATTTCCTTTTGTCCAAATGATACCAGGAATTAATACAAATCATACACAGAGTTAAAGCAATTCTGATCAAATGTTGTGGAATGTGTAATTGCACATAGCGTTCAAACTGCTGTGTATTTGTCTGTGCTCCAGAACTGTTCTACGATGTGCCCCCCAAATTGCTTTGTTTATTCTGAGAATGAAACTTGGCCTCTCAAAACAGCCTTCCCACATTCTAATAGCTTTATATTATGAATGAAACACTGCATATGTATGATATGTCACTGATACACCTTCAACTCATCTTATGCATTTGTGGCTCTCTCCTGGATCAAAAACAAGGCCAACTCATTATTGTAACTAAGAAGCCTGATAGAGGCACTAAGAAAATCACAAATACTAGGCCTGTTCAGTTGCACAGGCTCCTGTGACCACCCATTCTACTGTATCAGCCTCCCAGTGACTCACAGGTAATGATAATCCTAGTTTAACACTGTATTCACACTTAAAGCAATTAGCCTTTTTTCTTCAGCATGGCAGAGAGACAGAATTCCTTCCCATATTTTACAATCTTAGATGAACACAGTTGTCAATACAGTCTACACAGCAGCTTTCCTGACTCAGGCATCGCAGTGATGGGCTGTAACATCATGGGCTGAGGACTAAAACTAGTTAGGATGGTATTCCAGGTACTTCAAGACACCAGTTCCAATTCTAATAATTTTGGAGTTGAAAAATGTTTTATGCTTCTTGACCTGAAAACACTAACCATAATTTTTTGAGAGGAGCTAATATTAATTCACTTCAAAGAGAAACAACCCACATAAATAATAAACATAGGAGCAATAAAGCAATTTCCTTTTGCTTTCCTCCCTTGCCCCTCTTTCCTCTTGGTTCCACCAAACTGAGTAATGAAGTATTCTTCTTTAGTGTACTAGGGCAAAGCTACCTTCTCTAGGGACACTGCCACTCTTTCTGATCCTTACTTGATTGCACACCACAAGTAAATCAGAACTCACATGATTTTTATGAAAGCCTACCTCTGTAGTGGTCCCAACATCAGCAGATGGGCTGTATGTGCTGGTGTCTGGAGGAGCAGTACCAACACTGCTTTTAACTGGAGAGCTAGGAGGAACAGGTCCTGTCACAGTTTCAGTGTAGACAGAAGATTGATACAGCATTCCTCTCCTCTGAATTTTATTCCAAACTTTACTTGTGATCTCAGCCAGTTCATACAGAAGCTGCACCTAAAAGAAAAAGAAACCTTTTCTAAGATGAAGCTTTCCTTAATGAGGTGAAGGAAAATCATCAAAGTCCTCCACCAAGCTTTAGAATGTAGCAAAACTGAACTTCTCAACATTTATAATGCTCTCATAAGCAACTACATTGCAATTAAAATAATTAACATCAGTTACAGTATAGTGATTTTGATAAAAATAATCCGTGCTTTGTCTACACATATGGTATGTAGCTCATAAAAATATAACTAAGAACATGGTCCTGTAAAAGTTTTACTGATATAAATTTTAACAATTAAATCAAGGTAATTTGTGGTATATTTCATATGCATAGGTACTGCCTCTAGAAAAAGGTAAACATATGCACTTTAGGAAATACTAACAATGCAAAAATTATTCATTTAAATGATATTACAATAATGATCCCATGCAGCATATAAAACTGTCCTATGTTTTAGAAAGAATATCCACTCTCAACTCTCAAACTCAGTAGTTCCCTGGCATATGTCATTCTAATATTCAGAAACACAGTGTTTAACTTGCACATTGTTTGACTCAGTTCTAAGATATTTACACAAGTTTTTGTAAATAAGCATTAATCACAGAATTTGTATGACAACATACTGCAATATACTGTATAAAACACGCTCAGAGAAAACTGCAAACAATATATAAGCAGATCCACAGCTGGATACCATACCCAACTTGCCATTATAAAAAATGGAAATTCTCATATTTATAAGAACTTTAAGCCTCAGGACACATCTAGCCTGTGAAGCTGGTTTCTTATGTGGGCAGAACAGATGCAGAAAAACACTGCTGTCAATCTACATTTGATATAAAACAGTACTTGATTTTGTGCGTGAGAGTGTGTGATGAAGTCTCAAAATACATGCTACAGTCCTTTCTTAAGAGGTGAAGTGCTGGAATTTTATAAAACCTTCTCAATTCATCTTGGATTTTCTTTTGAAGTTTCAGGGCTTACACTGAGCAGGTCATACACTCTTCTGACAGAACTGTTCCTTAAAGGAGATAAACTTCTCAGTACATTTTTTGTCTTCATATACAGAACAACCTAGAGACAAACAATAACTCTCCACGGCAAAAAGTTCTTTTAGTTATACCTGAAAATATTTTGTGTCTGTAGCACTCTGATATGCACTGGCAGTCTTTAAATTATTAATTACAAATGTCTAAATTTTTCTGAGTTTCTCTCATTAACTCAGGAAGGTCAACTAATAATGTCTATCTGACAGATTGAGCAACAATACAACATTAATTAGTGTTGACACTTAAGCTGGCAAATAAGCATCTAGAAAATTAATAGGATACAAGCACACATCCAAATCACACATGCCTGCAACCTCTCCACCCTCAAAATATTTCTTGGTCAAGAAAACTAAGAATAATTTAAGGTAAACTTATCTTAACAGAGTAAGGCTTCCAAAAAGTTAATTATGCTACTGCTTATAAAGGCACAAAATAACCCAAAAGAAGGAATGATGTAATTTCTGTGTTTACATATGTGCTCATACACAAAGTAAAGAGGGGGGTTTGTCATCAGATAATCCAACAATGAAGACTTTAAACAGTCATAAAAGTTAATAATTATTTATGTTATTTGGGAAGGTTTTTTTAAATTGCTGAGGCTAGAATCTTTGCAGGGACTCTGAAACAGCGGTTACTTTAGACATTAGTAGCCACCTGTCTGAACGTTGCCAGCAAGCAGACAGCCAAGAAGTGTGACCCTAACACTCTACCCTGCCCTGAAATTGGAGGCAAACCAACAAGTTCAGCAAGAAAAGAGATAATTTTCATGTAGATATGTTAAGAAGTAGAAAATACCAAAAAGCCTCATCACAAAACATCATTAAAACAAAAAAGGCAGCACATGTCTACAGGTAAATAAAATCCTAAAAACTTCAAATAAAGAGCTAATATCTTTTATTATTTTCAACACACTTAATTCTATTCCATAGTTGTTACCTATTAAAATGGAAGGATTTCTACTTCTCTTGTTGGTTGCACTTTTTCAAGTGAGTAGTCCTAAGATTTTGTGTGCTGGTTTTGGTTGGGATAGAGTTAATTTTCTTCACAATAGCTAATATGGGGCTATGTTTTAGATCTGTGCTGAGAACAGTACTGATAACACAGGGATGTTTGAGTTACTGCTGAGCAGCACCTACACAGCATCAAGGTCTTTTCTACCTCCCACAGCAGCCCACCAGCAAGCAGGCTGGGGCGCACGAGAAGTTAGAGAGGACACAGCCAGGACAGCTGATCTCGACTGACCAAAGGGATACCCCATACCATATGGTGATGTGTTCAGCAATATAAAGTTGGGGGCAGAAGAAGGAAGGGGGGACATTTGGAGTTTATAGCGTTTGTCTTGCCAAGTAACCATCCCATGTGATGGAGCCTGGCTTTCCTGAGGATGGCCGAACACCTGCCCACCTGCAGGAAGCAGCAAATTAATTCCGTATTACGCTTTGCTTGCACACGCAGCTTTTGCTTCACTAATTAAACCGTCTTTCTCAACATGTGAGTTTTCTCACTTTTACTCTTCTGGTTCTTTCTCATCCCACCAGGGAGGCAGTGAGCACACAACTGTGTGGCGCTCAGTTGCTGGCTGGGATTAAACCATGACATTTTGAAAATCTCTTCCTGATTCTATTAGAAGAGCTAACGTTAAGTGTAAGGCTTCCCTCCTTTGTAAGTATTTTTTGAGCATAACAGTTTAGCATTTAATAATTATTTTTAGTGCACTCTATTCAAGAGAAGGAAAATAGTATAACAAAAATAGGAATAACTCTGCCAGCATTTGTTAAGAAAAGATTCCCTTCCCTCACTGGTTCCACACACTCCCCAGTAAAACCACACATAGCTCAGTAGAGACCCCACTGTCTACTTGGCAAAATCTGTGAAGTTCAATATATATTATAGCATTTTATACTTAAAAAATAACACATTACTACAAAATTGAAATTACAACTAAAAGCCAATATCCTGGCAATTTTGTACACTGGAAGTATCTATTGACTTTAAAGGGATACAATCATCAGATCGTGGTTTCATATTAAATCTTAATAGTAATTCAGTAAAATACTTCACCTTTGCTACCATTTAAGAAATTCACTAAGTATCACCTACTTTAAGGCTGTCATCTACAGAAAAAATACAGGGCGCCATTCTAAAGAATCAAATTGCATAGTTAGCCTACTGTGAATTTATAACTATCAAATGCTGTTTATGTAATTGTATTTTCCATCTTCTGTTCTCAAACATCTGGTTAGTGAAGACTGATGGGGGTTTTTTCCCCTTTTGCTTAAGTAAAGCAGAAAGGACAAGTAAGGCAGATGTAGGGGAGAATGTACAGCTCAAGAATCTTCACTGATCTCAAATAATTTGTCTGCATCCTTTTGGTCGATATAATTCAATAAATAAATAACATGGCAGTGTAGAAAGATATACTTCAAGACAACAATATTTGGTCTGATATCCAACCGTACAATTTCTTTTTAACATTTCACTATACTCGCAATGTGATTTACATGAGGCTTTCAATTTAAATTTCCTAGTGCAAATATTTTCTTACAGTTTGCAAAAGAAATTATTTGATCACACTTTGGCAGGAAAGCTTGAAAACATGTTTTTCTTAACGTATATTTCTTTATAATTTGCAACTCCAATTTAGATAATGCTTTCACCTATAACAACGCCATCCTACTTATAATTTAATGCTACTA